>OZ034966.1:43632142-43842142 GCA_964030785.1 Siderastrea siderea | reverse complement strand
TACTTACTGCTCTCCCCTCAGTGCAGGCATTGTACACGTGCTCAAGGGCCGCTATGGTCCAACCGATCACTGATGGGGGTGGCTCCTTTAACTGAAGTACCGAGAGATGAGCTTCCAGTATGGCCGTCCACAGAGCACAGTCCTAGGAAGAGAAAAGGTATTTTAAAATAAATAATGTGACTGATACTAAATACTGCCTAAAATGATGACGGGAATTCTTTGTGGTACGAAAAGTGTCCCAAAACTGAGCAGCTAAATAGAATTGCCCGCGTTTACATTGGCATCATGTTGCATTAAGGCGGCACAATCAGAAGCTAAAAACACAGTTCCTTGGAAGCAAATTTGTTGAGAACGATATAAACAGGTGCGTTTGAGGTGATTTATAAAAAGAGGTCTTTTGCAGCAGAAGAAAGAACTGCAAAAGTGCATAATGAATGTTTGTTTACGATGGAAAGTTACGTCTCTTACCACTGCTAGTGATATTGGCGAAAATTTTAATAACTGCAAGTTGTATTCATATTTCATTAACACCAAAAATGACGAAAGTGGAAATTGCTACTGACCGTCCCATTCCTCCATGGCTCTGACAGCTTTCCTTCGTAAAACTCTTTCATCTTTGAAGACGAAATTACATAAACCAGTCTTGGCAGGTTTTTAAGCAGTTCCGTTTTGCACATGTCCTACATCATGAGATAAGCATCCAAATTAATTGGATAACTCGTAATTAAACGTAATTCAAACGCGGAGGCTTGTTCTCAACCAACTAGAACGGATTCCTATTTTTAGACAAACAGTTTCGTTATCTGGTTCACGTTTCGTCTTATTAAACAAAAGGCGCGGAATCCGTTTTCTTATAATGATTAGCACACATGTGAATTTAATCGAACAGCCGGGTTCCTCATCGAGCAATCCAGTTTCACTCAAATTTTAAAATCGGCTTAATTCGCTACATACCGAAAAATACCAATCAACACCAAAATTAGTAAAGCAACAGCCTGGTTGATTGTGAGGCTGTTACTTATGGCTTTGGTTCACGATTTCCCTCATAATTTGGAATGTACTTGCTGGGCAATCCCGTATTTGGCAATAACTGAATACTGTACTCTTACCCACAATCCCATGAATACCGCGGGGCTCAGAAGAGAGGACAGGAACGAGGACATACTGGAAGAGGACTGGGCTTGATTCACTGCAAGCTTGATGCACAACTGACTTGTCTCCTCCCCTAGTGGGGACATAGGCAAATATCAACAATTTTAGCAAGAACGGTTATCAATCGACTGAAAGCAAAACACTTCTAAAGCAAATAAACTTCTGAGATCAGAGTAGTCCAGAGACGGATAGCCTTAATACTGGTTTCTTTTCGTTTTTATGTAAAACAAAAAACAACTTACTTCGAAGCTGTAAAATTTGTGAGGCAAGATCAGCGAGGCAATAATATTATGTTTCGCTTACCAAAGTTTGCTCTCATGATGGGACTAAGAACTGATGCCCAGTTTACTGGTGGTAAAGCCACTTGAGGACCGCTGACAAGAGATTCCAGTACCACGGGCACCACTTTTCCGGAGAAGTGCAAATGAGGCCCTAACAAGCGAGCACACAAGAAATGAAATTACAGCGAAATGAAGCAGAAACTTCTAAGCCCGAGCTTCTTTTTGCCCTTGTTAAAAGTACAAAACTTGTGAAAGACAGGACAGTAACAAAGGAGAAAAATGTCGGTACATGACCCTGTCAAAGACACGATAAAACACACGAATGTTTATCAGGATCGGTGAAATTTTCAACAACACTTCGTATATCAAGGTGTTTCTTAATGTTGTCATTGATCCTGATAAGTATACGGCGTGCATTTTAAATTGCAAGCGACTCTTGGGCGTTTCTGCACTACAAACGCAAAATGCGCCAAGGGCAACGTTAGGTGGTTATGCAGTCACACAGTCCCTCTGAATCAAGATGGGCACGGGAAGACGCAGTTAACTCATGGACGCACAATATTCAGTGTACTTAACAATCTAAACCAACGAACAGCCAGAGGAGTTACGTACGTTAGTTCGTCTGATATGAAGACTGGAACAAGACGCCCAAACTTTGGCCTCTCCTTACTTCCCTTACTTTACTTATCAGGTGCTTTATTCTTAACTCTGTATTGTTTTTTTAAAGACTAATATATAGATTTAGCCAAGCCTAAAAGCGGAGCCCTCCCTTTTTGTTTTTTGTTTTGTTTTGTTTTTTTTTTCCCATCTGGAACTCAGAATTTTTTCTGAGTTTCCGCTCTCTCCACACATCATTCTATTTTCTTTTTCTTTTTTTTTTTTGCTGGCAGTTATAAATTTGTGAAAATACTCTCATTCAAGTCGTTAAATTAAAAACAAAAAAGAAAAGAAAAAGAGAAGAATAATTTTCTGCCCTCGCCGAGAGCCGAACCCGGCTCGTCGGCGTGAGAAGCCGGAGATTAGTCCACTAGGCCATGAGCGTATACTGTCATTTTAGAAGTTTCTTTCTTCGAGACAAGCTGCCTATCAGCATGAAAATGCTGGTGTTTTTCCTGGCAAAATGTGTTCAGAACGCCGTAAAAACCATGGCTATGGACAGAAAATACCAAAAAGCACTAGCTCTGCTATATTTGGCGTCGAAACCACTGCGAAAAGCTGCGAACTCGAGCGGTGTGCCGACCGAGTTCGAACAGAACCGACGAGGCAAATTTGAACTTTTCGCCTGAACTTTATCGCCTAATTTTTTTCGCCTAAATTGAACTTTTCCCCTTCCATCAAAAAGACAACTGAGTATTCTTTTGAACTGTTTTTTCCCATTAACAAATTTGTTTTTGACTTTTGTTGTCTTTGCTTGTTTTGCTACAACGCAGGTCAACATGCGATTTCGCGCCAAAAACACAGGATTCGGCACAGGGTTATATCCAGTGTATGAAGTATTGGTAACCCTATGTTGCGGACGGACGTACGGATGTACGGATGTACGAACGTACGGACGGACGGTCATGTGACCATTACGTCACTACCAAAATTTCTTGGCTTGATGGGTTACCAAATTTCCTTAGCAATGGAGCTCCGCTGACGCGCTAGCGCGCTGGCTCCGCTATTAAAGGAGAAATTAAATATTGATCATCTTTTAATGGCTGACGCACCTGTCTTTCCAGCCTGGATAAGAAAATCAAAGAGCAGCCTTAAGACGCTGCCTTCTGACAAGTAGCCATAGTTAGAGAGAACTGAAAAAGAAACATAAAATTTACATTTAAACCATTTCCACACCTACTCTTCTTGTACAAACTCGTACACGGCGAATCTTTCCTATTAAGCATCGAAAACAGATAATGACAGTCTTCAACTATTCAGCTATATTTTGTATCCAAATAAAGGTAAATCGCAAATGAAATCCAAGCCTCTGATATGAAACAAAAAACAAACTTGACAGTAGTCCAATGCACATATCAATGATTTGAAATACGGTGTACAGCTTGCTATTTTATGCAAACTCATGGAGGTATGTTCGGTGGGGAAAGGGAAATGAAACAAGCTTTAACAGAGCTCAACCTTGATGTGACCCAGGGGGATTTATTTGGGTTGGAGGGGGGGGGGGGGGGGCGGGCAGGGCAGCGGGAGGAGGCGGGTTAAGGGACTGTCGGCGAATTGTTTCTGTCAGCTTTGAGCGCACGGAGATTCCTCCCACAAATAAGGAGGAGGATGAAAACTGACTTCGCAACATTTGCAGGGCTTATTTTCGGCGGAAGGCAGGGGCTTGTTTACAGTATGATACACTTTCGTCCTTCAACTCACCACTTGTTTTGCTGACTGCGCTGCTCGTTGAAGCTGTAAAAAGATGGCCGACCAGCCAGGCCGTGTTGGAACTGAGTCCAACATCTTCAGGAAATGAGACCATCTAAGAATTGTAAAAGGAAAGTACAATTCACGTGACGATACTTAGTAGCAAAGTAAATCAAGGGAAGGATCAGTGGTCCTACCTGCTGAAGAAATTTTACCATGCTTCCTCCAGTCGAAGGAAAAACGTCGACGGCAGTAGCAGAATCCATCTGCAGGAAAACAAAATACAACTGGAATTACTGTAATGTATGAAATATAAAAGAGGCACTATATTAAGAATAATGCACTATTCCGAACAACAACTTTTGGGTTTAAAAAAACTCAAAGGTTCACTTCACTAGAGAATTACACCTTTGGGGTGACAGAGTTTCTGCTTGCCAGCACAACACAAAAATTCAGTGTCTGGAAAGATATCGTTTGCTGATGGACAAAACGTCATCTGGGTACGTTATACATATCAGGATGTCCAGACAATGTCACCACAAGTCACCACAAGGATTGTTTATTATGATACCACCACGTTTGCCACTTCTATTGCACTGAACGAAAAAAAAAAAACCGGCACAACGCGAACAGTTGGCAGAAATATTTCCCTCGAGGGTTGGATTTGTTCTTGTAACTGTGCTTGGCCTGGAGGTAACTTACTATAAACATCCCTTGCTCTGAACCCAGTAATCCCATGATTCCATTTAGCGCGGCAAGGTGTTGAAGCTCGGGAACGTCCTGGGAACAAAATAATGTCATGTCCGTTACAACGAATAACCTTGCGTGTGGCATCTCGTCCTTCCCACCTGTAAAGCGTTGCTTAAGAAATGGTTTCATCGTATTAAGGAATGAAGGGTATTTGTGTTCCCGCTAAAGGGAGACAGAAGTCACCTGCAACGAAACGTTCATCACAAGAACACTGTCATTGGCGGGAATAACAGACGCTGAGAGTACAGATCATTTTTCCCCTTGACCTTCGTCTCTCATACGCTCACGTCCTTTCTCGTAACCTTTGAAGAAGCTTGAATCCGCTAGAATTTACATCAGATTCGATGAGAGTCCAAAAACTTACTCTTGTTGGAGTACTTATATAAATTCTTATTTACTACTTTAACTACCTTCACTACCTTTTTGATCTTGCCAAACTTTCATTGGAATAGATGAGAGTTCAAATTCTCACTTTGGTTTGACTTGTGTCTTTTTTCCTCGCTGTTAAAGTATATGAACGAGTTCACGTCAGCTAGTTTGATTGTTGTTTCAGTTGACCCAGGGTTATGCTTACCTTTGTTGCTACTGTCACCATTTTATGACCCTAACAAATGTAACTGTGCATTTCTCACACAACTAAGCAGATTCAGTCAGAAGTAAAACCAAAATAAACGCCAACGGAACTTAGTGAAATAAATCACAACTTTACTTTGACAACATTGTGCTTACATATACCTTGTTTTCAAGAACACTTCGCCAGACATCAGCATGTTGCTTAGCTAACTGAACGACTCCGCCATGACCACAAGACACCAGTCCATGAAGAAGCAGGCCAAAAGACAAGGAAACTCCAGAAGCCTACACCAACAAATGGTACAAAAGAAGTTCTCACTTGTATTTACGGCAGTGTATTCTGTGGGAGGCCCGATGGCGATTCACCATCGGGGGCAAGTTAACGAGTGGCTCATAGGTCTTGGGGATAGTTGTCTCATAATTCCGTTCTTGTTTCGGAAATAGTTGACTGAGTTCTGAAGCCAAGCAATTGTCATCTTATTGTATCTTTTAGTCTAAGACAAGACAATTTGCTCTCAACCGTTATACACCCAAGGGCCTGATTGTTATGCACACCTATCAGGATTGCGACTAATATGAAAGTGAAGTTTAATTTATACTTAGCAGAGAAAACACTTTGAAAAAAAAATTGAACAAAAACCACGCTGACAAATTAACCCCTGACTAGAATTAATCGACTTTCGACCAACCAGACCGGTGAATTGCTGGGACAACCTGACAACTTGCTGCGAGTTAGTACGTCGAGGATTAGCATTTCCTGAAGGGGAAATAGTGGGTGGGCCACACATTGTCTGATTTCATATCGTGCGAGGCTGAGGCCTGGGCAGACAAACAAAGAAATCACGAAGGAAATGTTTGAAATTTCTTTTGTGTTTTTCTTCCCCTAAATCACTCAAAAAGCTTCTCTCTTCATTTAGTGCGAAAAAAATACAGTGGAACCTCCCGTAAGCGACCACCAAAAATGTCAAGCCTAAGTGGTCGCTTACGAGAGGTGGTCACTTACGAGAGGTGGTCACTTACGAGAGGTGATCGAATACGAGAGGCCACGCCACGGGAGGTCAAAATTTGATTTTGATAAGAGATTAGTTTAATACATGCACAAATAAACATACAACCCAAAATGAAGTGTGGTATCTTTAGCGCAGAACGAGGATCACAAGTATATTACGTTACCAAGTAAGTCATATCAGGGTTGTATGCCGCTATTCAGTCCAGTTTGAACCGGTTGAGATGAGATCATATGTCGAGTGGTCGCTTACTGGAAGTTAAAACAATAAACAAATCCAAAATGTCAGCCCAAAAAGTAGCCGCTTACGTGAGGTGGTCGCCCGGCTACGAGAGGTTTTAACTATAGTGATTTCACTACTGAGAAAATTTTGGTATTGTGGTCGCTGACGGGAGGTGGACGCTTACAAGAGGTGGTCGCCTACGAGAGGTGGTCGCACAGGGAGGTTCAACTGTATGCCTTAAATTAATGTTCTGTATGATCTCTTTAGTTTGCAACGCTCTAGTCTGTCTACTATAGATGACATTTTTCCTCGACACGTTTCCTTATTCAAAGCAGTGTATGGAAAAAAAATATCACTAAAATAATCACGAAATGAGGAAAACGACTGTAATACTACAAGCTTTGCGTTCATTGTGTGGTCACATTCACGAGTTCAACATTTCAATTCCAACACCGTTCAACATGTTGTCGCAATCCACCGGTCTCTTTTGATTGCGTTCGACTGACGACATTATTTTCCGAGAAAACCAAAACTGTTTTCGTGAGCAAGTAACGCGTCTGCAACTCTTGAAGATTAGTAAGAACATCTATTTTGATCCACAGAAATTACTCCTCTGGCTCATTGTATTTTCACAAAAAAGAGACATGGGTAGCGGTAGAAAAACAAAATTCGATTTTGAGACGACGTTATTTCTTCATGATGACGGCGTTGGGAGAAAAAATATTTCGTATTCGGCTCCGGAATATATTTTCTCCATTTCGTCATTATAAAGCCGTAAGGTCGTTTGCTTCAACTTTTCCTTTGCTCTCAGAGGTGAACAACTATGTTGACTTATGGCCACTTCGTTCAACATCGCACAACGAATCCATATTCAACAATGTTGAATGACGTTGAATCTCTTTGACCGCGGCCTTTAATTTCCTATTGTGATCTTGAATTTGTCCGGTTTGTCCTTCACGAAGTGAAGTTCGGCCACGGTCTTTGAGAAAGATCGTCAAGTTGTATGTAATACACCGATAGTTTTTTAGCCCAACTGACCTGAGGGTGTTTGTCTGATATCTTTTGAATTTTGCCAGCGCATTCCGCAGCTTCATCGGCAGACAGGAGACCAGTGTGGAAGGCATTTACGCAAACGCACGACACACTGAAACACAGGCTCTGCAAAAAAAGCTTCAGATTATTATTCTCGAAATCGAGTTGAGCATGATGCCCGCAACGCTGAGTTAGCTATGAGTTCACGTACAATGACGATAAGATACATGTTATATGCAAATAATCTTCATGGGTTGTGAGAAAGTTCTTCTACTTACGTTAAAAAGTATCTATTTTCGCTATTATCAAAGCTCATATCCAGTATTTACCTAATAATATAATACACATGTTAACAACAAAACAGACGCGTACGTTTGCATGACCTCATGCAAGTAACTTCAGGTGAACGTTAATCTTTGTGACCGAGTTCTCCCAACGATAAGTGTAACCTGTAATGATGGGTGCTGTCTGTAAGAAAATTCATCGATAAGACATCCACCACGCGACACATCTGACCGTATTCTTTGGTTGGTCCATACCTGCAGTCTTTGATCCAGATCCGCGTTGTGTTCATCCAACAAGTTCATCAACTTATGGTACATGTTGGTCACGTGGACCCTGGAGTCCACCACGCTCTCTTTACACAGAAAAGACAAAGCTAGACCCAGGCCCAAACAGGCGCCTTCACTACGGAATAAATTGCCGTTATACCACCGTTACTCAATTTGAAAGTGACATGTTCAGTTCGATCAAGTCGTCTAAAACTGCAAACAAATTCAGTTTACGTCTAAGAACACTAATGGCGAAAGTGATGACAAACCCAGCTGGCTAGTGGCTGACCAGTTGGGTATTTTTGTTAGGGAAGCTGAGGGATCGCGCTGCTTGCAGGATGGATTTGGCGTGTTCACAAATTTAAGAAGAGGTCAGAGAGGATAATTTTTCCTCGGGAGCTCCAGATTACTCGTCCAGTGCCCTAAAACAACACATTCCATGAAAACAACCAAGATACTTGCACACACATAGTTTATATTAGAAATTAGCTTGTTCGGACTCAGTGGGCCCCCTTCGAAGATTATAGAGGACCCGTTTTCACGAAAGGGTGCCCAAGAAAAGGAAATTCTCGTACACAACTTTACATTTAACAGTAAATTGCTGGTGTAAAATTAACATTTTGTAGTTGAAGTTGTTCAGGTTTGTAGTGAAACAAATTATCAAGTTATCACGTTCGAAAAAACTGTTGAAATGTCAAACCTCTGTGAGAAGAACAAAGGCTTTTTTCATGACATTGCGTGCGCAATGTTTGACACACTGGAGCAAATTTTAAGCGCTCATTTTTGTTTTTAACTGTGGTTATTCCGCAACGCCACACTCTAGAATAATTCATCTTCTAAGAAGTTTTTAAAATCTTTTTAAAATAGAGGAACTAATGCTAAAACTCGTCCTCAGGAATTTTCTGCAGTATTTGGCGAAGAGCTTGCTAAGCAGGGGTGGATCCAGAGTAGTTCAAGTGATTTCCAGAAATCACTCAAACGTTTCCAAACCTGCGTTTGTTATTTCAAAGGGTCTTTATTGTAGTTCAAGAAATCAATTATCCTCCTTGTTTTATTGTTTATTATGAAATAAAACAAAGAAAAAAGCGTCGCATCTCGTTATTCCTTCGATCACACAGCAAACCCAGCCCTTCTTGAGCGAATTCGACGAGTCTCCGTTTGCACGGTTTCGTCCCTTTGTCGATACTTCCGAGAACGCGAAAAAATTCGTAGGCACGACCGGAGCAAGTTTGTACCCAGTGGGTGGGACTGGATGGTATATGGATCTTGTCACAAATCACTCAAAACCCACTTCGATTGGCCAGAAACACTCACATTGTCTTGCGAACTACTCAAACTCGGTTGTGATTGGCTATTCAGGCCGCAAACTACCGTGGAAACTACTGACAATCGTATATAAAACGAAGCCTCTCCCTGGAAGTCCCTTCGTTTGTTCTTGTTGAGTTCCGATTAGAGTTCATCGTTAACTTACTACGGAGGAAGACAAGATTTTGATTTATAAACCATGGTTCGAGGCGATCCAGTTTGTCGGAAGGAGGACTGTTCTCAGTACGATATTGGCTTGGTTTTCAAGGAAATCAGCTCATATTCGGACCAGGACAAGCTGAAGTTCATAGAGAATGTGTGGAAACCAGGTGAGCTATTTGACTTCCCAGTCTCAGTGGAATGTTCGAATTCTAACCGTCATTTTGTGTGGAGCTGGCTAAAAAGATTTCCCTGGCTAGCATACTCTGAATATCTCGATGGTGCATTTTGTTTACCGTGTGAATTAGAGTAAAATAGCAACCGTTTTTTCCTGCAGTTATTTTTAGTTCACAGTGAACGCAATTTGCATACTGTACTGCGGCCTCAAATAAATTGCGCGAGAACAAATCAAACTTTTTCCCCGCACTTTATCCTTCGATCAAAATTAAAATAGTAAATTAAACTCACATTGAAATTCAAAGTCAATGACAACTTTAAAAGAATTTGTACAAAATAGTGAACGTAGTCCGATCAAAGCGCATCAAATTTGCCTAACGCGTGAAACTGACCTTTTCAATGAACGTCGCATGGTATGTAACGCAACAATTTCACATGTGTCTCGATGATATCTGCTTTAGTATAGGGGCTGAAAACCCTTTGCTGGGATCTACAGTATTGTATTCGAGCAAAACAATCGTAGAAAAGCCTACGATCGCTTTTGTAACCGATCCACTGGCAAGTGAACAGCTTTCAGCCGTCATGTTAGCATAAACATTTTATTGACCATGACCATTGAAATCTGTATCCGGCGTGTTGATTGAGTTGAACGTGTCTCGTGTTTGCGAGTGAATCATCGTCCTTAGATAAGTCGTTTTTGACGAGTTTTTCTTGAAGAGACTCAACTACACCAAACTGGAAGTTACTCTCCTGAAAACCCCCGTATGCCTTCAGAATTCCAGTCCAATGAACCCCCCCCCCCCATGTCCTCGGAATTCCAGTCGACGTAACCCCCCCATGTCCTCGGAATTTCAGTCGACGTAACCCCCCCCCCCCTCCCCTTCGGAATTCCGAGATGCCGCCCGTGGTATGGGTATGGATATTTTCTGGAACCACCCATTTTAGACTTAACCAGACCACTCACAGTTAGGCTACAAAAGAAAACAATGGATCTTCTCAAAGCAAAAGAGGAAATTGTTCTGTTAAATCAGCCTTAACAGGTATGCAAACTGACCTTAATACTAGACACCATGCTCTCTATGAAGAAGCTGTTACCCTCTGGCAAGACGTGTTTCAGTACAGCCAAGCATGCCCAGAATAGTTCAGAGGTAAGTTCACAGAAACAATGCACCAGCCTCAACCCCTGAGGACTATTACAGGATCAATCTGACAAAAGACTTCCTTAACCATGCTCTCGTGCAACTGGACCAGCAGATTTGAAGATGATGTTTTTGTGTGCTACAAAGGATTTTCAGTGATTCCTTCTATTTTGTTGGCTACCGACGCTATTTGGAAGGATAATGTTAGGGAATTTTGTAACCATTACAGACAAGATATTCCTAATTATGCAGGTTTACCAGCAGAGCTTTTGTTGTGCGAAAGAATGTGGAAGGGGAAAAAGGATAGAAGAGAAGACATCCTGACAGTATAGATGCCACCCTAGAACAAATTGACAAGGATGCTTATGTGAATATATATACTATACTTGATAACCATTCCTATTTCATAGGCATCTTGTGAAAGGTCCATCTCAACCCTCCGAAATCTGAAGAATTATTTCAGAAATACAATGGTCCAGGATAGACTGAATGGATTAGCACTGATGCATGCCCATAGAGAAATGGAATTAGACCTTGAAAAAATTATCGATTTATTTGCTAATGTACATCCTAGAAGAATGAGAATGGAGAATATTTTAAATGAATAATTTTGTACCAGACAGTCACTAGTGTTTCTAGAGTACTTGTGAGTTATGTTCCATCAGGATTAATGTAATCCTTAAACTGATGGAGAACAGTACAGATGCATAGCTGGTGTCTGTTGTACAATTGCATTAATACTAATATCTGGACAAAAACTCATTCTTCAATAGTTTTCTGAGTTATGTTTCCACTGACACTGGGTGTTCAATAAGCTTATATGGTTTTTACATATTCTCTCAGTAAGAAACTCATTGGACCACATCATTTTATACACTGATCTATAAGGCTGAAAAAGGCAAGTATGATTCCAACTTTTCAGTTTTGTTGCTACATTTTCATAACAATGATGTTTCTTAATATTCACTAATAAATCTTGATATTATTTGTTTTCTCCTCCATTCCCACAAACACTGAGATGATTCCCATTGGAGAGTTATTTGCACTCCCACAAGCATCCAAGACAGCAATCCAGGCAGCACATCTACTACATCTTCAATGCAAGTAGCCCTAAATGTTAATTCACATGCTAGACTCCTTAGACACAGAAAGGCAAATTTCTAGACAAAAAAATTTACTCTATATGGTAAAAAACAGTATAACTCTATTGGTTACTTTAATGTTATACTGGTTTGTCTGTGTAACTACTGTTTAAGACACAGAAATGAATTTTTGTACAGAATTATGCCTTTCTGAGGAGGTGCTGTTTATGTGTCTGAATGGCTTGAGGTGCTCTCAGAATGCAGGAAAATTGCATTCTGAGAGCACTAAATTTCAAAGTTTCTTGGGGGAGCATGCCCCCAAGCCCCCCTACTTAAGTTGGGGCAAATCACTCATGTGAAATCCTGGATCCGCCCCTGCTAAGCATTTGAGATGATTAAAAGGTCACGTCTGAATTTTCTAATTGGGAAGTCTTCCTTCTAGTACTCCTACAGAGAACTGTAAAAAAACGCCACTGCCCCTCCTGGCTAGTCAAGTTTAATTTGTTTAATTCTTACGTGTTTTCTAGCTCCTGTGCCAGAGCAGCATTCTCCAAGGCATCTAAAGCTGTAGTCATCAGCAAATAACCCTGCCAAAAGACCCAGTAACTAATATGTTAGTATTTGTTATTGTTTTCAAGTCAACTGTAGTCCTTTTATGTGCGGTAGCTACGTGTAGGCTGGAGTTATTAAACTGCCTCTCAACTACTCTGCTATGAATTATTATTAGTACTGGCTTTAGGTCCTATACGGTTTGATTAAACACTATCCACTCCATTATGAATGATTTTTACTGCACACATATCCACACCAAGACGCTACAACATGAGCTTACCTCCTTGCCACAAAGGTCACTGAAAGAGAAATGGGAAAGAACAAGTCTTACTGACAACTGTGGTGCCTAGGCATGTTTGTGTTCATTTCTGGCAACAAAAGAGCCTTTTTCACTTACAACTAAGGATGTCACAGTCTGAAATTTGCAGATCCAAGAGGATGGTTGAAGAGGACCTTCCCCCCACAGGAGAAGTTGAAAGTAAAGAAGTTTAACGTTCAGTCCCCACCCTAAAAAATTTCTTTGGGCTCGCGTCAACACAACATCCTCCCCCTCCACCCCTTCGCCTAAAAATCCTGTATCCTTCCTGGGTCTTCGCTGGTTAGTGTTTCATACATGTAATTTGGAGTTGACAAAATAGAGCTTTCACGAAGAAGAAATACTGGTCACGATTCTTTAAGCCAGTGTGCTTTTTCTTAGTACCTCCTTAAAAATATGCAAAGAAAGAGATGACGACTCCAATGACAAAACAATTACCGATTTTGGTTTTCTGTTCTCTCTCCCTTGTCTACCACAAGAACAATTTTTCATTTTCACTGGTTGGAGAATGGATTTGAAAGAACAGAGGACCGCAAACCTCTAAAACAGAAAAATTCACATATTCATAAACATGCCAACAGAAACAAAATGAGGCTATTACAATCGAACATCTCCTTACAGACAGCTCAGAAAATTGCCTGCGTCACAAGATGAGACTGCTTTTTATTTATTTATTTATTTATTTATTTAGTTAGTTATTTATTTATTCGATCGTTCGTTCGTTCTTTCGTTCATTCATTCATTAGCATTACAAAATTACGACTAGGAGTTCACTCATTACGAATACAAATAGAAAAATACGAAAATAAGGGGGCATCAATACCAGTTGAACCAAGAACATGCCTAATTTGTAAGGAAAATTATATAGAAGGTGAACAGCATTTCTTGATGTATTGTCAAGGGTATAACAACCCCAGAACCGAACTACATTCTCTTATCAGCAAAACAGATGCTCATTTTGCCACTTACTGAATTTAGGGAATGACAATACTTGTAAACTTGTAGGAAAGTATATTCATTTAATGTTTCAGAAAAGAAAAGAAATAATTAATACGAATATAATCAAATAATTTAAATTTAGCATTTAGCATTTATTGTTTCGTTATATTAGTTAATGTTTATCCTTTATTGTAAGTAGACCAATACCTCCCTTTTGGAGAGTAAGGCGCAATAAAGATATACTGTTACTGTTACTGTTATTCATTTATTCATTCATTTATATTCAGATTTCACGATGACGCCTTTCAGGTTAGTAAAAGACAGTGTGTCTTGCTGCCACGTTTTTACAAAAAAATTAATAAGAAAAAGATGATTACTCAAATGATAAAACAATTATCGGTTATGATTTTGCTCTAGATATATGCGTCACAAGACAGAGTGCTCTCCTTTCATTTATTCATACTCAGATTTAAGTGATAATAACCTAACTAAGTACATAACATACGTCGCGAAAACGCTACTTGATTCATGATTGAAGCCGAGTAATAAACGCTATTCACTTTAGTGAGATGAGTTTTCCGAAATAAACATTACTTTAAAATAAGGTCTCAAGATTTCAATGGGAAGATGAGGCCAGGTTTAAAATGGAGTCGCGATGACTTCAAAACGTCGTTGTGTTTTTTCGCTAATTTTTATTATTAATTACATTTCAAAATGTTCCCTTGTTAAACTCCACTGTGCCGAACCTAATGCAAATTAGCAAAAACAATAGATTTTGTTATTTGCATTAGGTTAGGCACATGTAAAGTTCGACTTCTAAACCGGGCCTCACTTTACTAAGTCACTACACAACACTTCAAGTAAAGAAACTATTAGGTGTCTGCTAAACGGTTTTAACGTTTCCATTCAACACCGTTCAACATTGTTGAATTCATCACGTTTGGACACCCTGTATGATGTTGACTGATGTTGAATGGTGCTAAACAGAGCTTGATTGTTATAAAACTTTCGATCCAAAACCATTCAACTTCTTTCAGTTGACAACTAACTCAATACAGACTCTAAATCAATCAATCAATCAATCAATCAATCAATCAATCAATCAATCAATCAATCAATCAATCAATCCATTTATTACTGTCAGTGCGTGGGATAGGGTTACCCCATATATCCGAGCCAGAGGCTCATGTATAACACGCATGACAGAAAAAAAAAATACAAAACTTACTATGACTCAAACAATACTTATAGGAATGTAAAATTTAAAAATTAAAATACAAGTAATGATAAATAAATAAATAAATAATGCCTTAAGATAAACAGTCATTACATTAAAAATTTAACCGTCTTTCTTTCTTCATCATCTTACAGGGTTCTTTTTTGTCCTACCCTCGCGACATGCTGAATATTTGGCCATCTGTCATTCATTCTCCAGCTTAAAATTTAACATCTTTAATTTTTTAACTGAAGGAATATATATTTGTTAGTTACATTTATTTATTTTGTGTAGTACAAGCAAAGGTCACATTTTACAAATGACATCTAGGAAAGTTTCTACATGTTCCCGACTAATTTTTTTCTGCTTTTTGGGTCGAATCTTTTTAAAGACGGTACTTCCTTCAAGTAAAGTTGTATTTATAACTATTTGCAGTAACACATTAATGCTCACATGAGAGAAATTGTTCACTTATCATACAACAATATTACCCAATCTGTCTGAATGCACTTTCAGACTCAAAATTTTATATGCCATACTGCATTATTATCTCACATGCACTTTATTTTACTCAGTCTTTTTGCTGATTTTACGCAACAGATTTATGCTGTCTCTTCACGCAGGTTGTACAGGCTGGCTTTGCCTTAGTAAAAGCCTTTTAAAAGCTCTTCGAAAGTCACTGTTCCTTGCGCAGTAAATTAAAGGATTACAAACTGAATTGCAAAAGAGAAGCGATCTGACGGCCCATTCTAATAATATATAGATTTAGCCAAGCCTAAAAGCGGAGCCCCCCTTTTTGTTTTGTCTGGTTTTTTTTTTGTTTTTTTTGTTTTGTTTTTTTTTTTGTTTTGTTTTTGCTGGCAGTTATTAATTTGTGAAAATACTCTCATTCAAGTCGTTAAATTAAAAAACAAAAAACAAAACAAAGGAAAAAAAAAACCTGCTCCCGCTGAGCGTCGAACCCGGCTAGTCAGCGTAAGACGCCGATGACTAGTCCACTAGGCCATGGGCGTTAAACGATATGTTTGGAGTTAATTTTAATAATTATTTCTTTCTTCGTGACAAGCTGCCTATCAGCGTGAAAATGCTGGTGTCTTTCCTGCAAAATGTGTTCGAAACGCCGTAAAAACCATGGTTGTGAACAGAAAAAACCAAAAAGCACTAGCTCTGCTATATTTGGCGTCGAAACCGCTGCGAAAAGCTGCGAACTCAAGCGGTGTGCCGACCGAGTTTGAACAGAACCGACAAGGCAAATTTGAACTTTTTGCCTGAACTTTATCGCCTAATTTCTTTCGCCTAAATTGAACTTTTCTCCTTCCACCAAAAAGACAACTGAGTGTTCCTTGAACGTTTTTTTCCCATTAACAAATTTGTTTTTGACTTTTGTTGTCTTTGTTTGTTTTGCTACAACGCGGGTCAACATGCGATTTCGCGCCAAAAACACACGGGAATCAGCACAGGGTTATATCCAGTGTATGAGGTGTATTGGTATCCCTGTGGTGCGGACGGACGGACGTACGGATGTACGGACGGACGGTCACGTGACTATTACGTCACTACCAAAATTTCTTAGCAATGGAGCTCCGCTGACGCGCTAGCGCGGTGGCTCCGCTATAAATTCATTACGTGTGAACTTAACAACGGACTCAAAACAGGTCGAAATGCTATCACGGGCAAGTAGGAGAAAAACACAACTCCAATTACAATCGTTACGGTGATTAAGGCTTTCTTCTTCTTTAGAAACGTTTCTTTTGCCTCCACGGAGATTTGTTGAGCCTTGATATTCCGGAACTGATCACGAGCTTCACAATAAACAGAAATTTGGCAGAAGTCCAGAATGGAAATACTGGTTGCTACAACAAAATTGAGAAAAAAAAGACGGTGAAAGCATTATTCACTGTTAATATAGCCGTCAAAACTGTCAGTAGAGCGGCGACTGAGCAAGCAAAAACTACGGTTACGGTCAAACGACGTTCGGTGACCATTTCGTGGTAATTGTAGGGGTATTTTACTGCTATGTACCGTTCGATACTCAGTAACGCCAAATGTTGTATTGAAGCGACGATAGAAAAAAGAGCGCTGACCCCTCGAACAAATTTCAATAAGCAAACTGAGAGAGATTCGAAGTTCCCTGTGAGGCGATATATTTGTTCGGCTACGAACAAAGGTTGTCCGATCGCATCGGTCATGGAGTCAGTTCTTGCTAAACAAGCCAGCAAAATGTTGCAGTTGTTTCTAAGGCGAGACGTTGTTTTGACAGCAAATACTACCAAGAAGTTCAAAAAGACAGTCCATGGAGACACGAGCAGATTTACAACTGATATCGATATTAGTGAAGCAGTTATCTCGCTTGTAAGGTAGGTTGGCGGGCAATCCGGCGTAGAAACAAAATTAAAACTACAAAAAAATGATTCGACGGCTCCTTTGAGGGGTTCATTTTCAACTAGTTTCTTCAATTTTAAAATCGCACCGTCCGCTGTGCTAAATGGTGATCTTTTTTAACGTGCATTAGCGAAGCGCTAAACTGGCGAATGCTTTTTGTACTACTCACCAAGAGCAAAAAACTGACGTGAAAGTTTGAATTTATATGTTTAGCCTTAATAACCGATAATAATGTCCACTCTTTGCACTGCAATTAAAAAACATTTCCGAGATTGTTAAAAGACCGGTAAACAGCAAAAGCTTTCGCGAATAAGTTCAATTGTTAGGTTACAAGAAAGTGTCATTAATGATGGTTAAAAAGCAATACCCTGTTAATATGGCGGTGAAATACGAGGCATTTCTTCTTTGAACAAATGCAATAATTGTATCAGTAATTAAGTGTTATTGCCATGCTCAGGAGACAGTAAAAGACCATTACAGATATCCTCTCGAGAACACAATTTTATTAATGCCAGGTAGAAAACTAGCGATAATAATTGCATAAAAGCGAAAGCGAAAGAAATCTTCCGGCTTTGCCACCCTTGTTTGAAATGCTCTTGAGAAAAATGTGACTGAACAGAAAACCATCGGTAGTGGTTTAAAAGGGGCTTAAAAGCAGTAGCTGAAAAATACGTCGGTGGATTCCCTGGTTTTTTTCCCGACTTTCTGATGATTAAACAAATTACATAATCAACGAGTCAAACATGTTACAACGACAAAGCAGGAATAATTTTTACCCCATCGCGATATTTCGTTTTCGTGCATTTAAAAAACAATTTTCTCCTAGCGACGGGCACATACTGCATAGTGAAACATGAAAAGCAACTGTAACGTTAATTTTACCGTGTTTAAATAAAATTGAATTGAAGTGAAAATTGACACGAACTTGTAGGATTCGTTTATGTTACTGGGCGTTAAGGGCGTCGGGTTGCACTTTTATTTTATATCTTGCGAACTAAACTAGTTACTCAGTACACCCCATTACCTGATAAGCGCAAGGCCTTATTTTTAAGTCGCCAAGTGAGTAACAAAAGGAAACACCTGCTATGCCTTTAGTCCTACAAGCTAAAACCCTAAATTATAATTTTCATGAAGACCCGTTAGTCGGAGAGTTTAAAGAGTGGATAACTTTATCCAATAAATAAATACCAATCCAGCGGACAAAATGTGTCATTTGAATTCAATCTATCCGTTGGATGTAGATTTATCTACTGGAAATGTCTATGGTCGCTTTGAACACTAGAACAGGCCACTGATTCACTGTCTGTAACAATCATAAGTGGCCAATGGTAAAAGGCAGCATTCTAATTGGTTCACAGAACGGTCTCAGGAGCGGATCAAGAAAGAAAATACGAGAATGCTTTTCCGGTTGACTTTAAAATTTTTTTACTCTACGCCGTATTGAAAGTAAAATTCTAAGCTTTCGACTCCGCTAGAGTCTTGTTCACAGTGACTTGGTCAGGTCACGTGACATGTGACCTGACCAGCCTCGTCCAGATCACTGGAAGGTTGTATCCGCCCCCCCCCCCCCCCCCGTCTCTATTTAGGGTTGGCTTGTGGGCTCTGATGTAAATTGCCTCTCGAACTCCTCTCGTAAACCAGTCTGGATCTCTGTCCAAATTCCGTGCCTCGTCGATGTGGACATCGTGTTCTGGCTTGTCTTTATTGATGTGTCGAGACACGTCTGAGGAGATACAGCTCGATCTCTTATGTTCTATGAAAAGTGCCCTGAATGATCTTTCCGTTTCTCCAATGTAGGTTTCGTTACATTCCTCACCTCCGTCTCCTCAACACACGATCTTGTAAACAGGGCCACAGACTTCTTTCGGTTCCAGTCGATCTTTCGGCTTGCACAGGATTTCCTTGAGCTTTCTTGTTGGCTTGATGTATGTCTTAATGCCGTACGAATTGATCACTCTCTTGATCTTCTGCGTCGTGCCTTTCACGTAGGGGATGTTGACTGTTGTTCTTTCGGAGGCCCCTCCTCGACCGGAGTTGGATGCGCCCTGTTTTGGTGGCTTGGGTTGTAATGCCTTGCTAATTGCCCATGTTGGATAACCGCTCTCATATAAAGCTTTGTTGATGTGTTGTTTTTCGTGACGCAGGTCTTCATGGTCTGATACTACGCTGTCCGCTCTATGATGTAATGTGCGTACAATGGAGAGCTTGTGCTCTAGTGGTTGGAGTTCGAGAGGCAATTTACATCAGAGCCCACAAGCCAACCCTAAATGGAGACGGGGGGGCGGATACAGCCTTCCAGCGATCTGGACAAGGCTGGTCAGGTCGCACGTCACGTGACCTGACCAAGTCGCTGTGAACAAGACTCTAACAGAGTCGAAAGCTTAGAATTTTACTTACAATACGGTGTAGAGTCAAACGTTTATAAAGTCAACCGAAATTGTGTATCCCTAACTATTCTAGACAAGAAGGCAAATTTTGCAATCTCCACGTTCAAAGATTTCCTGCGGACTACCGTGAAAGTGCCGGTTGTAAGTCCTGGGTATACACGAGTTCGTAAGGGTATTGGGTGAAGTTAGAAACGGGAGGGGGGAGCTTATATCCGGGGGATTAAGCGGTAACAAAAAAACCGTTTCGGAATGAGCTTGCAAGAAATAAGTTGAGGCTAACATACAGCATATCCGGAATGCCCCTTAAGTCCCTAGGGATTCGCATCGACTTACAGCCCCCTCCCCAGATCCACCCTTTGTTGATTTCAATGATTTTGATTTCAATGTCGGGTCAGTTGTCCAGTGTGCTGGTAAGTTGTGTGTTTCCAGCCGTAGGTGAAATTTAGCGGTTAAAATAAAGGCATGCGCAACCCAACTTACTAGTTATGCTTAAAGTGGTACTATGATCAAAAAATCACTTTTATTTTTTCTTCGGATTTCGAAACTATGTTTGTTAAACACTCCCCAAGCGAAATTATAAGCGTTAATTTTGAGAAGAAGACCGTTAATTTAAACTGCAATTTTCTGTTTTAATGGTCCGCCATTATTACACCAGAAAGGATACAATGACGTCATACACTCAAGAGCTGTAAAATGTAGTGTGTGAACGCGGCTTACAAATTATGCAAAACACGAGTTTGAGAGTGTGAAAGCTCAAAACTCCCGTGCTGCATACTAAATAAGGCACTTTCACACACACTGCATTCTACAGCTCTTGAGTGTATGACGTCATTGTATCCTTTCTGGTGTAATAATGGCGGACCATTAAAACGGAAAATTGCAGTTTAAATTAACGGTCTTCTTCTCAAAATTAAGGCTTATAATTTCGCTTGGGGAGTGTTTAATAAACATAGTTTCGAAATCCGAAGAAAAAATAAAAGTGTTTTTTTGATCATAGTACCACTTTAAAACACAAGTTATTTATTCTTTCAACAGGATTCTGGATTGAAAATTGACGTAACATCACCGGTAATGGTCGTTGTTTGTCATTTGTGTACGCTTTTACGGTTGGTTGATTGCCAAATAAGAGTGAAAATGACAAGGCCACGCCCCTTTTCGACCAAAACTTTGTCTTTAAGGAAAACGTTGACCGGAAACACTAAAATTAGTGCTTAGCCTTGGTACTCTTTACGTCATACTTCGAACTCATAACCCAACTAGAACTCATGAAATGGGGAATTCCCTGAGAGTAAGGGTGGGGAAATTGCCGAAAAAAAAAACGGGGTAAAAATTGTCAGACTAAACGTTTTTATTTTTCTTATTTTCTGGCTGTTGTTGTTTAAAAAAATCTACGAGTTCAATTAAAGACCAGAAATACATTTATACCACTTGCATTTATACTAAGCACCGACACAATAAAATATATTGCATGTACACGTACCTGAAGTGTTCTTCGTACAGTCTACTTAACAAAAGACCAAGTCCTAAAGAACAAGACGTCTGCACCACAGCAGAACTACCAGCTCTGTGGTAAAGAGGAAACATAAAATCACACCTAAAAACCAGCATTGAAAATTACATGGAAAGGAAAAGCAGTGACTAATTGTGTGTGTGTGTGTGTGTGTGTGTGTGTGTGTGTGTGTGTGTGTGTGTGATAATTTACAATCTTCATGTGATAAGTTTCCGTTTCTTACTCATATTCATTTCAAAGAAGGTAATTTTACCCGTCAAGCCTCACGTTCACCGAAGTGTAAACTTCTTGAAACTTTTTTCATCATCGAATTCCCAAAGTAGGAAAGTTGAAAAGAATAGCTTTGCGAAGAATGATACAGAGCCACAACCTTCGCCAGGTTGGGGAGGTTACTAAATTTCCCTCTCCTTTAGTTTCTCTCCCCTCCCCTCTCCTCGATGTTGAGCGTCAAATAAATTTCCTGGCTCCAGATTGGCCTCTTCAGGTCCAACATTGAAAGGGGGTGGCGAGAGGTGCATCGAAACGCTCACGACAGCCATAGGAATTTTTTAAATCATCTATCTTTTCACAGCCTTTCCAGCTACTTCTGGCGAAGGTTGTAGGCTTGTGAGTGAATTTCAAGTTGGCGCCTAATATGCCGAAGGACCATTCATTTGATTAACTTCAATGAACGACTGCAAAAGGAAGAAAGTATTTCGGAGTTGTTTAGGTTCTGTTGTACAGTAGACCACGCCGTTATCTTAACCTAAAACCCGTTCTCCTTAGATTTGCTTACAAGTTTTGTATCAACAAAACAGTGAGGTAATAAACAGGGTAGTATGGGTAAGGGTAGCCAGCGGTGTGCATAGAGACCACGACAACAGACTCAACAAGCAGGCCAGTGATTCACGGTTTCTTACTCCAAGTTTCATTGAAAAAAGGAAAATATAATAAGAAATTTGACACTATCCCCGTTATCTTGAAAAATTGTTCATTTCTCCTCAGAGTTGGAGAAAGTCAGGGTCTCCTGTAATGCATGGTGCTAAGTGTAGCACCTTTTAGTTACTTGCTCTGTCCAGATATTCTTTGTTTTAGCAGTTCAGTCATGTTCTGTATTCTCTCAGTGCGAGTGTGACAAGAGAAGGTACCAGCAGTGACAGCGATAATGCAGCACATGAGCGCTTAGTGTACCATTATTTACTCACTTGGTCTGTCCAGATATTCTTTGTTTTAACAGTTCAGTCATGTTCTGTATTCTATCAGTGTCAAGTGTGACAAGAGAAGGTACCCGGCAGCAGTGACAGCGATAATGCAGCACATGAACGCTTAGTGTACCATTATTTACTCACTTGGTCTGTCCAGGTATCCTTTGCTTTAACAGTTCGGTCATGTTCTGTATTCTATCAGTGTCAAGTGTGACAAGAGAAGGTACCAGCAGTGACAGCGATAATGCAGCACATGATCGAGCTAACAAAGAGCTGGCTGTGGAAGTTGGAGAAGACACCTGACAGGGAAAGAAAACTTAGGTTAATACTTCAGTCAACTACTGCTATAACAGTGTGAAGCAAACAAACCGAGTCGTTCAGCACTGGGTAAACAAAAGTTGACAAAAATACAACTCTCAAGCGCTTCCATCGATTCTTGTGCCCTGTAAAAGAGCTTGAATGTGGTACATTTCATTAACAGGGCATGACAGTTCAAACACTAAAACATTTTTTTAGAAACTAAAATTTTTCTGAGAAAAGTAAAAACCCTTCCGCAGCAAAAGGGAAAATATTTGGGGGAAGAGTAAGATGGAATGAAATGTTGCCGCAACGAAGTCACATTACACCGTGCAATAACCTGAAGTTACTTACGTGTTGACACCAGACTAAAGTGGGCCCTTTGGGTTTGTAATTCCCATCTAGGACCACCATAATTGTGTCAGCCACCATGATCAGCCAATCTGTGTTTCGCTGATATTGTTCTGTTGCCCCCGAGGAGTTCTGCTGCTGTACAAATAACGACACAGCTTGCGCCAGGCCCGCCAGAGCCAACACTGAATTACCCTGTACTGACGGGTTACCTCTTAAACCAAAGGAAAGTACAGCAATTAACATGCTACTCTACAGATAACAAGAACGGAAAAATGTTCGATGCCTGCGCTAGTGTACGCTTGCGTCAGACGTCTCCTATGGACGCCGAACAGTAAATAGATGCGCTTTTGCACACCAATGAAGTAACAAAACAAAAGCTTTGCTTGCAATCGGAGATTTCCTCTCGCCAAAAGGACTGCTTAAAGTAAAGAAAATCAAAATCGGTCCACCCTGTTCTTAGAAAATAATTTTAATTATAATCCTGATGATGGGTGGCGTCTAAAACCGCGACTAGTTCTGTTATCCTTGGGCTCATCCTTGGGCTTAAATTGCGATTACAACTGCGATGGTCACATCATCATTTAGACAGTGGCTTATATAATTTAAGAAAACGAGAATTTGTTCAACCTCGATTCTCTTCGGTAACATATGGAAAACACTCACTTCGTTACCTAGGGCCCAAACTTTGGAATGATCTCACTCCTAGACTAAGAAATTTACTCTCTTTGAAGCAATTTAAGAACGTTATACGTGATCGGGACCTCACTGCGCTGGCTGCAAATGTCAGTGATTGTCGAGGTTGCAACCTATGCCAAGAATGACTGGCCGCCAACATTACATAACATAATTTTTATTTTTAACATAATTTTTATTTTTTTATTTTAATATAGTTGAAGAAACAGAATTTTAATATATTTTTACAGTTTTTTTAGCTTAGTTAATTGTTGTAATTAGGCTTTTTAAATGTATATAAATATTTTCCATTTTATATATATTAATTACGTTTTTAGTTAGGCAGGTTAGGTGTCCACAATTAGTAGAGGGGACTTTTCCCCTCAGCTACTACAGTTTTGACACGTTAATAAAGTTATTATTATTATTATTATTATTCTTATTATTATTATTATTATTATTATTGTATTTCCGCAGTTCATATCATTTCATTGAAGTCACGTTGTCCAATTCCCCATCTTCTAAACTAGGGACTTGAGGCATGGGGAAAATGAGGTAAAAAGGTTAAGTCTCACATGGGCCGGCCAACACAGGTGGACCTTGCTTGACGCAACTAGGAGTATAACTAGTGACAGTTCACCGGGACCCATTTGCAGACCTATAACTAGAGAGCGACGATGTGGAGCAAGGACTCTGTATGTGAAAATTTTACAGCAGCAGATACCCGAGCTTGAGCGGCCAACCTTCAGTTTATTCAGTAAATGTCCGACGCGATGGTTGCTTGACCACCCCTCCTACACACTCATCAAATCCTGTCCGGATAGGTGCCTGTGCCATGACAAAGGCACAGGTACTCATCTGGACGGGTCTATGGCACAGTTGTCCTTAAAAGGACAACTGTGCCATACGCGGCAACGGCAACGGCAACGTTGCACACACATCAGTAACTGTTCCCAAGGAGAAGTGCTATGCACGAAGTCTGGAATTCTTTTAAAGGATCTAGTGAATTTTACCTTGAAGTTGCCTTGAGTTGCTCGGTGATCTGATCTCTCACCCTGAAAGGAAGTGCATTCCGAATGAGCTCCGCATTTTTCTGAAACATTGCCCCAGAGCTAAAGATATTTTTCAAGAATCAAATCTAGACCGAACACGGTTGGTCGATATACAGTACACGAACTGGCAAAATTCGAATCAGTCAGCTTGAATGTGTCATGACAAGATTACCACCTGCAGTCCAGCGATCGATAAGGCCAGGATGGGAAAGTAAGTAAACACGAGGCAGTACGATGAGCGAAGCTGAGTACCTATAGCTAGACAAAAGAGCGACTGAAAAGCGTAGCAGCAGATCCCTTTAATTACACGGCATAAATTGGAGTGTGCTTTTGAATGTTCCTTTCCAACTCAACACATTTGCTGCTCTCTGCACAATATGTTTTCTGTGCTCAACCAGATACCAACAGCTTAGTGATTTTTGAGAAATGGTCAAAAATTAAAACTCCTTGTTCCTCACCAAAGCCAAGAATTCATTTGTCTTGTTTTTAGTTCTTCCGTGTCCTGAATATGCCCATGACTGTGCTGCATTTCTAACTCGGCTTTGCGGCCCTGCGAGATAAAATACAGAATTCCTAAAACAAGACGCTGCGCACCTCTCACTTCACAACTTTGGGGTGTAAAATGCAAAGTTTGACCCCTTTCAGTCAAGACATGCTGACTTGAGTGTCCATGACAGTGAAGGAAATATGATCAGAATCTCACAAAGACCTGAATATCACTAGAGCATTTCTAAATCTGTTAAGGACGGTGCCTCCTAATACAGAGGTATTTTTGCACACGTTATGAATATGGGAGAAAATCAGATCTTAGCGAGGGCAGTTGGAATCCAAAAGGAAAATTGTGGGTGACCATGCATTTTTTAGAGACAACTAAGCAACCATAATTCTAAAAAAGCTGTGAAAACAGAACAGTATATGGCATTTTCTTTCCAAATTTAAACTCAATTACCTCTGAAAAATGCGTGGTTACCCCTTTTTGGATTCCAACAGCCCTTGCTAAGATCTGTTTTTTTCCTCATAGACATAAACCGCGCAAAAATACATTTGTACGGTCTATGGTACCGTCTATGAGAAACCAGACCAGTTTCTCAGACTATCTCGAGATGCGCAGAACGTATGCGCAGTAACAACAGGAGGCACCGTCTTTAAGAGCAATGAACTACAATGAAACAAATTTTTTCAGTTGTTGAAGGAAAGACGCATGTTGTTCATCATTCCTTTACCCACTGTTACTTGATTGACTGATGGAGGTGAAAATGACCGGACCAGGGGCCCGTTTCTCGAAAGCCCCGAAAACGTTTCGGGACCGAAAAGCAATCTTTAACTACCCGTATCTTAAAAACAAAGTAGTGTACAGAAGTGAAAATTTGTATGATGGGAATCTCTATTCATATGAAAATTATGTGAAAAGGACAGCTCTGTAAACTTAGGATTGAGATTTTTGTTATGCCTTTTCGGACCCGAAAAGTCTTCGGGACTTTCGAGAAACGGGCCACAGGCCCCCTTTGTACCAGAACATCTCTTAACCCTGTAACTACCAGAGTTCCTTTTGATCAGCACCGACGAAGCATATGGTTTCTGCTGACCTAAGACGCGCTGGCTCTGGGCATGAATGCTAAGTCACAAAACACATTCTAATACTGTCAAGCCGAGGTGACACCTTACCAAGTTCTCCTACAATTTCTGATTCGAAATCAGATGCAAGTCGGATACTTTTCCCGCTTGCAGTAAGTTCATCGTACCTCAACACAAGCATGATAAGCACGGTTCATAAAGGAAGACCAGGCCTGTGGCATAAGCAGTGTCCTGTGCCACTCAGACGGTTGAACAGGCACCTGCGAAGACGGAAAACATTTTATAAAGGACAGATAGATAATGGCATGCTGTTAATTGCAGGACTTCAAAAGCTGGGATTGGTTATATTGGGTGCTTAGAGGTTAAAATTTTAAATACAATGCAAATCAATGTTACCTCATGGAGAAGTGACTCCAACATCTGTCTGTATCTACGAGCGCAATTGACCAGATACCTTCTGACGCGTTTTCCTTGGTGTTCTTCATAGGGAGGCTCAAAACTAAACAGGAGTCCAGCTATTTCAGACAAAATAACGAGAAAGTATTGTTAAAGAAATGTTTATGCAAGTACAAATTTCAAACTAAAATGTCATCAGTACAGATTGTACCTGCAAGCCCCTGGTTCAGCCCAGGAGACTTTGACTTCTCGTACTGTGTCATCAGGAATCCTGGGATGGATTGTAAGTTCCTGTCATGAGATGATGTACCACGTGACACAGTGTGGGCCAGGCCGCGTGGCAGTGATTCTGCTTCAGTTCTTATAATGTTGGTAAGCAGCTTCTGAAATCCTGTATTCATATTCATAGAGTCAAAAGATACAAAAAGAAGTGTTAACATTGATTGCATGTTGATGGAAACGCAAACTTGAACGAATTAAAAAAACGTGCATTGAGAGCAGTTTTCAAATCAAAGACTGAGTCCTACAGTGATCTCTTAAAAAGAGCCTGCCTCCCTACTCTGTATCAAAGAAGATTACAAAAGATAGCTACTTTGATGTTTAAAGTTAAAAACGGCCAAGTACCGCACTACATATCAGAACTATTCCACACAATTCCTAAAGGATATAACCTTAGAAATGCTGATTTCAACATTCCTCGTTTTAGAGCAACACATTACGGTAAACACTCACTGCGTTTTTTCGGACCCCTCCTATGGGAAAAGTTAAGCCCTGCCGACTGCGAGAGATCGAGGCTGAATAGTCTCAAACAAAGTATTAACAAGAAAGACATCACTTGTTATAGACGAGTGTAAGAACTGCAAAATTTGTTCTTATTTTTTTTAAACTAGGTTTTGTCAGTTGCCAAGTCCCTACTATTCTGCATGGTCATTATCATTCTGGTTTAGATGTGTAGGTAAAAGAACTAAGCCATACGCCATTTCTTTTCATTTTGGTGACAGAATGGACAAATGTTTATCGCTTTGAAGACACACAATTTCAATGGGGTCTTCGACATTTTGCAAAAATCCGTCTTCCTGATGCAAAAATAAAAAGTTACCCATTCATAATCATGCAGGCGTTTGATTTCTGATTTTTCATAAAGAAAAAAAGAGTACGAAATCCTGTACCTGGTAGTGCCTGTTGGTTGATTGTTTGCAGCAGTTCAATATACACTGTCCCCGGTGGTGTGGAGTTATTAATGGTTTCTTCTATAGCAGTCATATCTTCCTCCTCAACGCCATCTGTGCGCCTCTTAGCGGTTATCAACTTCTCTTTAAATGTGTGGTATATCTTTGTCATAAAAAATAATTCAAAAACCTTTATTAAATACAAGTTTCAAGACTTCGCTGCGTAGTTTTTTAACGGTACTTCAAAAAACCTTCATGGGTTTGTTGCTCGGTACAATGATTCCAGTCTTCTGGTTGTGTATGCTATCCACAAACACAAAACCTTTTATCGTTAAATTCATCGTTGTGCAACTGAAGTTCATTACAATATTTGCAGTCTGTTCTGTAGGGAACAAACAATGTCTCGCGTCTAGCCTGACACTCCACGTTCAACACAAATCGTTCAAATAATAAACTCAGATTTTCAAGGTACTTTAACTTACCAGAAAACATGTACTGTACTGAACCGATTGGTGGGATCCTACTTTTCTCAAGTGTAACCCTCACATAATAAATGCTTTATCTACTTATTAATCTGTGTTACTAAATTACCTTTGGAGGTAGATGAATAAGCTTGAAATCGCTTGGATCAAACAGTGAAAGAGCAGCAAATGCAGCAGAAGACACAACAAACCCCTGAAGGTAAAATTATAATAAACATTACAGCGCCCGAAGGAAGCAATTACTTATGTGTTCCCAAGAATGTCTTTGTTTTCAAAGATGAAACTGGAGGGAAGCAAAACTAAGCAGTTTCGTGAGGGACCAGCCTGGGGGTTTTGTTATACAGCTGGAGTATCTTTATATCTTTATCTTATCCTGCTGCTTTAAGATAAGATTCCTTCTTTGTTGTTCTATAAAATCGGTTGTCTTCTGTTAGCGTTGAACAGAAAAACCCACAAGTATTGCCAGCGCACTGTTGTCGCATTTTGGATGTATTACGTTTGTGTTTAAAATAATACTGCTGTATACAGAATTACAGTCCTCAGTTGGCAGTGAGTTTCAAAATAACGGACAAAACTGCATGATAACTCATGATTATCAGTTGAGGGCAAGATAACGACAATTTAACTAGTTTTAGTTAAAGTTAGATGGTGTCTCCGATTACGGTAGTGCTTTCAGTTAACGTTAGAAGTGTCTCTTCTATTGTACATACTCTTACCTGGTGCTGAGTTAAGGGCCATAGGAAAGAAAGAACTTGATTCTTGAACTCCTAAAGTGTGATAAATATGACACAGTACATAATTTTTAACACTAATCTGTAAGTATATTAAGCTTTATTGTACGTTTTCTGATTACAACACGTTAACGAAAACAAACAAACAAACAAACAAAGCATATTTACCTGATAATCTTGTGAGCTGGTAGCCAGGCTGGGTACAGCACTGAACAACAGACACAAGCTGCACAGTACCACAGGTCTCTTGTCCAAACTTAGTTTCACTGAAAGAACTTTCCAGGCAGTGCACAGGTCTACCACCTTTATGCATGTAAAGAAAACAATTTTTGTCACTGAGGGTCCATCTTCTGAGAGACAGAGGGAGATGCATTAGGTCAGCGGAAAATGGATAAAACGGACAAAAAGGGACCAAATAAGATAAAACCTCTCTTCTTCTACATCAAGGGTTTTCAAAGCTAAATTCTGAGTTTGCTCACTCCAGTCATCTAATTACCACTGACTTTTAAAGGAAAAAAAAACTTGCTGCTAAAGACCATTGAAATGACTGAAAAGAGAATTTGAAAAACGATTTGACATGTTTTGGATTTAAAGACTTCAAAAAGTGGATCTGATCTATCGTAAACATTTGAACATTTCACTTAGTTACATCCACTCTGGCTTCGAGTTTTAAAGATATAAATGACCCCCTACTTGTTTGAAACGAACCAAACAAGTTACAATCTTTAGGCTGGATGTCAAAGTGACTACACTTACCACCTTTAGTGTAACTTTCACTATATGTGATGACTGAAAAACTTGGCAAATATCTGACACACATTCACATACTTTCCATTCTTGAATTGTTCATGTTATGAGTGACAGATGTCACCAGAATGCCACACCAATAAAACAGTCAACTATGACAAACATTAATTCACGCAGTGTGATGAGCAGAATCTCTGTAGCATTACCTCAGCTTTACAGAGCTGCTCCAGAGCTTGCAGTGCCAGTGACACTATCAGCGCAGAGGGATGGTTCTCAGTCTCACGGGGTCTTGTGTTTTGATCCAGCAGTTTGGACAGCAGGCTCAACAGATCAGCACCATGCTGAGAAGGCCTGTGTTACCACAAAAGATAAGAGACAAGGTCACTTCAAACGAGAACATGGGGCACTTTGGATTGCAGGAGTGTAGCTCTGAAAGTCTCAAGCACGAAAATTTTCCTTTTCGATGTAGATTTTAAAATTGCTCTTCCAACAGCGAAGTTTGCTTGCAACGTCCGTAGAAGCAAAGTGATAGTACGTCCATCTTGCCACTGAAACTCTTCCCTTCCACTGATCACATATTTTGAGCCAGCAGTTCCAGCAGCAGATAAAGATCGCTACATTCGATTTACTGTTACGGTGGTAGAAGATAAAATAAATAGAGATACCTTCACTGACGCTTTTCATTTGAAGACAAAAACCCACAATTCCAGAGGATAATCAAATGAAACTAAACTCAAATATGCTGGTGTTAACAGGGTCGCCGGATTGGGGGGTTAACCACATTGATTCAGAGTGTTTGACAATGCGATTTAAACAGGTTCAACCTGTTCAAAATAAATTGTCATGCAGGTATTTTTGTCGTTGTCATGTATGTATTTTTTCGGTAAAATGCAGTCAACGGGACAATGGTGTTTGCTGTTTGCCACCTCGTGGAATGGAAAGCTCCGACATTTGTTCAGCTGATTTGCTATTTTTACCTAGTTTGGCAGATGTCCAGCAGACAAGCTGCCTTAGCAATCTGAATTTCCAGGTTTAATTCAACGCCTTCGTGAGTGTCCACTGCATTCAGTGCTCGATGAAGGTGTGGAAAGACACGGTTTTGTGACTGCCACAACTTGCACATCAATCTCAAGGACACAGGCTTCAGAGAGGGAGACTGTCCTATAGTCTGTATCGTGCGTAACACAGGACCTATGCAAAACTAAAAAACAAAAATTGTTTTCATAAAGAAAGAAAGACGATCTTTTTTCAGCTGGGAAAGAAATAAGAAAGACGAAATATTCAGTTTGACACGAGCGTGGGACAAAGAGAAAAATCTGAGTCCCCGACGGGAATCGAACCCATGACCTCCCGTACACAGGTCAAACGCTCCAACCACTGAGCTACTAGGAGACTCGTGGCGAGTTAGGGCATATTTTTTAGGTTCCTTGTGACAAGCGTCCTGCGTAATGCTAGGATTAGCAATGTCGAAAGCACCATATGTGATAGCCTGTGAACAGACTCTCTGGTCGGGGAAAGAGCGAATTAAAACAAAGGGCGAGAACGAGCGAAGAGACATGGAGGGGGTGGGGAAGGAAGGAGGGGAATATTTTATGCTCGGTTCACTCCGCTCGCTGATTTATTATCGCTCTTTTTCCGCCACTGCAGAGCCTGTTCAAAGGCTACATATGTGATAATAACAAAAGAAAGTTGGTAAATTTTCAGCTCGGAAAGAAATGAGAAAGATGGAATATTCAGATTGTGCTGGCATGGGACAAAGAAAAATACAGAAAACACCAAGCAATCAGTGAACACTTCACTGGTAAACTGTCATTGTCAACCATAAACAATGCAGAAACGTTTGGCCACACAAATAAAAACTGTACTGTACATGGATCTCAGAAATTCACGTAAATTATTTCCTTAAAGACCCCTTGTTCCTCTTTAGAGTAGCTGCAACCACAGAAGAAGCAAAGAAAGCGTTTTGAAAACCACAGTTTTCCACTCCACATTTTCTTGTGAGAGCAATTAACCCACAGAACAGAGTGCACAGTTTTGACTGAATAACATGTAGTCATAGGTACCTTATGAGTGGCAAGTTGTGGCACTGTATAAAGGAGGCGCTGTTTCACATCAGGCTGATCTTCCTTCCCAAGTTTGTAGAGCAACAGAGGCAGAAAGTACAAGGCCTGAAAAACAAGGAATATTTCATGCATCCCGCATGGCAGTTTAGAATGGGCATGCAAATTACTTTGTACTTACAGTGTATGTAAGTATGTAAGTAATGAAAATTAACCCATGTTAGAGGATATTGAGCTGAATCCAGTTTAAGGTCAAATGTCAGAGAGAACATTAACAAAGAAAATATTTCAAGATTAGTAAAGGCTGAGGAGATGATACAACATGGCATGCAACAAAGCTGCAGGTCATGTTCACTATACAATGCTGTACCTTTTATACTCTAAATTACTTTATACCTGAGTTGGGTCAGTCTTGACAACAATGGGAATGGTATTTAGGGTTTCCATGGTAACACAGGCTTCTGATATCACCAACAATGCTGACAGCATGAGTGACACACGATTCAGCACTCGACGCTGTGAAGGAAGTGAGCTCTGCAAACTCTGAAGCCAGCATTTGGCAATTTCTTCATTTCTACAGAGGACATATGGCAAAACTGCTGCATTAAGGTCCTACATTGTAAGTTTATCTACAAGCACTCTCAAATACAGCTAGAATGACTCGAAGAAATCACTGTTATGCAATAAAATTAATGACTACACTTTACCTAACTAATGTGAACAGTTCCTGTGAACAGGCTGTCATCTGTTTGATGCACTGACTGAGAACTGAACAGCTGTACTCTGTAGCTGTTGGAACAATCTAAATGAACAGACACCAAAAAATCACCACACAAAAAAATAAAGACCTAAATAACAGTGGCATAACGATTAAACCATTTCAGTAATCTATTATTTTAAAAAAAGCAGAGAAAGTTATCGCCAGTAGACTCCCTCTGTCTTGCAAATCTCTGTATTTCAAACCTCTTGCCAACTAAAACAACAACCTGCTGTTTCTCAGTAATTCACAGTCAGCCACATGTATCTCAATACCGCTTTCTCAATAAATTTTTTGTTCTCTTGAAATTCCATGCGAGACAGCAGGAGGATTCTCTCAATCGGAGTAAACAAGAGTGCCAATGCAAACAACTCTTACATTCGTGTTAAATTCTACTCGCATGTTTCCTGCATGGAAAGCCCGTGTAAAGCCGCGGCTACACGAGCGATTTTTTGCTTGCGGTGGTGATGCTTGTTTTTGAAAATTGTCAAGTCGCCAGCGCGCGGCAAAAATAGCATGTGTAGCCACCGTCGCACAGGTGATGTGACGGCTAAAAGAATCGCAGAAAAAAAATTGAGAGAAATTCAATGAGTTGAATCACGGACTTTGTCGCCAAGTGTAGCCACCACCGCACGCCGGCGACGCCACAATTTTCAAAAAAACAATCGCATCGCCATCGCAACTTAAGGGTTATGTTAAGAAGTTAAATTATTAGTAATAATAATAATGATAATAATAATAACAATAATAATAATAATAATGAAATTATGAATATATGAAATTCATATATTTGAACTGCGGAATGAAGATGTAAATGTAATAACTGCGAGGATCTTCTTTACACTTAATAATAATAATAATAATAATAATAATAATAATATAAAATAATATACAAGTGCTAGGAGCATTTAACGAAGTCTCAATGCTCTTACAAGTAATCATAAATAAATATAAAAAATGAAACATCGTAATAATCCAGTACAACTTGTAAAAACTACTGTAAAGTTAGACATAGACATAAAAAACGAAAAAGAACATGGCTAAAAAAGAAAGGTTTTTAGTTGGGACTTAACGCTACTAAGACTTTGCGCGCCCCCTGATGGTGGCTGGAAGGGAATTCCACAGCTTTGGGGCACAGATCGAGAATGCCCTATCTCCGTATGTTGCAGTATTACTTCTGGGTGTTACAAGAAGACATATCACTACAATAGCACTACAAAATAACAGGAGATAAAACATTCAAGAGGTTCGGCTTCAAAACCTACCACAGTGTTTCGTAGAGGTTTCAATTGTTTGATCAAAGGAAGTATGTGGACCTCAATATGCCTCAAGATTTGGACAGCAATAGAACTTGTAGACTGACTACTGGGTGTCCAGGTACTGAATGTCTGTCTGGGCGGGGAAGCAATGATTTGAAGAATTGGCAGCACTAGGAGAAGGTGATTTATGGCAACGGATGGACAATCTGGAGTTTGAGTTTGCAATATCGACAAGCCTTAAAAGATGAAAAGAAGACAAATAGATATGTTAACTATGGTATGTAATGTCCCCAGTTAGCAGGAATGCTAAATCTTTTTGACACAGTGGCAACTGTCCAATTATGGTCCAAGTATTGGTGTCAAGAGTACACAAATTATATGTAGTCAAGGGTGAACAAGAGGCCTTAATGTGCCACCCTTTTCTTTTCATTTTTTTATTGATTCACACGGCGACAAGTTTAACGATGTTTACGATAAATTATACAGCAAACAAAGTACGGATACGATTAATTAACAAACCTTAAAACAATATTACAATAGTTTTACAATATGAAAAGGTAAAAAGGGTGTAAAAGTTAACTGAAAATGTTCGGTGTGTAGCCAGGCATGTTAAAAACTGGTAAAAAAGAATTAAAAAAGTTGACACTGGCTAAAAATAGTTATGGACGTTTCGGCCACTACTGTTGCCTTCCTCAGCAAAGATAAAAATGCAAATGTCTAACGGCGTCCTACTTAGAATATGTAACCGATGTGTGATAAAAAAATCACAACTCGAAGGAACTTTCTGAGTGCAACAATAGTCTCTAGAGTATTCTTAATGACTCTAAAAATTCTTAATGTTATTGTATACGTTTGGTAGCGCTATGTGTTCGTTTATAGTGTTCCTATTTCGCACGGAATGCCAAGCTTCAAGAATTAGTCTTTGTCGCCACGCCAATGACCTGTGGACAATTTCAACGCTCTCCAAATCTATTTGATGACCGTTAAGCATATGGTGTTTGGCCAACAAAGAGTTTTTATCCAATGTTGCTATGGCCTTAGCGTGTTCTTTCACACGTGTTTTTAGCGCACGTGATGTCTGACCAACATAAACACAATCACAATCTTTACATTTGATCTTATATACGATTCCTCTGGAAGCCTCTTTCTCGATCTTGTCTTTTGGCTTTTTGAGTATGCTCGAGATGGTGCGAATAGGTTTATGGGCGACCTTGATGTTGAAACCTCGAAGGACGTTTGCAACTCTTTCGGAAAATCCTTTGGCGTAGGGGAGGATAACAAAGCCACGATGGTCGATACCATTTATTTCTTGTTGTCTACTCAGTTGGCGGTCGTTGTGAATGAAGTTAGCAGGGTAGTTGTTAGTGGCGAGGGCTTTCGCTACTCGCTTAGTTTCCCGTGATACTTCCTCCTCCGTGGAAGGAATGTTCCTCGCGCGATCCATGAGAGTGCGAGCGACCGAGTGCTTATGCTGGGGATGGTGGTGTCATTTGAAATCAAGGTAACGGTCGGTGTTGGTAGCTTTCCTGTAGACAGATACGGTGATTGAGCCATCTTCTTGTCTGGTTGTTTTGGTGTCAAGAAAGGCAATGGAACCTTCTGATTCTGTCTCGATTGTAAATTTGATGTGAGGATTGATCGAATTGAGATGTGAGTGGAATTCATCTACGTGTTCCCTTTTTACACATACGTGGCTATCATCTACGTATCTAAACCACCATTTGGGAGGGTTAGGGGTCGATGAGAGAGCCTTTTCTTCGACATGTTCCATGACGAGATTGGCCAAGATGGCGCTGACTGGGGATCCCATCGGACAACCGAAAATTTGTTGAAAATGGTTGCCTTGGAATACAAAGAAACTGTTGTCGAGGACGAACTGTAGAAGTGTCATGATATTTTGGAGCTTTTTCCTCTTCATTGGTAATGTCATCAACAATTGGCATCCTCCTCCACGAAACAACATTACCAATGAAGAGGAAAAAGCTCTCAGACATCTTGCCAAGGACACGTCTGTTACAATTTTACCAGCCGATAAGGGTCGAGCCGTAGTCGTGATGAATTCCAACGACTACACCGACAAAATAAACAATCTTCTAAATGACGATAAAACCTACCACAAGATAACAGACAAAAGAAGGAATCCAACATCGAGCACCGAAAAATCCCTCAATAAACTTCTCCTACAGATTAAAGATCAGCCAGCCCCACACGACAACAGCAAGAAACAGCTGGAACCGAAGCTCCACTACAAACTTCATAGCACCGATTCCACACCAGCGTCATTTTATGGCCTTCCTAAAATCTAAGGAGAACGTCCCACTCAGACCAATTATGAGTGCCATTGGATCTCCCACATATGAACTATCCAAATACCTCGCCAACATCTTGTCACCTCTTCAGAATAATAAATACACAGTTAAAAACAGTGCATCTTTCGTCGAAAAGATCCGCACCTTGTCAGTAGATCCCGACGAGATTATAGTATCTTTTGACGTTGTGTCACTGTTTACTTGCATCCCGACCCACCTAGCAATCGAAGTGGTTAAAGAGAGACTGGACTCTGCCCAATCACTACCGGAGAGAACCAACTTATCTATCCAAAATATCATGACACTTCTACAGTTCGTCCTCGACAACAGTTTCTTTGTATTCCAAGGCAACCATTTTCAACAAATTTTCGGTTGTCCGATGGGATCCCCAGTCAGCGCCATCTTGGCCAATCTCGTCATGGAACATGTCGAAGAAAAGGCTCTCTCATCGACCCCTAACCCTCCCAAATGGTGGTTTAGATACGTAGATGATAGCCACGTATGTGTAAAAAGGGAACACGTAGATGAATTCCACTCACATCTCAATTCGATCAATCCTCACATCAAATTTACAATCGAGACAGAATCAGAAGGTTCCATTGCCTTTCTTGACACCAAAACAACCAGACAAGAAGATGGCTCAATCACCGTATCTGTCTATAGGAAAGCTACCAACACCGACCGTTACCTTGATTTCAAATGACACCACCATCCCCAGCATAAACACTCGGTCGCTCGCACTCTCATGGATCGCGCGAGGAACATTCCTTCCACGGAGGAGGAAGTATCACGGGAAACTAAGCGAGTAGCGAAAGCCCTCGCCACTAATAACTACCCTGCTAACTTCATTCACAATGGCCGCCAACTGAGTAGACAACAAGAAATAAATGGTATCGACTATCGTGGCTTTGTTATCCTCCCCTACGCCAAAGGATTTTCCGAAAGAGTTGCAAACGTTCTTCGAGGTTTCAACATCAAGGTCGCCCATAAACCTATTCGCACCATCTCGAGCATACTCAAAAAGCCAAAAGACAAGATCGAGAAAGAGGCTTCCAGAGGAATCGTATATAAGATCAAATGTAAAGATTGTGATTGTGTTTATGTTGGTCAGACATCACGCGCGCTAAAAACACGTGTGAAAGAACACGCTAAGGCCATAGCAACATTGGATAAAAACTCTTTGTTGGCCAAACACCATATGCTTAACGGTCATCAAATAGATTTGGAGAGCGTTGAAATTGTCCACAGGTCATTGGCGTGGCGACAAAGACTAATTCTTGAAGCTTGGCATTCCGTGCGAAATAGGAACACTATAAACGAACACATAGCGCTACCAAACGTATACAATAACATTAAGAATTTTTAGAGTCATTAAGAATACTCTACAGACTATTGTTGCACTCAGAAAGTTCCTTCGAGGTGTGATTTTTTATCACACATCGGTTACATATTCTAAGTAGGACGCCGTTAGACATTTGCATTTTTATCTTTGCTGAGGAAGGCAACAGTAGTGGCCGAAACGTCCATAACTATTTTTAGCCAGTGTCAACTTTTTTAATTCTTTTTTACCAGTTTTTAAAAGTTAACTGATTACATATTAAACTGACAGGAAAACACACACAACATATTTCGCCTACACATTGAGCTACAAAGTAATTATTGTCCATTTCCTGTGAAATTGGTCCAATTTGTTGTTTTTAGTGCAAATGAATTTTTCTGTTTCGTATTTAAGACTAACTTTGGTTTGAAAACCAAATATATATTGGGAAGAACTTTGTTTCTCCTGCATTCCCATAAATATAGTTTACCAACAAGTAACAGATAATTCAGTAGGGTGCATTTAGAGGTTATAATACCAAACAAAACGTCTCGCATGCTTAACTGAACACGTTGTCCTGTTAGGGAAAAGAAATAAGATTTAAAATCGGTCCAAAATTGTTCCGAATAAGGACAATGAACCATAAGGTGGTGTAGAGTTTCTGGTTCATGTCTGCAGAAAGAACACTTATCATCTTCAATAAAACCTATTTTGTGTAGTTCGGTGTTAGTAAACAGAATGGCATTGAGAACTTTGTATTGAAAGGCTTTTAAATAAGGTTCAAATGCAACTGTGTGAGGTAGACTGTAGATCTGTATTAATTGATCATCTGTGAAATTGAAATCGCACTTCAGTTTCTGAGAGTAACTCGGTAGTTTGGCTTTAGTACTAACTAACATTGAATAATAGTCCTTAGAGTTCTTTTTGCTTATATCAAACAGGCCATTGGAAATGCTAAAAGAGGGGTCTGTTATCGAAGGGTGGCAGTTAGTTTGTTTCAGGTCGAAAGGCACCGAATGGCGTAGACCAATCCATACGAGAAAATTAGTTTTATCGATGGTATTTGCAATCATATTAAAAGATTCAATATTACTTAGATTAAAGTGAAGGTCACTAACATAATTAATTCCAGATGTGGAATACGTTTTATAAAAGACTGTTTTGTTATTTTTTCGGATTTCCTGGTTGTTCCAAATGATGCAGCACCATTCTTATTCTACCAAGAACGTCTTACGAAACTCTGACCACCAGTGTATTAACTCAAAATAAAACTGAGGATTTATTGAAAGATCTTTGAGACCTCCGTAATCGTTCAAAAGATGTTCAAGGTAATACTTCCAAGTTCCTTTGTTTACACTGAAAATTCCTCTTAACCAAGCGAGCCTGAGAGCCTTAATCATGCAATCCAAATCCGGCATTTTAAGGCCGCCTTCTTCATAACTATTTATTGCTGACAATCTAGTCACTTTGTCCTTTCCTCTCCATAAGAATTTAAAAATTAATTGGTTTAAATCTTTTATTACATTGTTTGTAGTGGGTAGTGAGGAGGTAATATAAACAAATTTCGGAAGAAGCAGAGATTTAATAACAATTACTTTTCCATAAATAGAAAGTCCTCTTGACGACCAGATATTTATTAGTTCTTTAGATCTTCAAGTCTTTCTTTGAAATTCTTTTGATAAAGGAGGTTTTGGTTATACGTGAAAAAAAAAAAGGCCTAAGGCTTTGATTGGCTCTTCAGGCTATTTGACGCCAAAAGGCTTAATTTGGTTATTTTTTAGTGACCCGATCCATAAACCCGCAGTTTTAGAACTACTGACCTTTAACCCAGATAGATGTTGAAAAGATTCTAGTAAATTAAAAAGTGCAAGGACAGAATTTGTGTCAGAGAGAACTGCTGTTGTGTCGTCTGTGTATTGAAGGAGCTTGGTCTCTTCCTCTCCCAATTTAATTCCTTCAATTTCAACATTTTCTCGAATGGCAATTGCCATTGTTTCAACAGCCAGTATGAAGAGATAAGTGGAAAGTGGATCTCCCTGTCTGATACCACGTTCAAGGTTAAAGTGATCTGAAGCAATGCCATTGTTAATTACGCGGCTTTGAATGTTTTGATAAAATGTCCTGACCCAGCGTATAAATTTGTCACCAAAATTAAAAGCTTCAAGGCACTTGTAAAAATAACTCCATTCTAAAGTATCAAAAGCTTTTTGAAAATCAATAAAAATCAAGAGACCTGGAATATTTTCTTTGTCGGTGAAGTCCATGATGTCGAAAATAGACGGGACTGTTTCCCCGATGTAGACCTATCTGAAACGTATCAGCTCTGGTTGCGGTGAATAATATTTGGCAGCACCTGTTTTATTCTAGTAGCAATTACTTTGGATAAGATCTTTGCGTCCACGTTTAGAAGGGAAACAGGCCGCCAATTCTCTATTCAGCAGCGATCTTTACCTTTCTTTTCGATAAGAGTGATAACTGCTTGTTTCTGAGAGTTAGACATTTCACCTTTTTTCAAAAGACTCGTCTACGCTTTCTAAAAAAGGTTGACTTATTACGTTCCAACACCGCGTGTAGAATTCAATAGGAATTCCGTCGTTGCCAGGAGATTTATTTGTTTGAAAACTGTCCAATACATTTTCACATTCTTGAATCGAGATTTTTCCTTAGCACGTTTGCTTTTGTTTTGAAGATAGTTTGGGGATGCCCAGTTTATTCAGAAACTCGTTTATGGAGCTATTAATCTACGGCCTCGGTCTTGGTTCAGTACAGATCCTGATAGAAGCGTTTTTGTTCCGATAGAATTGTCAATGGATCTGTTGTCATGGAACCGCCTACTAGTAACTTTCTCATGTGTTTCTTAACATGATTTCTCTTTTCTAAATTGAGGAAGTATTTTGAACTACGTTCGCCATGTTCATGACAACGCGCCCTTGCCCGTATGATAATTCCTTTGGTTTTTTTCTTCGTAAAACAATTCAAGTTTTTCTTTAATCTTGTTTAGGCGAATCGCGTTGAGTTTGGTTGGATCGCTTTCAAATATTTTTGTTGCTTTCTCGTAGTTATTTTGCAGCTGTCTCTCTCTTTCAATTCTTTCTTTAGCTCTATATTTTGAATGGAAAATAGCGTGAGCACGGATGTTATATTTGATCCAATCCCACACAGAACGCTTATCGGGCAACACCTTTTCACCCTCCGCTTTCCATTCTGGAACTTTTTGTTTCAAATCATTTAACTAATTTTCATCTTCCAAGAGTGAACAGTTCATTTTCCGGAAAACCTGGACCTTTAAGTTCTGTATCTATGTCGGTAAAGACGAGGTCGATTGCAGCATGGTCTGTTTTTATGGCCGGGATTATATCGGGTGATTTGACAAAATCTTGTAGATTATTTGAAATCAACCAGTAATCAAGACGACAAAATACGTTTGGCGATTTTTGACTCCACGTGTAACTCTTGGTATCGGGTTTTTAATTCCCCAAATATCAATCAGAATCAGATCGAGTTCGCTTTGCATGCAGCTGATACTTTCCACTACAGTTTTTCTTGGAGCCATCACACCCCCTTTTTTGTCCATTTCTGGGTTTAGAGGCAGTTAAAATCACCGCCTATAATAATATTTTCCTCGCAGTCGATGTCTTCATCTCGAACGACTTTATGTACGTTTTTAAAGAATACGGTTAAGTCCTTGTCTCTGTTCGGCGCATAAATATTTACTAAAGCGTAAGCATGAAGGCATGAAGAGGATGAGTGAGTGAGTGTAAGGGTGACAGAAACTTGAGTTAATTTCAAAACGTGCTCATTCGACTGTGACTAATGATTGTATCAAATGGCGGAATTTTTGGAAATTCACTCTTTTATTTTAAATCATGGCTATTTAACTGCACACCTGTTCATAAAGTATTTTTGAATATTCTAACAAAGTTATTTTCACTGTATTTGAGGGAACAGCTTTTATTCAAAGTTCATCCATTCGTTCCTCTCAAAAAAAAATGAAAATAACTGAATAAAAGTAACAAGTTAGGGGTAATTATCACTTCATTGGCTCTAAACTGACCCAATTATTCAAGCGAGGGAATCGTTAAGGTAAGTTTTAAGGGGAAATTATTTTGAAGAGTTTTCTGAAAAGGGAGGGGTGGATAATTTGGGGGATCTCTATTATCTGAACAAAATACACCTACATGTACGTTATTTATGAAAACAGATACTTACAGAGCTGCAAAATAAGGAGATGGTAATGTTGTGGAGATGTCAAAAGAAGACTGCTAAGAGTTGGAATGACACATAACTGAGAAAAGGCCTAAGAACAAGAGAGAGTTGGAACAGTTTGGTCACATAATGCTGGAGTTGATGGAGCTTTCCTGTGAAATTATGGTTTTGATGAGAAAAACAGTAATAGAGCATTGTTACATGATGTATGCTCTACATGGCAAGTGTAAAGAGAAACTGTAAGCAAAACTAAACACGTTTAACTACCTATGCTTAAGGTTGTTTATTAAAAATGCAGTTTTTCAGAGGCTAATTTAATTGAAAATGACTGCTTTGCACCATTAAATTGTAAATTTGGAAGCTCTAAAGGTCATTATCCATTACTAAACATAAAAAGAAGACTGTTGTGACATCAACAAACCAACATACTTTCTTTGAATTGCTTGCCAATTCCAAACATATATTGAATACACCCACAAGGTTTGAATGAGCCTTTCAGTCAAAGTTCTTCAAAAATTTCTGACCGTTGGGCATTTAGTTTTTTCAGTAATTATAACTATGCCTGGCTGTCGAGCATCTAAACACATCCTTTCGGAGAAATGGGTTAAAACTCACATGAGGTGGGTACTGCTTTACTTGAGGTACAGGCGGTGTGCGTCACGAGATTTGACCAATCAGAACGCGTCATTTGTGCAGCATTTTCGCTCTCGGACAGAGCCGCTTCGAGAAGTGTCTGAGGTGAAATTTTCGTTATTTTCGACGCTTGTGATTTTGTTCTCGGAATTCTACCTCATCCTAAAGTTTTTGGAATACCATATCTTAGTTCTGGTCAGGTTATCGTTGAAGGTAAATGTTTTAGTCGCGTTTATGAGAAGTTCAAAGTGGGCAGTTAGTTGAAAGCCGCCCTGTTGATTTCACTGTTAATGTCACAGTTCTTTATGGACTCGAAGCTGCTTACTGTTAACGGTATTTGCCCATTATCTTGGCCAGTTAGGTAGTATAACTTTTCTTCTTTTGAAATTTCGGGGTTTACCCGGGTCTACCCCTAATAGTTTCTCCGTTACAAGCCGTTGAAAGTATCGTAGTATGAAGAGATCGTGTAAACCAAGTAGCAGATCTCCCGGGAAACCGGCTGATAAAGTAGACCGAGATGAAAGCCGACACCAAGGGAATAACATCAAACTTCGAAAGGTTCCGCTCAAATTTGAACTAAAAAAGAGGAAAAAGGTCAATTTCTATAGTGCCTCGGGCATTTCCGCCTTTTAGCTCCCTTGTTTGTGTTTATGAGGTCCAAGCAGGTTACCCGGGTGCTGTACAAAGTGAGCTTATTTTATAATATGATTTCTTTTTAAGTGGTCAGTGAAGCTGTTTCTTTTGTTGTTTTTTTGTCACAAGACATAAACAGTGATTTTATTTGTACATTCTGATAATAAAATGGTGAGTAAAACAACTTGTACAAGCAAAAGTTGGTACTGCTTTGTCACTGTTTAGTGTGTAATCTTATTATTTTCTGGCAGTCAGCTCTACAACAACTGTGCACGTCTCTGCCACCAGTGGAATAGATTATGTATGAACTTTATTTCAGTGCTTAAATTTCGAGGCTAATTTTGATTTCTAATAGCTTATCGGCTTAAGATACTTGTGGATATGTTCACACTTGGTGTCTGTGCACCTGCACACACTGGTGCTGTTACTGGGTATCCAAAAATATGAAATATTGTGTACACATTTTGAAAATGGAGCTCTGTTTTGCTCCATTAGAGGCAATTTAAAAATGTGAGCATAGGCAGGAGTTATTGGTGTATAAGCGGACTGACAGAAGGTGTTTGCTAAGTTGTAACCTTGGAATTAAAGGAAGACATAAACACATGGAATTGGTGATCACTTTAGAGCCCAAGCACAGATCTTCATCTCACAGTGTAGTAAGGTACCCAAATTCATGCATGAGTACTTGAAAAAAAGGTGTGTTCACCTATAAAAGTGCCCAGTGAAAATAGTAATCAGTGCAAAAAGCAATAGGTATCCTGTGTGTATGTACTCGTTTGGAAGTCTTCTACTACTCTGGTCTTTGATTTAGGAGTTTGAAGGTTTTCTTCTTTTTTTTTTGCCATAGTGCTGCCAGTAGTAAGTTGCGCCCGTTTGGGGCATATGGAGGCTTCTGATTGGTTGTTGGGTTGCCTAGTAACAGCAGTCGGAAACCGCTGACCAGTGGAAAAAAAAGGATCGCGGGCTCATGGGAACCGGAAGTCACGTGATTTAGAATGGGAAACCGCTGACCAGTGGGAAAAAGGGATCGCGGGCGCATGGGAACCGGAAGTCACGTGATTTTGAATGGGAAACCGCTGACCAGTGGGAAAAAGGTATCGCGGGCGCATGGGAACCGGAAGTCACGTGATTTTGAATGGGAAACCGCTGGCGAGTGTGAAAAATGGATCGTGGGCTCAAGGTGGGTTAAAACCGCTGAGAAAACGCGGGCTCAAAGTCCAAAGTCCAATTGTGGGAACGGGGGTGGTCCTTGAAAACAAGACAAAATGAATAAATCACATTTTTATTGCTTTGTTTTACAATAACTGTGGTTTTCCTTTGTGTTCCTAAATCACATTTTGATTGCTTTGTTTTACAATAACTGTGGTTTTCCTTTGTGTTCCTATTTGATATGAGGGTTCCTTAATGTTCATCACAATCGACGATCTTGTTGGGGTTTTCACTGGTAGCCATAGGGGTAGGTCTTGAAGGTGCGTCCCAAACCACGCGAAATCCAAGTGATCAAAAGTCAGCACATTGTCCGACGGAGACGACTTTGCTTCCACCGAAGACTATTTGGCAGTTCCTTTTGGAGGAGTTCCTATGTTCCTTTTGATGAGTGTTCCTTTTGATAATACGAGTGTTCCTTTTTGATGAGTTCCTTTTGATAATACGAGTTCCTATTTAATAATATGAGTGTTCCTTTTGATAATACGAGTGTTCCTTTTTGATGAGTTCCTTTTGATAATACGAGTTCCTATTTAATAATATGAGTGTTCCTTTTGATAATACGAGTGTTCCTTTTTGATGAGTTCCTTTTGATAATACGAGTTCCTATTTAATAATATGAGTGTTCCTTTTGATAATATGAGTTCCTATTTAATAATGTTCCTTTTTGATAATATGAGTTCCTATTTAATAATGTTCCTTTTGATAATATGAGTGTTCCTTTTGATAATATGAGTGTTCCTTTTGATAATACGAGTGCGTCACGTGTCCGTGATCAATGAACAAACTGTAGAGATCCATTACCAAAATCAAAAAGAGGACATGTTCCTTTTTGATGAGTTCCTTTTGATAATATGAGTGATCACCAGCGAGTTGATTTGATCATGGCCTTTCACGACAACGACGAGGACGACGACAGCGATCTGACGGGACCCACTGACCTTAGTCACCACGAGTCCTCTCCTAGGACTCACCACTGAAGAGATTTTAACCACCACGAGGTGTACTCTGGAATTAGACAAAGCTATCCAATTGGAGTAGGACATCCAAGCAAACCAGGAAGCAGCCAAGCAAGCAAGAATGTTAGATCAACCAGGGCCATGAGACCAAAGGATCAACCAGATCCATCTCAACCACTTGTTGGGTTTCTGGACTGGTCATCGATGAGTGTGAAAACATGAAATGGGACGGTGGTTTTTATAGAGAAAGAAGGGGGTCACGTGGGAGGGAAGGGGCCAATGAGAGAAAGACCCCATCATGCTTTGGGAGGGGAAGAGGTGGGGGTACCCCCCCTCCCCCCTCCTTAGATAGACCATGGTGCATTGCGCCAATCAGGGTATATAAGTCAAGCGAGGCCACAGGGCGTCACTCTTAGCTTTGAGCCGGTCCTGAGCGACTTATGTCAGTTGAGCCCAAAATGTCTGAAACGAGAACGCCCTTGGGTTCCCTGGGCAGTGAGGTGAATGTGGGAGGAGAGGAGGTGTTGAGGAGACGTGTCGGCCCGGAGCAATCGCCCATCCAGCGCCAAATTACGGGCATGTACGCCAGGAGGGAGGAGTCATGGCGCCCCCTTACACGACAACGCGTGGAGGCGTTTATTCGGTTGTTTTTGCTGTGTTTTGTTCAGCCGGAGAATGGCCACCCACTCCACCCAGGCACGTACCGTAAGTTAAAGAGAAGCCTGGTGCAGCGTATTATCCCTTGGATGGAGCGCCGTATAATACCGACCAGGGAGGAGAGATATTGGCCCATTAGCATGCGACTGTTCGAGGAACTTGATTTCTATATGGCTGCGCATCTGCCGGAACTGTACTGTGGTAATCAGTGGGGAACAATTATGCATTTTTATCGAGAAGTCAAGAAAGCGGAGGAACGGGAAAGACGGGAAAGACGGGAACGAGCCAGTCGTGTTCGACGCGTTTTGTTTGTGTAAATAGACTTGAACATTTTTATTCCTGTTGCGTTTTGTATTGTGAGTCAAGGCTACTGTGCGTCAAGAGACATTTATTTATGACCATAGTGCAAACTCAGTGATGTCAGTTTTTTTTTTTATTTTTTAATTAAAAAAGAGTTGATGTTTTTTACAAAGGGTGGTCTGTGTTCTTTGCCACGCGGGTGGGGTGTTCCTATTTACAATTGGAAAAGCTATCTACAATTTGAAAAAATAAAAAGTAAAAGCTATGTACAATGGGAAAAAGTAAGAAATTGAAAAAGGCTATGTACAATTCCAAAAGTAAAAACTAAGAAATTACAAATGAAAGTCTTCCAGTTCCATACGTAATTGATCAATGTTCTCGGGTAGACAGAAGGTGCGGTTGAATAAGGCTTGAATTTCGGCTCGGGTTTTCTCGTCCACATCCCGGGATCCCACAATAGCACTGCTTTGATGAAGGGTGGGCTTTTTAGGTCCCCAAGGAACAAATTGACTGCCAGTGACCAGGGTGGCGGCATTCTCATTGACTTGGTAGTAATGGTCCGAGCGGTACCATGATTGACTGGGTATGTCAAACAGGTAGACGGGTTTGCCTTGATCCATAGCCAATTGCACCGTCCAACCAGTGCCTCCTTTCACACGTTTATGATCCGGTTCCAAGATGCCAAAGGCATAGATGGTATGGGCTTTTTTGGCCAATTGATAATTGCGTTGCAGCAATTGCAAGGTGTAAAAATGACTGGGCATTTTTTTGCCTAGTTTCTCCGCTGCCTGGTGAAGATGGGGGTTGGCCAGCATCAGGACTTCCACCGTAGAAGGGGTGACGAAAGTGGCTCGAGGATGGTTCGGGGGGACCAGGACTTCTAGTTGCATCCCAAAGTGTTTGGCCTGTTCTTCCACGAGGGCATCCGTACCTTTGGCTCCCCCGGTGTAGACCACATGGCCATGACCCACTTGCAGTTCCAAGGCACCGAGATCTTGTTCTCCGATCATGATGTCTGGGGGCATGGCTTTTGAGAATGAAGATCTAGTGACCAAGGGACCGTCTTAAATAGGGACAGTTGACCAATGGGAAGACAAGAGGTCCTTATTTGGATTGAACAAGCTGACCAATGGGAAGATAACAAGTCCTTATAGGGGTAGGAGAAGCTGACCAATGACAGTCAAGGGTCTAAGGTATAAAAAGGCATGGTCGGTAGGGGGTGACATCAACCTTTGAGTACGATGTCCACCGATCGGAAGAGAAAATCAACCCATCCCCCAGAGGGGAAGAAGAAGAAGAAGGCCATTCAACATATGACGCCCGTGGACTGTGATCCTGTGGTCTGCGACGTGGTGGAAGACACCCGAGCTGCTGTGGAAGATATGATGAAAGAATTGAATGACATGGTGGAGCAATCACCCCCATCACCTCAATTCACCTTGACGACCGTGTATGATCCTCCCAGTTCAGTGGACACTATGGTATGTCCTTACCATGAGGTGCGTTTGGAGGCCCGAGAATCTCAAAAGGGATGGAAGTATGTGAAATGTCCCATGCAACCGTGTTTGCTGTTTTGTGGTCAAGATCAAGTTCTGGAGTATATGAAAGCCGTGTATAGTCAACCTCATGTAGAAGTGTTGGACATGTGGGGTGGTTTACAATGCTTTTGCCGTGAACCCGCTACGCTTCAACAGAGTCATTCGACGCAGAACCCCGGTCGCTTGTTTCTGACTTGTTCCAAGAAAACGTGTGGCTTCTTCCGATGGGCCGATCAACCCTTGGGTTCCAAGTACTGGACCTGGTTTCATGACAACCCTCCCAAAAAAGCCGACCAACAAGCTGAAGCACCCACCCGTGATGCTCAAGGATATCCCAAGAGGGGCTATGACATCCCTGGCCCGCCCCCTCGAGTCCAGAGCAAAGAGGACGTGGAACGAGAACGACCCCTGACAGACTATGAGAAACAATTGTTACGAGAAATTCAAGAGCTCAAGAACCGTCACGAAATGATGGTAGCCCCAGCTCCACCACCCCCCAAGTACAGTGACAGTGTGGAGAACTGGCAGAAAGGTCTAGAGACCGTCAGCTATGGCCGTCTAGGTCTCTTTTAAAATGAGAGAACGAATAAAATTTTTTATCAATGTCACCATGGAGTCTGTATGTGATGTGTGGGAGTCTGTCTTGTCCCTGGGGCAATGGCAATGTCATCAAACCCTTTGTCAAGTCTTATATGATCATCAACCCAGTACTAAAATCCCCATACCCCCATGTCCCGAGGACACGCATCCTCTCCACCTCTTTGAAGAAACTCATGTCGACTGCAACCTATATCGATGGGTGGTGTTTGTCTTATGGTTAAAAGCTCACCCAGAGGCATGGCGATGGTATCGAATCATTCAAAAGGCGCATCCCCACACAGTCCCCACCATATCGACCTTATGGGGTGAATGCCAAAAAGTATGGCCCCTCGAAAGAAAAAGGTCTCCCCATCATGGTTGAATCGTTACCACGATCCTCGAGCCCCCGGCAGTTTAGGAGGGGTGCAACGGTTTGCTAAAGCCCATCGTCTCCCTTTGAAAAAAGTCCAACGGGTTTTGGAACGGGATTTGGCCTATACGTTACATAAACCACGACGTCGTCGTTTTCCCACCGTCCCCGTCATTGTAGGAGGATTAGATGATCAATGGGTCGCGGATTTAGTAGAAGTGCAACCCTTGGCCAAGTATAATCGGGGTATACGATACTTGTTGACGGTCGTGGATGTCTTGTCCAAGTATGCGTGGGTCCAACCGTTGAAAGACAAAACCGGGGTGGCCTTGGTTCATGCCTTTGACAAGATTTTGAAAGGACGACGTCACCCGAATCGATTGCAAACGGATCGAGGGAAAGAATTTTATAATCGGACCTTTCAACGATGGCTTGACGAGCAAGGCATTCAACATTTTTCGACCGAAGGGGATGCGAAAGCCAGTGTGGTGGAACGATTTAATCGCACCTTGAAAGAACGGTTGTACCGTTATTTCACCGCGGCCAACACCTTACAGTTTGACGATGTCTTACCCGAGTTGGTGCAAGGCTATAATGCCACCCGGCATCGAAGTATTGGTATGGCCCCTCAAGACGTGACGTGGGACAACGAAGAAGCCGTGTGGAAACGATTGTATGCCAAACGGTTGAAAGACCAGAAAAAACCTAAATTCAAAGTAGGAGATCGTGTCCGTCTCAATAAGATTCATCGTACCTTTGAAAAAGGCTATTTACCCGGTTGGACCGAAGAAGTGTTTGTGGTGCATCGTGTGATCCCGGGCCCTGTGCCCACGTATAAGATTCACGAATGGGATGATACCCCCGTCCAAGGTACGTTTTATGAAGAGGATTTACAAAAAGTCCATGTGTCCGAGGTGTTTCGCATCGAGAAGGTACTTAAGCGACAAAAAGATCGTTGGTTGGTCAAGTGGAAAGGGTGGCCCGACAAGTACAATAGTTGGATTGCAAGTCAAGACGTCACGTCTCTCCAACCACCCCAGAGGAAAAAGACAAGGCCCCCCAAACGACAACTGAAGACTAAAGAGACAAGCCCACCCAAAAGACGACGCGACTAAAAAATGACGTTGGTGCCCAACTCTTCGTTTTACGTGACGTTGATGAGTCATGCGAGTACCAAAGAGTTTCCTGGGAACAAGAGTCATCATTTCAGAAACCGATTGCCTAAACCCATCCGATTTGTGGGACGAGGATGGATGGTGGGTATGGTGAGTTTATCCTTACCCACCATTCCCGTGATAGCGGAAGAAGGAGGCGTGGGTGATTCCCATCCTCTGTTGTACGTACGATGGCACGAACGGGTGTATGCCGAAGACGATCAAGGCAACGATCGATGGTGGCATCAACGTCGCGAACTCACTGTCTACGGGCGAGATATGAGAAAGGAATTGGCCTCGTCGACGGGATCGCACTTTTTTCATCAACTGGTGTACCGTTACGTGCAAGCCCGTGCCAAAGAAACCGAACCCAAAAACAAATGGGCCGAGGACAATGGCGTCAAATTATACCCGACGTTTGAATGGACGTCCGAAGGGGATTTGTTGTTGAATACCGTCAATGTGGATTACACACGACAAGTGGCACGCGTGTTATGGGGCCGAACCTTGGCGCTGAGAATGGGATGGATTGAACAAGTGTCCCCCGGCCAGTATCGATTGGGACCCAATCTCTTGCAAGAATTTCATACGGACTCCATTCCCACCCCGTCCGATGTCCTGGATGGCAGCAACAAGCCCGCCTTTTGGAAAGTGGATGGGGATTATCTGAACTTGAGTATGACGTGTAATTGGCGGTTTGTGAATGTGAACCAGACCTTTCGTCCCTCGTTGGAATTTCCCTCCACGCGTCCTTTGCACGTGTATTGTGATGTAGGGACCAGCAGCATGGTAGGGGGTCGCATCACCGATCTCTTACGAGAAATCAAGTACCAGCCTCAAAACACCACCCACTTTGAACCTCGACATATTCAATATATCCCAGTACGCAACGAAGTGGTAGAAATTGTCGAAACCCAGATGGCCGAAACTAATGGGGATCTGGTGAAATTTGGTGAAGGGCGTACCCTCCTGACCCTCCACTTTAAAAGGGAAGTGGTGGTGTGAAGAAGAAGACAACATGTCGTTCTACGTGACGTTACCCAGTCATGCCAACCGACGTGAATTTCCCAACAACCAAGCCAATTCCTTCAAGATTCGTTTACCTCAACCGTTACAGCTCACAGGGGGTGGTTGGCAAGTGGGGTTGAGTGCCATTTCCTTACCGGATACCCGCGTCAATTTGTACGAGTTGGTGAAGAAAGATGGGTACATCCTAGCGACGTCGTGGGAGATCACTTATCCCGCCCCGGGTAAAACCGATGGCACCATGGCCGCGCGCATAGGCACGGCGCAAACCCTCATCCAAGACGTCCAAGATTTGGATTGGGTGGTGGATGGCGTGAGTTTCATGAAAGCCACGATTGCCCATTTGGAACAACGACGCCAGGAAACGGCCATTGAAGGAGGCCGGTTTACCAACGATCAAGGCAAACACACCTACGTCAAGTTCAAGTGGGAAGGCGACGATCTGCTCATCGACAACACGAATGTCTGCCATTGTGGTAACAAAACACCAGTCCTTACCATCTACACCAAGTTGGCGGTCAAGATGGGATGGTTACGTAAAATTAACAGTGGATTGGTGTTGGGCCCGAACTTACAGCAAGAATTCCTGGGGGATCAAGTCCCCGACATCACCAACAACAGCGATTGGCAGGATGTCACCGACGGTCAGGGGAACGCGGTCTTTTGGACGGTGCGTGCGATTTTACCGGATTATTTACAATTGAGTATGAGTTGTGGGTGGCGTTTCACCAACTTGAATACGGCGTTTCGTTCCGTGGTGGGGGAACCCACCCGATCGTTGCACGTGTACTCGGACGTGGCAGGCAGTATGATGGTGGGCAATCGCGTGACTGATTTGTTGCGTGAAATCCAGTACAAGCGAGAAGGACGAGGCACCCTGTATTTTGAACCGTTGCACATTCATTACATGTCTCTTCGTAACGAGGTGGTGGAAATGATTCACGTTCAAGTGGTTGAAACGATTGGTGCCGGAGGAGACTTGGTCAAGTTTGGTGAAGGTCATACCATTGTCACGTTACACTTCAAAAAGACATAAAAAAGAGAGACGAGAAGGGAACCCAAATCAATGATGCCTCCGAAACGACGACGACGACGACGACGCCGACCACAGCGTCCACAAGCGGGGGAAGGGGTCAACGCAGTGATTGCTGGGATTCCTAAGGCCGCTTGGTCCATCACCAAAGGGGTAGAAAAGTTAGCCAAAAAGAATTACCTAAGATCAACGAAGAAACGTATGGAAGAAATGCGAAGTGGGAAACGCAAACGGTGGGCGGGGGAATCGTTTACGTGCAACGTCATGTGAGTATAAAAAGAAAACAAGAGTTGTGAAAACAAACAAAGATGCCCAAGACAAGAGTGCGTCGAAGAAGAAGGCAACGAGGGGGTCTCTTGCCCCTGGCCGCCCTCATTCCAGCCTTGATTGCTGGAGGAAAAGCTGTGGCGTTGGGTGCTGCAAGTGGTGCCGCGAGTTACGGGGCTAAAAAAGGGTTGGAAGCCGCTTTTCGGAAAAAACGACGACGACGATGATGACGGTATAAAAAGGGGAGTCCCATAAAGCCCAAACAAAACGTTTATCCCTGGTGAAGAAGAAGGCACCATGCGTGGGGGAAGTTTGACACGATTTCGAACCGACGAGTGGTATGATCAACAAGGCAAAGGAGTGATGACGGATCTGATGCGTGGGGGGTTGCAAGGTCTTATAAGGACGCGAAATCCTTTAAAATTGCCTAGTAATATCAAGAGAGGCTTGGAAACGGGTTTGACACGAGGTATCAAACGCAAAGCCGAAGACGTCCTTAAAAAGGAAATCACCAAACAAGCCAAGAAAGCGTTGAGTCATAAGAACGTGAAAGACGCCGTGCGTGTAGCCACTGCCTTATTTCCCAAACAAACCAAGCGTGCACGTGATATTTTGGGAGTCTAATGGAACCCGTGCATTCACGACCTCGATGGATTCGTAGTAATCGAGGGTTGTCTCAATGGGGTGGACTGTATCCGTTTTGGAAACTCATGCGACGACAACGTGGTGGATGGTTAAGTCCCGAGGTGATGCGAGTCCCCGGGTTTGATTTGAGACAACGCTTAGCACGACGACGACGACGCTATAAAAACCCCTCACGACGACGACGGGGTACCACTCGACGACGTTAAACATGCCTGACGTGAGTACACAAACCGCCCCGGCTCACGAGCATTCCGAAGGGACCGTCAACCCTGCCTTACGGATTTTCAAGGTGCCACCGACCGACATTAGCATCAATGCCTATCGCATGGTCACCATCCAACCCACCACCACGGGTATCAATCCCATGGAATTCATCATTCCAGGGTTGGACGATTTTGTGGATTTGGGACGCAGTTACTTTACCATGGAATTGAGTTTGAAAAAGGCGAATGGTGCGAACTTGGTGGCCGCGGAGAAATTGTGGCCCGTCAACAATTTGGCCCATTCCATCATCAAACAAATTGACTTGCAGTTGAATGGCACGTTGATCAGTCCACAATCCGACACGTATCATTACAAAGCTTACCTAGAAAACTTGCTGAATTTTGACCGAGAAGATGGCAAGATCGTGTTAGGACCCCAAGGATGGTTCAATCAAGTGGATTTCCCACCCCAATGGACTGCCACCAACACAGACAAAGCAGGAAACCATCAACATTGGCAAGATCTGCCTGCTAATCATCAAGAGGCCTTCAATGCCTCTGCGGCCGAAGTGGAGAAGTATGCTGCAGGTGCCACCCACAGTCTAGTGTTTACCCCGCACTTGGAAGTCTTTCATACCGGCAAACTGTTGGTGCCTGGTATCGAAATCAAGATGAAATTTCATTTCAATGGCCCCAGCTTGTTTTTGAATGGAGTGGGTCTAGCTGGCCGATTGATGGAAGGCGATGTGAAACTACGGTTTCATCTCTGTCAACTGCGTTTGAATGACGCCATCTACCAGAGTATCTCTAGCAAAAGACACAATGAAGGCCAAGTGGCGGCTTACCCGACCGTCCGCAGTGAAATCCGGACTTTCAGCATGCAAAACAACCTGGTCCGCTTTGATATCCCCAACCTGTTTCAAAACAGAATACCTGACCGATTGATTGTGGGGTTACTGGACAGCCGTGCCTTCAATGGAGATGTGACCCGAGATCCGTTCTGTTTCCAGAAATTTGGTCTGACGTCCATTAAACAGATTGTCAGAGGAGAAGAGTACCCTTATGAAACCCTGCAGTTAGTGCACAACAATGGCACCCGAGATAATCTAGGCTACTTCCGTTTTCTGCAAGCCAGTGGTGCCTGGTGTAAAAAGAAAGGCAACATGGTAGAACTGCTGGATTGGGGCCAAGGTAAAAATTGTACCTTGTTCATGTTTGACAATGTGGCCAATGGATGTGCTGACAGTCAAAACCTCAACCCCAAGCAAACGGGAGATTTACAACTGGTCTTGGAATTTGGAGCTGCCCCCGGTGTCAATATAACCGTACTCGTGTATGGAGAATTTGAGAATTTGCTGGAGATTGACAGGAACGGAGCCGTGTTGTATAACATTTACCAGCACTGAAGAAATGGAACATGTGGCCTTGAATAATGTGCAATTGGATTATTTAGCCCGAGACGACCCCCAATTGAACCCTGTCTTTTACGGGACGGTGGCCTGTGATCGTTTACCCAAGACTCCTGTCAAGACTACCCCGCAAGGGTACATTGTGAACACCGACCCACACGATCAACCGGGACAACATTGGTTAGCGGTGTGGACCGATGGAAAGGTGTGTGAAGTCCTGGACAGTTATGCTTTGCCCATGGACACGTACGTGCAAGCGACCCCGTTACGAGATTGGATCGTCCAACATTGGAAGTATGTAGTGACCAATGGCAAGTCCCTCCAAGCCATTTCAAGCAAGAGTTGTGGTGATTACGCCTTGTTGTACTTGAAAGCCAAAGCCCGTGGACGGACCTTGCAAGCGTTTTTAAATGAGTTTTCGGATCATGATTATGTTAGTAATGACCATCAAGCCGGTCAACGCCTTCAACAATTGATTGTAGGCCAAGAAGCCAGATGGTATCAACTGTGTTGTCATCCGTATCATCAATGTAATGCTTAAATAAAATTTGTTGGAAAAAAGTGGTGTCGGAGTCGTAGCTCAGTTGGTTAGAGCCTTAGACCTTTGATTCAGATAAGGATTGGGTCGTACGTGGGTTCGAGTCCCACCGATTCCAATAAAAAGGTGCCTTTTTTTTTAAACTGGGTAGTTCGTCATCATCATGCAAACGGGGAAACCGTTTCGTTTTCATACTCCCTCCTCTATCTTGGTGGTGGGACCTTCGGGATGTGGCAAAACTGTGTTTACGGAAAAACTCTTGGTAGACAACCCGGAGTTGTTTGACACCCCACCGACCCAAAGGCATTATTGTTATGGGGCCTGGCAAGATCGATTTCAAGGCATGCAAGATCAAGGGGTGGTGTTTCACGAAGGGATTCCCGATCATGAGGCCTTAGTGCAATGGTTCCCTGAAGGACAGGGGGTCCTGGTCTTGGATGATTTAATGGATGAAGGGAGTCACGATAAACGCGTGTTGGATTTATTCACCAAACATTCGCATCATCAAGGGGTGACGGTATTCTACTTGTGCCAAGACATGTTTCCCGTGGGTCGCTATGCGAAAAGTATATCCCGCAATGCCCATTACATTGTGGCGTTCAAGAACCCCCGAGATCAATTAGGGGTACGCAATGTCATGCTTCAATCGTTTCCGACCACTTGGAAAGACACGTTGGAGACGTTTCATCAAGCCACTACGCGACCGTATGGGTATTTGGTCTTGGATTTACATCCCGCCTCGTCCGATCAACAACGGGTGTTGAGTCACCTGTTAAAAGACGAAGGATGGACTCGCACCTATCAAAAACGCCTATAAAGGCACCCCCCTTGGAACAGGTAAAAAAGAGAAAAGCAAACCATGGCCGATGATGACCGTCAACCTCCGCAATCGTACGATACCGTGTCCCCTGCGGGGGTGGGAGCGACCAGCGGCAATCAAATGTCCCCAAGGGCCTGGCAAGATTTATTTTGGTCGGGAGACCAAGGCCTTCTCGACGTCGCCCAGGAGGAAATAGGCGACGAACCCCTCTATCGGTTTATGCAATCCATCCCCCCTGTCGGTGTAGATGGTGTGCCCCCTGTGCAGGCCTCTTCCCCAGCCGGGGTAGGAAGTCAAGGAAGTCAATCCTACCGTAGCATACACACCACCCCACCGTCTTCTGGTGCTCGAACCCCTGCGAGTCCTCCTAGCGTACCCTTGGCAGCGGGTGCTCGAACAGCAGCGGGTGCTGGGGGTAATGGTAATGGGCGTGGTGGTGGACGTGGTGGACGTGGTGGTGGTGGTGGACGTGGTGGTGGTGCTGGTGGTGGACGTGGTGGTGGTGGTGGTGGTGGTGGTGGTGCTGGTGCTGGACGTGGTGGTGGTGGACGTGGTGCTGGTGGTGGTGCTGGTGGTGGTGGTGGTGGTGGAGGTGCTGGTGGTGCTGGTGGTGCTGGTGGTGCTGGTGGTGGTGGAGGTGGTGGTGGTGGAGGTGGAGGTGGTGGTGGAGGTGGTGGTGGTGGGGGTCGTCGTGGACGACGACCGAGACGAATACGAGGACGACAACGAAATACCCCCACTTCCCCTTTGACACCTGCCTCCAATCCAGCTACCCCTCGAGGATCTTGGACGTCTGGGAGTTCTGGTAGACAGCCTCGTACCTTGCGTCAAGCGGATTTACAACGACGTTTACGGATGCTGTTACAAGATCAAGAACAGTTGGCCCAAGGACGTGAAATTGCTAATGTCACCATGACCAATAGCATTGTGACCAGTTATAAACAAGGAGGAGCACCGAGCGTACAAACCTCGTCGTCCCGTGTTTCGCCGTAAAGATGAAAACCGTCGTGTCGTTATTGAATGGATCAAAACAGCATGGTCTTCCCTTCCCCCCGGAATTATTACAACGGATGGATTCCTTGTATGCCTTTTATCATCAACAATGGTGGTGTTATCGAAAAATGTTGAATCATTACAGGTGTATCAATGCCTTGTTCAATGGCATGGCCTTACTCCTGATGGCCGCGGGTATGATTGCGGGTCCCCTTTTGGAAAACAGTACATTGGTAGCCTGTTTGGCGGCGGTGGGCACCGTGGTCAAAGGATGGAATGATTTTAAACAATACCGATTTAAAGTGACCATGAGTCGATTTGCGTTTACCACCTATGCCAAAGCCTTGACCGAATTGAAAACCCATGTGCGGGGTATTCCCTTGGAGGATCTGGAACGATTTTTAATCAAGATGCAAACCTTGGATGATACCATTGTGGATTTCACCCCTCCATTACCCAAACGATGTCTCCAAGATTACCATGGTCATTTTGTGTACCAACCCTTGGAAGCCCTATGCTATGTAGATGGATGTCCTCGTCCCTTGAGACCCAAAGAGTATTGGATCCATAAAAAGCCGCTCCCTCCTAGTCCCACACTCTTAGAACCATGGCCGTCCAACGACGACGACGACGCAGAAAAAGGAAACAACGAGGAGGGGCTTTAATGCGTCGCAAACCCCGTTTGGTGGATAAAATTGCCCATGGCATGAGTATGTTTCTATCAGGCCCAGCGCCTGGGTTTGGACTGGCTTTAGGCAAATTAGGTGGTCAAGCCTTGAAAGGCATTACCGATAATGTGCAACATTACCGACGACAACGAGGTGGAGGTATTCTTTCTTTACTGAAAGGCGCTGCCAAACTGGGCATCAAACTGGGCAAGAGTAAGGAGTATAAAAGAATGGGAGCCCTCGGTGTGGGAGGTGCTGTGTCTAATTTCCGACGAAGACCATGGGCAGTATGAAACGTCTTGGACGTCAATTACCGTTTTTACGGTCCATGTTACAAGAAGCCAATGGTTCCAAACGTCAAGAGTTGTTACAACATGCCAATGCCGATCAAATCAATGCTGTGAGTGAACTGGTGTTGAACTTTTTAAAAAACAAGATTCCTGTCACCCCACCCATGCTGGCTAAACTTCAACCCTATAAAAAGGTACTACGTGATTTGGGACGTCGTCAACATTCCGTCAAAAAACGTCGTCAGTGGTTAGTCCGACAAAAAGGACAAGGGTTGTTTCAAGGACTTCACGAGGTGCTATGTCAATGTGTTCGTTAACCCTCCCTACGTGGATGACTCTGTTACAAGAGGCCAATCGGGCCACCGACAAGTGGAAAGACGAGTGTCATTATTGGAAGCATAAATATCACCTGTTGTATCGAGAGTACCAACACATCTTGAGGGCCCGTCTTTGTAAGAGTTGCCGTGAGCAGGAAGACGGGGAACTTTGCCCCGACTGTAGTCAACGAACATGGACGAGGTGTACATGATTCCCCAAAAGGACTTGGAACAACTCATTCAATATTACAAAGGAGAACTCACCGAAAATGCCTTGTTGAACAAAGCCGCAACGCTCGCCGCCCGAAAACATGTGTTATTAGCCAATCCCCAATTACCCCCAGCCTTGGTCAATGCTCAAACCAAACCGTTGAGTCAAGAATTAATCAAGTTAACCAAACGCATTCGTCAATTTCCCGGCGGGGTGGGGGTTGGTGCCCCGGGTGCCCCGGGTGGTCCACCAGGCGAAGAAGAAGAAGAAGCCGGGGATTTGGTGACGGGACCTGTGGAACAATGGTTGAAGCGCATGATAAAAGGCAGCCCGTCGACTCCCAAACCACCCATTACCCCTGCAACCAAGAAAGGCAAAGGAGCAGCCACTACCAGTAAGATTGTCAAGAAAGGGAGCCCATCCACCAGTCGAGGGGATAGCCGGTCGCGTTTAGAAGCCATTCGAGAACAGCGCAAGACCTTGGAAAAAAAGTTAGCCGAGAGTCGCAAAGGCAAAGGACCCGCTCGTGAAGTGGAACGATTGAAACCTTTACCCGGTTGGGAAGATTGGGCCCAAGGTAAAAAGTTACGACGTCGATTGGATTACGACAGTGACTAAAACATGCCCACCAAGAGGAGGAGAAGGGGACGCCCCCAACGAGGAGGGGCCTTGGATGTGCAAAAATGGATTGCGAAAACGGGCAAAGAATTTCATTGGCCCGGTTATCAGTACATGGGCCCTGGCACCCATTTGGCTAAACGTCTGAAACGGGGGGATCCCGGCATCAATCGCTTGGACCAGATTGCTAAGCAACACGACATTGATTACAGTCGTGCTAAGAATTTGCAAGATAAATGGAAAGCCGATACCAAGATGATCCAAGCCATTGATCGATTACCCGGCAAGAAAAACAAGACCGAACGGGTGGTCAAGAAAATTATGCAAGCCAAGAAACGTTTAAAATTGTAAACATTTAATTAACATGTTGAGTCAAAAATGAAAATGTCACATTGTTATTCTGCAGTTCGGTAGTCTTCTGTAGTTCGTGTCTCAAACAGGATTGGCGAGACAAAACCCCTTGTGACATTGTTATTCGGCAGTTCGGTAGTCTTCTGTAGTTCGTGTTGAGTCTCAAACAGGATTTGCGAGACAAAACCCCTTGTGATGTAAACAATCCAGATAAAATAAAAACAATGTCACTTGTGTCATTTTTTGATTGATGAGTTGTCAAGTTCATTGTTCTGTCAAATACTGAGACGGATGTTCTTCCAAATACTGAGACGAATGTTCTGCCAAATACTGAGACGAATGTTCTGCCAAATACTGAGACGAAATGTTCTGCCAAATACTGAGACGAAAATGTTTTTACGTTACTAAATCATACATTAAATCCACCCCCTCGTCGGGGGACATGTCATGAACGAGGTCTTCAGGGGGTACCAATGCCTCCAGATCAAAGGAACAAGAGTCCTCCACATCCTTCAATAACTCGGTCCACTCGTCAGGTGTTATGTTCTGCAACAAAGACGAAAAGTCCTCCAAGTCAGATGGGTCCAAGTCAGGGGGGCCCAAGTCAGGGGGGCCCAAGTCAGGGGGGTCCACGACTTGCACACCCCCCGAATCCATATCCGTGAGAGTATAAGAATCTAGAAATGATTCACAAAAAGAAAAGTTCTCAGGCATTTTAGGCGTCGATTTCTTAAAGTCCTCCAAGGGAATGGTTACTTTCAAGGGTCCTAATGCTTTGATTTTCTCTTCCGTTTTCTGTCTCTCTACAGAAGGTAAGGAGGCACAAAAGTTATTCAAATACGTTTCCAGAGAAGGTTGCGTCCTACAATTAGTCAATACCACCCGCAGTGTTTTGGGGCGAGGCACCTGCTTCCTTTTGTTGTGGTAGTACCTTCTAGCGAGCTCCAAGAACCTCTCGCGGTTCGCCCAGTAGTACTCTCTTCTTTGCGCATGCAGTTTCTCCTGGTTCGCAGCACGATAGGCCCGACGAGCCGCCCGGGCTTTGGCCCTTTTATTGTACATCCTTTTGTACGCCAATATTCGTACACGATTCTTTTGACGATATTCACGCGCTTGGGCTCTCAAACGTTCCCGATGTTTCTCTCTATACTTTCGGTCGTATTCGGCACAACGTGCTCGGTTCTTTTGGGCCCATTTTTTTTTGACGGCACGCCGGTGCTCCTTATGCGTCTCCTCATAACACCTGTGGGACTCCCGCACTCGATCCGGATATTGTTCTCGGTATCGTTTTTTGGCAGCACGCACTTTCTCTGGGTACTTGCGTCGGTAGTTGGCTTTTTTCACAATATTCCTCGCTCGGGCTTTCTCTGGGTAGCGGGCATTGTACCGGGCTTTTTTGATGGCGTTCCGTCTCCGTCGTCGTTCGTCTTTCGTCAGTAACTCTGTCGTTTCGTCGTCGTCGTCGTTCGGGTCATAGTCGTCAACGTCGTCGTCGTCCTCATCTGGGTCAGAGTCGTCAACGTCGTCGTCGTTCGGGTCGGGAACATAGTCAATGTCGTTCAAGTCGTCGTCGTCGTCTGGGTCAGAGTCATCGTCGTTGTTTGGTCGGTACTTCACGGGGGGTCTGTGACGACGATTGCTGCGGCGGAGGCCCTCGTTTCCGGCAGGCATGGGGCGATGGGGGCGGTGCTGGCGGAGGTGTCCGTGGACGTTTAAATTGGTATCGCCAGTAATCGCAACAGTAATCCAGCCCCTCCACAAACCACTCACACGTTAATTGAGGGTAGCACAGTGGGTGAAAAGGAGCCGCCTGTTCTCTTCGAAGTCTCTGGGCTTCCACTTTTTCCGGCTCCAACTGCTTCAAAGTTTCTGCAAACTCAGCCAACTGATCGTCCTTCAACAGTACCTCCCTCTTCACTTTCTCTAAGACCTCTTCGACTTCCAAATCGAGCTCAAACTCTTCAAACGTCTCTAACAACTTCTCATGGTGAGAGTCCATGTTGAGATGTTCCAGCCCGAGGATCGATCTGTTTTATAGTCTCTCATTCGTTCCCGTGATGCACCATGGACCCTAACTAGAGAGGGGGGAGGGGGGTCCCCCCACCCCGTCCCACCCCTCCCTAGGCACCCCCTCTCTACGGGGCACCCTGTTTAGTGATTGGCTCCTTCCCCTCCCACGTGACATTTTGGTTCTCTATAAAAACAGAGCCCCGATCTCCAGTGAGTTCATCTGATCATGTCCTCTCAAGAAGACGATGTGGCGGGGCCAAGTGGCCTCGCCCACCATGAGGTTTTAGCCATGCTCGGTTTGGACATCTCTGATTCGGACGATGACACCAATTCCTGTGTGGGGCCTTTGATTTGCACCGAAAACATGGCGGACAGTGACGACGACATTTGTGAAGAGGCCTTGAACCAATGGGAACAAAGTGGGGGTGGATTGGATCCCTCTGAACACGTTACCTTCGACTTTGAACTCGAACCTTTTGTGAATCGGAAGAGTGATCGAATGGGGGTACAAGAACGTCATTTCAAGACCCAGTTACGACAAAGGGGGAACTTGCTTCCAGGTCAAAATATAACCCAAGCTCTGCAAGATGGATTACGTCGAGCCGTCGATCAAGTGTTAACCACCACCCCCGACCTCCACGATCAAGATCGACTCTACTTTACCATAGCATCCGATCGCTTGCACAATAATTTTCAGGGGTGGGGATTACGTGCAGGTGAATGGCGTCGAGACACAGAACGGGTGGAAGCTCTATTCCAACGTTTAGCCCAAGCCCTCAACAGCAACGAACAATTTGAAATGGATGACTCCTTTCAAGTCTCCATCACTCAAGTTCATCATGCTCCTCAAGGTACCGGCAAACCCCGTCGTGGGAAACCAGGGCATCCCACCATGACCATGTTAACGGCCAACAAAAAATCGGTCATCCACATCCAAAATGATGATGAGCTCTGTTGTGCCAGAGCCCTCGTGGTCGCCAAAGCTCGCGTGGACCAGCACCCGAAATACGACAGCATCCGCAAAGGAAGGCCCCTGCAGAGAACCCTAGCTCTGGACCTCCAGAATGAAGCCAAGGTACCCTTGGGTCCTTGCAGCTATGATGCCTTGACCCAATTCAGTCAAGCCCCCTCCCTCACCGGTTACCAGATCATCCTGGTGGATGCGCAGCGATCGTTCCACATCACCACGTTTGGACCCCTTTCTGACAAACAACTGATCCTGTTGCACAACAAAGACCATTATGATGTCATCACCAAATTGCCGGGATTTTTTGGGTCCAGTTATGTGTGTGCGGATTGTTGGAAACCCTATGACCATGAGGGGATGCATCGATGCACCAAGACCAAGGTGTGTGGAGCCTGTCGACAGAAAGATTGTCCAGACTTTCAATATGCTTACCCCAGGCACCTGAAAGCCACTCAACGTTGCGACTCGTGTCATCGGGACTTTTTTGGACCCGCGTGTTTCAAAGCCCATTCCAGCAAGACCCATGCGGGCAAACCCGTCACGGGCCTCCAGACCTCCGTGTGCTCTCAACGACACCGATGCCGTGACTGTTATCAACAAAATGTAGGCTTGTCCCGCATTCAACGTCACCTTTGTTGGCACGTGGATTGCCCGTCTTGTCATCAGTACGTCCACGCCGACAAACACCGTTGTTTTATACAAAGAGCCCCCAAACCTCAAGACCAAAAGAAGAGAAAGAGGACCCGTCAAAAAGGTCCTCGCGCCAAACGAGGTGCCGCCGCCGCGGAACCCCATGCCTCCTCCGAGGACGAGGACGAGGACGAGGAAGACCTGCCTCCCTTACACGTCTTCTTTGATATCGAAGCCATGCAACCCCACGGAAAACACATTGCCAATCTCGTCGTGGCCGAAACCGAAGACAACGATGAACCCAAACCTTTCCCAGGTTCCACTTGTATCCGTGACTTTCTGGAATGGCTGGATACCTTGACTCTCCACGATACCCGTCAAGTCAACGTCATCGCTCATAATTTTCAAGGGTACGATGGGTACTTTATCATCCAAGAATACTATGGGGAGAACCGCATCGTCCAACAACTCCGCAACGGATGTAAACTCTTAGAGATCAAACATGACCGCATCCGCTTCATCGATTCCATGAGTTTCTTCCAGATGCCCCTCTCCGCGTTTCCCAAAACCTTTGGTTTGACAGAACTCTGCAAAGGCTATTTCCCCCACAAGTTCAACCAGCCCCATGATTATTATCAAAACTACGTGGGCATCCTCCCCTCACGCGATTACTACATGCCTGAGAGCATGACACTCGAAGGAAGACAAGCCTTTGAAACCTGGCATCAACAACAACGCGACCAGGGTGTGGTGTTTCATTTTCAACAAGAGTTATTGGCCTATTGCAGTTCCGATGTACGACTCCTCAAACAAGGATGTCTGACTTTCAAACGCATGTTTGAAGACTTAACAGGCTTCAATCCCTTCGATCACGTCACCATTGCCTCCGCTTGTAATCGAGATTTACGTATGAACCGGATGATCCCCAACAGTATTGCCAGCGAACCCGCCGGTCAGAAGGGCTGGAGAACTAACAACATCAACCAGTCCATCCCAGCCCTTCACTGGTTAACCTGGTGCGATCACCAACTACGTCAACGCGCCCTCCAAGATCTCAACCCCAACGATCTACTGGCCAGTGCCAATCCAAAGCCTCAGTACATCCAACATGTCCGAAATCAAGGCGAGTATAAGATCCCCGGGACCAACATCTATGTGGATGGTTATTGCCCCGACACCCACACCGTCTACGAATTTCAAGGCTGTTTCACCCACGGATGCCCTACCTGTTATCCCCATCGCTACGAAAAACATCCCCGCAACTATGATCGAACCATGCATGACCTCTATGACGTCACCCAAAACAAAGTCCAAAAGCTTACCGACCAAGGGTACAACGTCATTCAAATGTGGGGATGTCAATGGGACCACCTCCGAGACACCCACCCAGAGATCGACTCCTTCGTCCGGGAACTCAACTTTATCCAACCTCTTGAACCTCGGGATGCTTTCTGTGGAGGTCGTACCAATGCCATTAAACTGTACCATCATATTACCCCTGGCCAAAAAATTCACTACATCGATGTCACCTCCTTGTACCCGTGGGTCAACAAGAAGTCTGTGTACCCCAAAGGGCATCCGAAAATCATCTTCACCCCGGGTCACACGGACATACACCAGTACTTTGGTCTCATTCAATGCAAAGTCCTGCCTCCCCGTGAATTGTACCATCCCGTGCTGCCTTACCGTCATGACAACAAACTGCTCTTTCCACTCTGTGCCCGTTGTGTGGAAGAAGAAATGGACAAACCTCTTTTGGACAGATCTTATCATTGCCCTCACACCGACGAACAACGTGCCCTCACCAGTACCTGGTGCACCCCAGAACTGTATAAAGCCGTGGAGCTCGGGTACCAAGTCCAATACATCTACGAAGCTTGGCATTTTGAAGAGACCTGTGAGGGCCTCTTCGCCGATTATGTCAACACCTGGTTGAAAATCAAACAAGAAGCTAGTGGGTGGCCTAAGGATGCCACGACAGAAGAAGAAAAGCAACGTTACATCGAACAATACTTCCTGCATGAAGGCATCCAGTTAGAATACAACAACATCAAGAAGAACCCGGGCCTGCGTACCCTAGCTAAGCTCATGCTCAACTCCATGTGGGGTAAGTTTGGACAACGCCTCAACAAGACCCGAATTCAAGCCTTCGATGACCCTCATGCCTTCCACCAGTTTTTGGATAGCGATGCGTTAGACGTACGTCACGTGTCCGTCGCCTCCGACCAAATGGTGGAGGTACACTACCAGAAACAAAAAGAGGACATCCGCGTCTCACCCAACCTCAACATTTTTGTGGCCTGCTTCACTACCTGCCACGCCCGCCTTAAATTGTATGACGCCCTCCAAGCCTTAGGGGAAAGAGTCCTCTACTTTGACACCGACTCCGTCATCTACCTGGAGGAAACACCCACTCAATTCAAACCTGTATTGGGTTCCTATCTTGGGGACTTCGCCTCCGAATTAGATGATAAAGAATACATTCAAGAATTTGTCAGTGGAGGACCCAAGAACTATGGGTATACTACGAATAAAGGAAAAGTGGAATGCAAGGTTAGAGGCTTCCGACTCAACAGCGAAGGACACACCCAGCTCAATTATGACGTCATGCGTCAAAATGTCCAGAACGAAATCCAGAAACCCCTTCCAAAACCACGGGAAATCCAGGTCATTAACTCCCACCAAATTGTTCGCAATCCAAAAAACTACCAACTGTACACCCAACCAAGCAGTAAGTTCTATCAGTTAGTCTGCAACAAAAGAGTCATTGATCACAACACCTTCAAGACCTACCCCTATGGCTACCAGTGAAAACCCCAACAAGATCGTCGATTGTGATGAACATTAAGGAACCCTCATATCAAATAGGAACACAAAGGAAAACCACAGTTATTGTAAAACAAAGCAATAAAAATGTGATTTATTCATTTTGTCTTGTTTTCAAGGACCACCCCCGTTCCCACAATTGGACTTTGGACTTTGAGCCCGCGTTTTCTCAGCGGTTTTAACCCACCTTGAGCCCACGATCCATTTTTCACACTCGCCAGCGGTTTCCCATTCAAAATCACGTGACTTCCGGTTCCCATGCGCCCGCGATACCTTTTTCCCACTGGTCAGCGGTTTCCCATTCAAAATCACGTGACTTCCGGTTCCCATGCGCCCGCGATCCCTTTTTCCCACTGGTCAGCGGTTTCCCATTCTAAATCACGTGACTTCCGGTTCCCATGAGCCCGCGATCCTTTTTTTTCCACTGGTCAGCGGTTTCCGACTGCTGTTACTAGGCAACCCAACAACCAATCAGAAGCCTCCATATGCCCCAAACGGGCGCAACTTACTACTGCTGCCACTGAGATGCAGTGTGTGCACCAGTCTTTTCTCACAGAGAAGATGAAATAAATATTTACGTGATATTCTTGGAAGCCTTGTAACCCAAGCTACAAAGTGAGACAGTTGGAATAAAGTTGATTGTATTGCAAGTAAATTTTAGCACTGTGCTTTAGCACAGTAAATGAACTACACCCTCTAACTGACAAACAAGACAACAGTAAAGTAACTTACTGACTCCTGTCGGCAATATAACAAACACCAAAGTTTTTACAAGAACAGCTGCATTCAGGGGCCAATTCATTAAAACTTTGACGATTATTTACAAGTGTACTGTTTTTCAAACTGTAAAACAATAGCTGCACTTGTAAACGTTTTATTGAATTTACCCCTGGTCATTATCAAGTTCTGGTTGGAGCTTTGCCCATACTGCTTTATCTTTAAAATGTCCATATACAGGTGTGGGGTGGCTAGCTACCTTTCAGAAATGTCCAGAAACACAGGCCAGTGAGCTATTTTAGGAGCAATTATCATGATAGCCATCACAAAATGTCCTCAGGGATTAAAAGGAAATTTGAAGTGATCTGAAAGTAACAATTGAAGCTGTCACATAGAAAGAGCTTTCTCAACAATCCTTGCCTGTATTTCTGGAATCGTCAGCTTTCCCTAGCTCGTATGTGTCTTTTGTGGTATTACTGGAGCGTGGTAAAGAAACATTCATGGCAAAGCTGTAAACTCCTGGCTTTGCTATAAATTTCTTCTCATCAAACTTCAGCAAGAGCACTGGATTTGTAGGCAAGGTATTCCTAGAGGCAAAAATTATCCCTGAGCTCTGATGGTACACACTGTCAAATATGTGATGTTTCAATTACCAGATCAGATAACATTGTTACACTTATTTACTATCCAGCCCACTATACAGCCTACACATGTCCACGTAAAGGAGTAATCCACTCAAATGTTCCATGCTTTCAACTGACTTGGTACAGACAAGACAGAGAAATACATTTTATTTTATAAAATAACTAAGATACTATGTGCACTTTGAGTGGCTGAGTTGTGTGTTTGCAGTTGAATAAAGTAAGGAAAACCTTTTCCTGTGTTTGGATGGCCTGATATACAGCAAACACTCAAGTGGGGGGGGGGGGGGGGGGAATTCTCAAAAGTCTATACGCAACCCAGGCTGGGCACTCCCTGCAAACCCCCAAGGGTTTGCATAACTGTCTTGAATTCTCCCAACATTCTTGTGTTTATATCAGGCTATGCAAACACAGAAAAAGTTTTTCTACCATTTGCTTGAATACAATGTTTTACAGTGAAACCTGTGGACAAAATTATTTTCACATATTTTCGGTAAAAGGAAACACCTCTCTTAAGCAGACAAGAAGGTCAATGAATAACATCGGTTTCAAATTTTTTTTTTATAATCAGTGACTGTAGGAATGTAGGTTAGCAACTTGTTAAAATAGGAAGCAGAGGAGTATATACACATATGGAAGTATGGCTCTACCTTGGGATCAGCATCACTAGTCTTGTAGCAAGGTTGAGAAAACTGATGTACAGTGTTTGATATAAGAGAAAATAAAACATACTTGATGAAGTACACACCTTTAGTAAAATCAAGGACAACAGCATAAATGATACTATTAAAACAACAAAGTTTTTTATTTTTGTGTGGCCGTGAGCTTACATCAACAAACTTGGGGAATCCCTTTGAATGGCTGTTATCAGGAAAGACTTGAATTTCCAGGACGACTACCACAAGTAACATTTTGTCTAATACGTTTTCAGTAAGTTGTTAGGCTATTTCCTTGTGTTGCTTCCTTTGCCTGAAGGAAGATCTGATTTCCATGTTTGTAAAAAACCGTAATCACACCTTAGCCGGCTTTCTCACCTTGCTCGTTGTCCACGCTCTCTAATCTTTCCCGGTAGCGTAAGTCCGTGAACGATACCAGCAAACTAAGTGTTGTGGATCTCTTTTACCGCTGATCTAGTCAAAGTACCAAACAAATACGAAAAACTTTCCGAGAAACGAACGTTTCAGCTCTTGTTTACATAGTAGTCTGTGCACATTCGATCGACTCCGAATCGTGAAAAAACGTATTCGCTTCGTCCATGTAACCAAAACATTAACCAGTCAAAACAATCTACATTCGTGTCCTCAGTTATTCTTTTCAAAACGGGAAACAGAGTCTTAATTCTCATTTTTGCCGCCATTGTAAGGTCTCTCGTGAGATGTTTACTCCATCGTGCCTAGAGTGAAATGGACATCAGTTATATTTTTACCCATGACCCTTTGTGGGCCGTGACGCACACCGCCTGCTTGAGGTAGATAGTAAACTAATTTATGAAAATTAATTATTCATAAGTTTTAGTAGCCCTTCACAGCATGCAAAAAGCACTGTTCACTGGAGTGGAATAAACTACTTGTAATAAATTTATTTTATTTGTTACCTCTGGGTAATGATAATAAATTGTTTGTAACAAATTCAGGGATGTTTTCATGTCACACCCATGCGACAGATTCTCCCAGCAAAGAGATAACAGATGATTCACGATCAGCTTAAAATGATTAACACCTGCAAAATACAACACAGTTCATAAGTACTGAAGTTAGGTTTTCATTTGCAAACATTTTCAATTGGTGTATTTGTGTGGCAGGTCTACATGTCCAAAGACAAAGCCAAAATAACTTTCCATAAATTCCCTTTGTTATTAAGACCTCAAATTGACTGTTCACCTGTAAGACAACAGCATCTACTAGGTCCCACAGACTGGACAGAAGTAACCTAACAGAGAATGCATCCTTGGCTTGCATGGAAAGTGCATTTAATGGATGCTTAAGGAACTCTCTAAGGAATGCAAAAGGAACTCCAAGGCAACACAATGGAATGTGTTCCACATTAGCTTAAAGGTAACACATTCTCGAGAATGAATTTTTTTTTTAATGTAATAAACTTTATTGACATTACATCGCCACATTCCATAACAAAAAGACGTACTAAACTAGAATTAACTACACGGTACACTAACTACCCAAATTACAGCATACATTACAGTATAAGCAGACACAACGGGAGAGCACTAAACTAAGACACTAATATAGTTTGATAAATACAATAGATAAATACAATACAATAATAGATACAATAATACAAGTGCGATATAATTATGTGATTTCAACGCTAGGCATTACAGTAAGAGTATACAAGCAATCACAGTACGAAAGGAAGACTGTAGACAGAAGAAAAAAACTAAAGGCTCACGGATTCTTGAACGTAAGATGGCTCTGTGGATAGTTCACTTTTTAATAGAATTTTAAACGCTTGGAAGCTGAGAGTTTCATTTTCCTTGGTAGCGGTGTAGATATAAAAACGTGTCACTATCAGGCAAAAATTGAGAGTGCAAAAAGAACGTTTTTCCGGACGATGGGCAATAAGAATGGGAAATAAGAAGCTTTACGATTTGCTACTGTAAACGAGAAAAAAGACGAAGAGGCCATGTTACAGCAACAACTCTGCTCGCTTCTCAGGGTAATGTGCGAGAGCCCTCACCAGATATCATAGCAAAGTACTATGAAGTAAAGCTCAAACTCGAGCAGATCTCAAAGCGCAAAACTGAAGGGGTTTTGCGGTAAGCAAAAAGGTAAAAGTAAAGCAAGATGGTGCGAACAAGGGGAGCGAAACACTCGATATTTCTTCAATCTCGAGAAGCGACATCACTCAGACAAGTACATCACTGAGCTAAAAATTGAAAATGTGACCTTAACCAGCCCCACCGAAATCTTAAATGAGGAATATAGGTATTACAAAAATCTTCTCGAGAATGAATGCACCATAGAAAGTAACAAATTCCAGAAGCTGAAGAGAATGCATTCCGTAAGGCCTATTAGGTACTTTGCGTTTAGGCACAAGCTTCCATAAGCTGCTATGCCCTTTAACAGAGACACTGCACAGACTCAGTGTCACAGTAGACACCAAGTCTCATGCTTTGACTTTTCCATTTAATTTCAGTTCCTTTTATCTCATAAAATCAGTACCCATTTAGACAAATTTGCATAAAGCTCACTACAGATCAACATTAAAAATTGAAACTTGTGAGAATGAAAACTATTCTTGTTGTTATAAAGTTAAAGTTGTTTCACGTACATTTGCATTACATGTAATTGATCCTCTTTAATTACATAATTATAATGAGAACACATTCTACATTCACCATTACCAGGATTGAAATCATCTTTGTGTTCAAGAAGCCAGTTAGTCAGGTTGTGCACCAAAAAGGTCGTTTGGATCAAAGAGTTGCCATCAATCTACAACAAATACCGGTAACAACATTGATAACTCATCATCCGCAACACACAAGTTTAAGGGACCAGTTTCAGGACATTCTGCCTGAATTAATTGAACAGGTTGTTGCTGAAGTAAATGCAGTGGCAAGTTCATGAGCTGCAAAGTTCACTGTCATAATGGTGCTTTTAAACCACAATTTTTATGGCATCTTAGTTATCAATTACTGCACAACATATTATAGTTTACAAACTTGAGGAAGAAAAAAGGGAGATAGAGTGTGATACCAATGCGCTCCTAAGAGAGTTGTCTGAAAGCCTATCAACACTAATCCAGGACTAAAGTTAACTCAGGTTTCTGTTTCTCTTTGCTTAAAAGTTTTTTTTTAATGAGGATTTTGAGGAAGATTTTAAAGGAAGCCATGGTGAAAATGTAGGACAAGATTACATTACAAAAATAAACACCTATTAAACTACAAAACTGAATCCAATGTTGATGATGTTAGTCCTGGGTTAACTTAATCCTACTTTGAACCACTGGAACCCAGTGGTTCAAAGAGATTTTAACCCAGGTGGAGGATCATCCTAGACAATAACAATGGACTAATGTGCTGTGGATTCAGTGGCATTATGGATGGGAATCCTGGAAGTATGTCTCTCATAATTCATAAACCACTAACTAAATAACAAGTTTTCAAAAATAACTACACCCTAGGCAATAAAAGCTCCTAAATTTCATCAAACCTAGATTCAACAGCAAATGAAAAGAAAAAGGCAAAACATCCTAAAAATCCTTAACTGGCCAATACACTACATGCACACATAAGCCTTGATTAGTTATCAGACACAATGTATGCCATTTGAAGTGAAGGTAATGGGTTTGACCTGGTAAAGGTAAAACGTGTACATACAGTAAGGCTCACAGTCACCCAATAGGCTGTTCAAGAGTGGGTATAAAAATTTATCCTGTCAATTACAGTACAATACCAAAACACCTCACCTGGAAGGTAGGCACAACAGACATCAAGAATTGCATGATGTTTTCAGCAAGCAGTTTTCTGTCAGAAATTAATTTGTGGTCTTCATCTTTTCCTTGGTAAAATGTACACAAAAGATGCATAAGTGAATTTTAAATGATTAAAAATACTAAGAACTTCACCTTATATTAAATTATACACTAAAAAAGAAGCCTATCATTGGCTTTTGTGTAGGATCATGGCTACCAAGGTTTTCTGTGTTATTTTAGTGTAGTTTTCTTGAATATTTTGTGCCTGTGTCATCTGGTTCCTTACAGAGCTTTCTGTCACTCTACAGTACTTACAGGTAAAATAGAACCAAAATGACACCTCTGCTTGCAGCATACCTGTAATCTAAACCATTTTTTTATTTACACGAAAAAAAAGATGTCTATCATGGCTTTTGAGTAGGATCATGGCTACCAAGGCCTTTTTGAGTTGTTACTAAAGAACTTAATAACACAACATGTAGTTGTTTGAATGTTTAGATTTATTGATGCAAGAAATGGTTTAGATTACAGGTATGCTACAAGCAGGTGTCGTTTTAGCTCTATTGTAACTGTAAGTACTGTATAAGAGAACAGAAAGCTCTGCAAGAAACCATTACTACATGGATGATACACGCACAAAATTATTTTGATTGCATTTGATAGCAGGGTCAGATTAACACAAAGGCAGCTTATAATGTTTAGCACATGTTCAATATTTCTTTTAAACAAACAAGAAGTAAATACAGTAGGCTTGATTTTCAGCCTTACTACATGTAGTAGAAATAAGCCTACACAAAGACAGCAACATGAAATTAAAGGGCCACAAAACAATCTTAAAAGCAGTCAAATCCATGCATTGCAGATGATGTATTTTAACTTGGTGATATACAGTGACATAGTATCAATGTATGATACAGCATCCATAGCATGTCACTGAGAAAATAATAGCATACCTCGACATCTGATAAGAGTGCTAGCTGTTTGCAAAAGACTTGTGAGAAGCTGTTGTCTGACTGTTTGATTAACTGTATCTTTTGGATCCTGGAGAACAAACTTGAAAAATGATTCCAGCAACTGCATCGTAGTTCTAGGCTCAAGAGCACTGAAAAAAAATATATTAATAAGCTATAGGTACCCTGGACTTGTGCTCTCTAAAATGTTCCAGGCCTGTACAATACTTTTTAAATAGCCACCATATTTATGTGGTTCAGCTCGATTGATTGAGATAGCAGAAATTTCTACCATGATTACTCTTGTGTTTCCTAGTTTCAGGTACAGTTATAGTGTATACAAACAAGTTACCTTGTGACGCTGTTTATGAGCATTAAGTTCACAAGTTGAATCAGGTTTGCTGCATAATCAGGACGACTAGTGAGCACTGTAATGAATGGATGTGGAGGAGACCTGGTGAAAAAGCAATAATTGCTGTTACTGACCAAGCATCAGGTAAAGATGTGTGCAAGCAAGCCAGATGATAAAATGAACCACTTGCGCAACCAATCAGATAATTTGCACAATTTAATTCATTTGGACCAAGAGTAGAGCAAGAAAGTAATATTTAATAACTTTAAAAAATTATCACATGCAAAGGGTTAATTAATTACTTCACATACCTGTACAATGTATGCCGGTGTTACTAACCTCAAAGAAAATTTGCATTTGTACTCTATGCCAGCTTTAGAACTTTGGTAAACTTGCAAGGTCATCAAACAATTCAAGGCCTCTGTTATTCCATTTAAATTCCTGTAAAGTAACAATTTACATTGCATTATAAATTTCAACAATCTTAGCTGTTGTTAACCCTTTAAGCCCCAATATCAATATGCATGTTCTCCTTAGTGTTCTCTATATGTTTCTTATAGTACTAGTTGGGAGAATTTGCACATTCATCAAGACATTTTATGGTTTGGTGATCATCTCCTTTATTCTCGTGACCTGCAGGTTTATTCATATAGTGATATGTAAGGAGAAATTAGATGCTTGTCATTATTGGGGCTTAGAGGGTTAACAACTTTGTTAACAATAGTCATGTAGTATGTACATTAATATTTATTTGAATTGTAGAAAACAAATGAATTATTAAAGAACCTACCAATTTTGAAAAAAAAAGTATAAAATACAAGGAATAGAAAAATATGACTATACATTACGGGAAGTGAACTTAACGGGTGTGGACTAAATACAGGTTGTAATAATTATAATTTTATTGTAATAAATTCAATGGGTTGATTGTTAGATACAGGTATATTGATCTGTCATTTTCATTTCAAGATGAAACATACCTGTAATAATGCTATAGGTTCTACTTTCTCCTTCTTATGTCTTATCTATTCAGATAAAATAACTGAAAGAAGTTTAACTGGAATTACTCATCATCTTACAAAACTTTTCTATATCTAGCCATTCCACCCAGCTTAGCCATGACTTCTTGTAAGCAAATATACAATGTAACCCCAAAGACACACACTTCACCTGGGCAGATTCATGAACAATTATTGTGTTCACACCTTGCAGATGGCACAGCATTCAGTAATCCACTGAGTACGTAATCAAAGTCAGCATGGCCATCATAAATCAGTTGTACCAAGCAATGGCAGCACAATCTGCTGACAGTTTCTGACTGTTCTTCGGTCATCTCCCATAACAAATTTAACTCAGGAATCTAACAAAGGAAGCAGATCAAGCTTTCTTTTATTTTTCTTATCACATGTACAAGTACATACAAAGGGGTAAATTAGTTGTATAATTCACTTAAAAGCAAAGTATACAGAACAAAATGTAACATTTTAAAAATTAAAGGAACTTTAGAGATTTCTAAAGTAAGTGAAAATGACAAAACAAGCACTACAGCAGAGTACTGTCACAAAATCCAAATCATCATCCATTTTGATTCTAAATATCATTAGCCTTGTCAGTATGTTAACCAGGGAGTGGGCCTTAATTAGATCAGGATATTTGATATTTGAAATGTGACATCCCGGGGGAAGGTGGGGGGGGGGGGGGGGAGGTATACTCCCTGTAGTGGGCTATACGGGGAAGCTCCACCCGAAAGGGGTGCCTTTGTAAAGCTAGCAATATATAAAAAGGGCTGGGAAAATTGCCATTTTAGTATACAAAAGGGGCACAAAATCAGCTGCAAAGTGGGAGAAATGGTGGCTAAAGCGAAGTATGTCAAAGGGTGCCAAATTTTGGCAGAAATGACTACACAACTGAATCAGAACGACTGAAAACCCGGTAAATACATGGCAATTACAGGAAATTTGATAGTTTTGGCTTATTCTTGAGGTATAAGAAAGGGGTGAAATTTTGTTCTAGGTACCAGTATATGAAAGGGGTACCATTTTGATAAACATAGGCACGCATAGTGTGCGTGAGCTATTTTGTAGCTGTCAGTGAGAGGTACGGAAATGATTATTGAATGAACGTGCGTGTACCGAGGTAAACTATTGTGATGTTGTTTATTTGAGTAGCGTCGAGCATTCGAAAAGTATTGGTTTTTAGACAGAGTTTACCTTATAAGTGGAGCTGTGTCCGATATTGTGCAACCTCGTTCCCAGGGCTTTTTACAGATTTGAGGGTAATCAAAGATCAATGTTTGAGTTTATCTTAGTGGTTTCGAATTCGTATACGTCATTGATCAATAGATGGTACGCTAATGCGTACAAGTGTGACTTCAAATTACGACAAAACAAGAAGAGTCGTATATGCTGAGTTAAAATCGACCCACTTTTTTTGGAGAGGTTATTTTGACTTAAAAAACTTCTAAACCACCACACAAATACTCTGTGCGCTCACACGAGTAAAGCATGTGAATTCAACGATGGCGACGGCCCGATTTCCATTTAAAGGTAGATGAATGTAACATATTCTTGAAGTAATATATATAACGATGGCAAAGCAATCATTTCCTGTTACTTTAGCACAAAAGGCAATCTTTGACGTGGCATTAACCATGCAGGAACAAGAAAAACTTCCACCGCCATTAAGCCCAGGGTGGTATCAACCTGTATGCCCACCTTGCACCAGAAAGGATCAGAGAAGAAAGCAAATTCTTGAACAATTTGATCCTTTGAATGAGAATTATGTTGTAGACACTCTCATCAACCGTCAATACCCCAATTGGTTCAAAATTGCTAATTATAACTGTTACAATGTTTTTGAAGAACGTGGTAGGCAAATTATTAAATGGCAATTTCGTTTTAATCTAAATAATTTGTTAGTTTCACAAATGATGGATAAAATTCGTGACTCTGTTCACAACAGGTTTAAAATAAATTACTCTCACATCTATCTTTTAAGAAATATTGAAATGAACAAAACTCTTTTTTTGTTTCAAGATAGACAGAAAAGTCCTTGGTTTGCTACTCACCGTAATGCACAAGCGTGGTTGGAACAGCAAGAAGAAAGACGGTTGGGTGGTGAAAACATTAACTGACCGAACACAAAATTTGTGTTTGAAAAGCACCTATCAGTCCATTAAAGTTATTTTAGGCCGACAACTGCTGAGGGTTGGAGAAGGGCGCTTACCAAATTGGTTGTGCATGACAAAAGGATTAATCGCTCTCGATGATTTTGATGATAATCTGTGTGTGTTTCAATGTTTAGCAGTACACCGTGAGTCTCACAAGCATCATAATCTACGAAAAACAAGGGAGCTTGCGAGAGAATTTTTCACATTGCACAACATTCCAAATGGAATTGTAGAATTTCAACACATTCCTTTAATTTCTAAACATTTCAATCAAGAAATTATTGTGTATGATGTGACACCGGAGAGGGTTTTTGCGTTAAAGGGTTGCTTTAAAGTCGATATGGGGGAGGCGAGGGAGGTGTTGGGGGAGGATGAGGAGGAGGATGAGGAAGAAGGAAAAAAACCACCCATGACAATTGGTATTTTTAAAGAACATGCCTTTTTAATCACTGATCTGGAAAAGGCTACAAACACTTATGCGTGTGCTCACTGTGATGCAAGATTTACAAAGTCGTGTAATCTTCTGCGTCATGCCGAAACATGCTCAAATGGTCAAACCAAAATCAAGTACCCTGGGGAAAGGATCTTTGCACCCTAGTCTTTGTTTGAGCACGCATTCTTTCCTAGAGCTAATTTTGGCATCAAAGCTTGTTGTTGGAATTATCTGACAACAGTGTGAATATATGGGACAAACAAAATAATACAAATAGTCCTTTCTCAAGCTCATTCTCAGATTTTTCTCGGAAGCTCAATGGATTGAAATTTAATTTTGTGGCATTCTATTATAAAGATTATTTTTCCATGGACAAATATTTTGGATCTAGTGGCAAGCATAACTTGTCACAAAAATTAATTCTGTAATGCTTGAACCAGAAGAGAATAGCCGATCTTGAAAGTCACATACGTCTTCTTCTTGCGTGACATCATGCTTGATGAACATGGCAACTCCCGTATCCAGACAAATATAGAAATAAGCTCTGTTTGCTCTGTTTTATTTTCCACATTATTTCACGTGGACTTACATTTTCGAACATACGGCTAAAATCGAGTACTAAGCGTGCCTTGTTAGAAAAGATCATGCCATTCTGTCAAAAAAGCCAGAAACATCGCATGTGCTGACATACCGTGTGGCACTAATTTTTTTCCGGATTCAAATTTTTGGGATTTTCGTGGTTTTTTCACAATCCGCAAAAAAAGTTCCCGCAAAAAAAATAATTCCTGCAAAAATTTACTCCATTGTCGAAATTTATATACAAACATCGCCTTTTACGTGTGATGTAATATTATGTTGGTGCCCATTTACTTAAACTGTCTCTTTCACTCAAAAATAAAACGAAAGTAGAAGCAAAACATTCAGAAATAAAACAATGAAAATGCAGTTGGTACATTACAAGTATTAAGCTGTTAAAAGCTTTAAAGAAAAGGATCATCTGAAGGTACTCCATTGATTAACTGATTTAACGTGTTATACATCTGCATGTTGTTCACCTGCATTCGATTGTTTATTCTCAAAAAACGAGAAGGTTATAATTCCAAATAGAAGGCAGCTTCCGGAAAATCGCACAAATTAATTCCAAGGAAGAATAAACAGTTTCCCCAATTGCAAAAATTAGTCCCGCAAAACACACAAAAAAATCACCATTCGCAAAATTAAACTCTTGCGTGGAGCTATTGTGTTTTTGTCTTTGTATTGGAGGTGATAATTGTTTTGATTTGATTTGATTGTCGTGCTGATCTTTCTGCTCAAACTTTGTACAAACAATCCCGCTACCGCCACGCAGCCTAACCAGAAACCCATTTCTCTGGTAAGTCGCCTCTAACTTTGCACTTAACTAGGTGCACGTACAAGCAACGTTTATGCCACCCATACAATCTTTTTCCTCGTCGACCTTGTGCCTTTGACGGACCTAGTGATCGAGTGGCATGGGCATTAATTTTAAAACCTACCAAAAGGTGCGAACAATAATTTGTTTTAGTTCGAAATTCACGATTCTGCCCTTTTTATACCTTCAAACTATCTGCCATCTATTTAACATCATTTACTATGGGACATCCCTGCACAGAAGTCACGTTACTTTTCACACTCTAAAGTTGAATCAATCCATATAACTCCAAATGTAAGTTATGCGTATGCGTACAAAGGATTTGTTCCAATTCTCATCTACCAAAACAAACAAAGCTGACAAATATTTCCTAGACCGAACATCATAAAGATCAGATAACCCACGAATTATTTACTAAAACTCGCTTCTGCTCACGTGCAAACCAGGTTTGTGCTGACGATTCGTTTTCTAGGGAAGTCTACCACAAGGAAGCCAGCCATTTCTATTCGATATATAAATATCCAACGTCAAGTAAATAAAATTCGGACACTTTCGTCGTGTCACTTTAGTAGCGTAATTTTCCATTTATTCTCATTTGCGTTTTTGTTCCGGCCCCGACAACTAGCCTTTCGGTAAAATTCGACAGTCTTCAGGAATGTGGAACATGGTCCACCCAAAAACCAACCAACCAACCAACCAAAGAACCAACCTTCCCAGAAACTTGAGGCTGCATGCCAAATACAAGGCTATTTTGTAGACGACATAGCTCAAAAAATTGGTATATGAAAGGGTAAGGGTTTGAACCGCCGGGCAGAGCCTCCTCGTACAAAATTTTGTTGAGTAGCCCCCCCGCATGTGACATACATGTATGATGCTGGATCCGTGTAAAATACCTGTATTATTAATCCTGTCAATTACCAGTCCCCTTCACTGTTGTGCCAAACTCCTTTATCGGGTGGCCCATTTAGCTTAAAGGCTCATGAGATGCCAAAATTACATGTAATTATCAAATGCTTCAGGAGTTTTCTATATTTCAGGAATGAAATACACGTAGGTTAAGTCTATCACTAACCTCAACACATTTCTCATTGAGGATGGATCCTGGTGCCATCTTATTCAGGATACAATCATAAAGCCTCCATACTGCCTATCACAATCAAAGAGGACTTACATGAACACAACTTAAACGTGCAGGAATTATTACATTGGGGGTATCAGTTTCTTTAGAATTTTAGGTGAGGGATGTTCTGCTGAAAGCCATGCACCCCAACCACCCCATTTTACACCTAAAAGCTCTTCCCCCTTTGTTTAAGACATTTTGAAAGACTGAAAAAGCTCAAAAATGCTTTTGGAGAATGCAGCCCATACCTGTAAAGTGGTGGATCTATGGGGAGGGTTTCTAGTGGAAAGACTCACCCCCTGTTTGTCAATGAAAATAATACCCCTAAGGCCTTGTATTTTTTAAATGGCAAGGCATTTTCAATCAGGGATCCCACCTCAGTAATACAAATGTCTGGATCTATAACTGCAGTATGCACAAGAAACTTTACTCCACAATTTCTTCCTTTAACTACATGTACAAAATGCTGCCAGTGAGCCCAATAAAATAATCAAACAAAAAACTGCTGTGGGAGTACACACATTACATGTACCTTACCCATAACATGTGTATACTGAAACGTGAACATTCCTCTCCACTGAGCATGCTTCAGGTACATGATTCTTTGCTGAGCCAAATTATTAGGTAATGTGAGGAGTATTTAATGTGAGGTTTGTGCAATTTTTCAATCATATTTCACAAAACATCTTCACCTGGTTTTAATTGCAATCAGAAACAAGCCAGTGGAAGAATGTTCTGGATAGTAGTTGAGAGGGTAATTAAAAACTCTACTTTGATCTTAAAGAGGACGTTTGTAAGAAAAGAACTCCAAATGCTTTGATCTTAAAGAGGATGTTTGTAAGAAAAGAACTCTAAAATATGCTTTGGGGTGGGGGATGGGAGAAAAGGAGATAAAATGGAAACTTCTCTGGCATTATTTTTGAAAGAGCACCTAAAATGTTTTTGGCTGCTGAAAGGAAAATATGGAAAGGTGGGAATCTGTGATAATATAGCTTGTCTTTGAGGCTCAAGAATGACAGCTTAGAACAACTGCAAACCAAAATTTAAAACTTCAGAAATCAAGGGATTGCCTGAGGTCAAAACTTAGGTCATGGCCCTTACAAGGTTAAGGATGTTGCCTCCTTTTGTTATTGCCGTTTTGTTGAGGAACACAAAGACCAAACATACAAGATGGACGCCGCATTTTATTACACCCTCAAAGCATGCTGGGGCTTCATATAACAATGCTGGGGGCATGATGTAACATCCCCCTTTTTATTAAAAAAAATCTAATAACAGAGTAGTGCAATATAAACTGGCAAAGCAGGCTTAGCGAGAAAGTCAAAAGTTTTGTCCCAAATGATCCAGTTTAGTGCTGCCACAGTTTAAACACAAACATATCGCCCTTCACTGTCATGCAAAGGAGTATCCTCCCAGCTGTAACTTATAAGTCAATGTTAAAATGTTTAATAAATGTTTAAATAACATGTCTCTCGTTCCACACACTGGAGTCCAGTAAGTCTCTGTCTGTTTCTACAAATCCAGACAGGTTGGTGCTTTCATGGCTCTGCCCGAGCGAGTCCTCACTTCATTTGGTGGTGGCGGACTGCGGTCTGCATCACTCTTGATTGACCTTTCTGTGGACTGAGATATTCCCTGCTCTTCTGAAGTCCTTTGTTGTAGCTGATTGGGCCTAGGCCTGCACGGTCGTGATTCTGTACTTTAGTGCTGAACTTATGGCTGGACTTTTGGACTAATGGGTGCTGGACTCTGGTTCTTTGATCCTGGACTTTGGTTTCTTGTTTCAGGGGAGTCGTTTTGCAATGATTGTAGCTCCTTTTGGAGAGGAGGCGCTGGTCCACTTGTAGTATGCAGTGGCTGTGCTGATGGTTAACTGTCCTCACAAGGGTCTGAATGTTGTGTTTGGTCACTTGTTTGCTGGGACATATCGGTCTTTGCACCAGGGGGTGGGGCTGCAGCCAATCTGATCTGTGCTCAATTTCTGCAAATCTTTCCAGGAGGGGTAACCACAGTGTATGACCTTGGCGAGAATACTTTCTCAACAATGCCGTGAGGCCAGACGGAATGCTTATGCAGGAGACAACAAAAACCCCAACCCCACCCCCACCCCAGGACAAGGTGGGGATTATAGGGGAATAGTAGGGGATTGGATACAAAGAAGGTGGGGCATTGGAAGTGTTAGTAAATTTAGCTGCGCCCTGGGGGTGGGGCATAGGTGGGGATTTGGAACTGCATTGTGAAGTTGTTATTATTCTTGCTGGGAGCTGTTCTAAAACAAAACAGGTGCAAAACCATCATGTATTTCACTCAGTCTTTTGCACATCGATGGCGAGTGTTTCACTGCAAATACTTGACTTGGTAACCATACAACCTCCACATTTTATTACTAAGTTAGGTAAGATATCGGGTTTTTTGCAACTTCATTGTCATTTAGGTTCACCTATTTCATCTTTTCTTGGTACAAAAAGCCTTCAAAAGTATCTAAAAGTTACAAGGTTTGTTAAAATTTAAACATTTCAACAACTAAGCTACGAATTTTGGACCTGTTTTACCTAACAGTCGTAAACGTTTCCGTAACGTTTCACTCATTCGGTGTTCCTTACACTTGTTTTACAATAATGGGCTTAAAGCTTGCAGCAGATACCCAATAGTCACTTAGCTATTAAAACTATTAAGATCCTTCACAGTCTTTAGCTTACTGCCAGGAGGATCAAGGTGATATGGGTGAAGAAAGACATTGGTAAGGAACCTGGGCAACTGAAATGTGCCTTGGGCTAGTACATGTAAATTTTTCAAGCTCACTTGCCCGGGTGCCTGGTGGTGGGGCTATTAGGTAATGTTTTGACTCAAGGAGGAATCCTCAGGGGTGGGGGTACATGTATTATTCAAGATTTGACCAATTTATTTCCTAATCCTCACCTTGTCCCAGCGGGGGGAGGGGGGGGGAGAAGGGGGGTGGTCGCGGGGTTCAGGATTTTCGTTGACTCATGCATTATGCCGAGGGTTGGGTCTTCCATATACCCACTGGCCTGGCTGAATTACATCATGGAGCGTTCCTCTCAGATTTCTGTCGTAGTACTGTTTTGCCTTAGCCTGGCATGCCCAATCTCAGTTTTAACAGTACCAGGATATGCAACTTCAGGCTGCAGAAGCACAGGTGTCATAAGAAGGATACCCTTTGTGCATAAGCTTCATATAACAATGCTGGGGGCACGATGTTACAGTTTGCACATGTGTTCTGCACATCTCGGGATGGTCCAAGAAACTCAAGTTTCTTAAGACGATACCTATTAAATACACGACTATTTTGTGCGGCCTATGATTAGGAAAAGCAAATCTTAACAAGGGCTGCTGCAACCTCGTCCCCAGGGCCTTCTCCTGGTTCAAAATGGCAGTCGGAGAAACCCCTGGCCAAGGCTGCCAAAGTGGCTCCGAAAGTTCGTTAGAATTTCGTCACGCAAACACGATGAAATGTCTTCATTTTGTTTGAATAACGGTTTCCGATTGCAGAAAACAAACAGGGCCACCAGACGCTGGAAATAACCTCGGAAAAAGCAATTTCATCATGTGTCACGTGACAAAATACTCCACGATTCGTGGAGTACAGTACCGGGCAAAAGTAAGTTGACAGTCTCGACTCGAAACTCGATCCTCGATACTCGATGTTTTCGCGAATCGAGAATCGAGTTTCGAGGCTCGAGTTTCGAGTTTCGAGAATCGAGGATCGAGTTTCGAGTTTCAAGACACTTGAAGAATTTTTCGAGACTCTCGAAAAGGGATTTCGAGGAAACGATTTATTTCTCGAACACAGAACAATAACAACGAACAATAGCAATTTACGTGACGCATATTAAAAATCTGAAATCTGACCTGTTTCGATTTTATCAGCCGGGAATGTATAAACACCATCGTTTGTTGTCAAATACATTTTTGATTTGCATGTATTATACGTAAATACTTGAATCTTTTGAATCAAAAATCAGTCTTGCCATTTCAAAAAAATTACATGCTGAAGCACAAGCGGTGGCGCAGATGACAACTAAAATAATCGTGTGATGCCTTGAATTTGCATAATTATCTAAAACAACTTGACGGGCAGAGGTCATGTTCGTCTTTCTATCTCCGTCTCTAAACCGCTGAGAAAGGAGATTAAACCAGCAAAACACTGCTTTTGAAAGCACAATTTGTGATAAAGATTCCCACGATGCGCCGAGTATTTCTCAGTAATATTATTGCGAGCGAATTTGTCAGTTTTTCAGTAAACACGCGCCGACTATCTAGCGGCATTTGCATAGTTTTCACGACATGTTTGTAAAAAGTCAGATCCCCGGTTCTACAAGGCGTATAAAGATGATTAAACCAACAAAACACTCTGCTTTTGAAGGCACAATTTGTGATACAGATTCCCACGATGCGTCGAGTATTTCTCAGTAATATTATTGCGAGCGAATTTATCAGTTTTTCAGTAAACACGCGCCGACCATCTAGCGGCATTTGCATAGTTTTCACGACATGTTTGTAAAAAGTCATATCCCCGGTTCTACAAGGCGTATAAAGATGATAAAACCAACAAAGCCCTCTGCTTTCGACGGCACAATTTGTGATAAAGATTCCCACGATGCGTCGAGTATTTCTCGATTATATAATTGCAAGCGAATTTGTCAGTTTTCAGTAAACACGCGCCGACCATCTAGCGGCATTTGCATATTTTTACTCAACGACAAACTGCCGACAAAGTGACATTGTTTTTGCTATTCCCCAACAATGCTTAAGCAAAATGAATGAAGGCTCGCAGCAGTAAAGAATATTAGCGGCTTTGATAAGACTTTTCGTTTCGGAGAAAAACCGACTGTTGTGTTTGCATGCCTTTTAACATGTCCGTGTTTCTGTAGTGTGTATGCGAACGGTACTCATGCGAACTGTTGTCGCCGCTAAATAATAATGTAGCTTCTCTTTCAACATTGTGTCTTTTCAGTTCATAAACCAGTGTAATGGAACTAGCTACGAGCCAAACTGGAGACTTGAATATTCTTCGACTTAGTGTAGTCCGATTGACAATGTGCGAGAGATCTACGGCAGCCATCACCGTTCGATGGATGACCCAATGGTGATGAAATGGCGTCCCTTCACTCTATTCTCCAATACACTAAAAGTCGCACTGATGGTCGTGTGAAAAGTTAATGAGGCGCTAAGCTCTTTGTTTCCCGTCTCGAAACTCAAAGTTCTCGACTCGAAATTTGAAGTCCTCGACTCGAAACTCAAAGTTCTCGACTTAAGACTCGATCCTCGAAGTTTTCGAGTTTCGAGGATCGAGGATCGAGGATCGAGTCGAGTTGTTCGAGTTTCGAGGGACTGTCAACTTACTTTTGCCCGGTACTGTATTTCAGCAGCCTTGGCCAGGGGTTTCTCCGACCGCCAGTGTGAACGAGGAGAAGGCCCTGGGGACGAGGTTGGGGCTGCTGAAATCCAAAAAGGAAATTGGGGGCAGCCACGCATTTTTGAGAGATAACTGAGCTGAAATTTGGAAAGAAAATGCCACACGTTGCTATGTATTTTAAAGCTTTTTAGAATTATGGTCACTTATTTATCTCAGATTATTTCTAAAAACAAGGTGGTTACCCACCATTTCCTTTTTGGATCCCAGTAGCTCATGCTAAGATCGGATTTCCTCGCTTGGTCATAAGCTGTGCAAAATTACCTCTGCACTGGGAGGCACCGTCCTTAAAATACGCCAAATCGATGACTGAACGAAATCATACACATGTGTATGGACAGCGCGCAAAATATCAACGTTAACTGTCACAAATGTGCGTTAAAATAACCCAAGGTAAAACCAGATAATTCATTAATCGAAAAAAAACGAACATCGAAGGCAATGAATCAATACCTGTTGCTGATGCCACGAATTAGAAAATGACAACCTCTTTCGCTGTTCGTCCGCCATCTTGAAAAAAAGACCTGAGCCTGTGCTATTTGGCCAGTGGTAAATCTCGATCCGATTGTTTCAGTCATATAAGAAGACACAAAGTCTCGTCGAAGAAAATCCGCCATATTTAATTAGGTTTGTAGCGTCGTTTTGTACGAAGGAATGCCCAGGCAAAGAAAAATCCCTGCAAGATTTAGAGGTAAGCTTTATTGTTTGCGATAGAACGAACACCTTTGTCTACTTGTATATTTCTGAAAATAGTTAGAAAAGTTATTTGTGTAGTTATTTATAAATGGTAAGGTTATTTTTATAGTCGATCGATATCTAAACTACAAATTAATTGTCCTCTCATGTGTGCTGTTAAGCTTTTTATCTTTATCACATAATGGATAAAGCTTACATTTGAAAGCTTGCCAACACTGGATTCTTTAAAGATAAATGGTGAATTGCTAAAAAATTTCGGATAATGGTACTATTAATTAGGATACTTTAAACTACTTCCGAATTGTATAGTAAACATTGAATCATTTTGAAAAGCTTTACTATCAAATAAGCTTGTTGACGGATTAAAACAGAGTATTTTACAGTAGAACGGATATATGAACAAAGTGTTCCTTTCTAAATTAAAGCTACGTACACCGTACAAGGTATATGCGTTACTGCAGAGAACCAGAGTTTACATTCCGAGATCCCAATATTGCATGCATGTAGCTGTATTAAACTTAAGTGAAAACTGACATGCTGCTTTATCAGCTTCAAAGAGGGTGGAATATTGAGGCAAAAACTCCTACTGAGTGTTGCAATATGACAGTTATGTATTTTTGGGCACAATTTCGAAAGTGGCCGTCAACATAATCACAAGTTCCCCTCCCCCCCCCCCCCCGTCCTCCTTAATATCCACTAGGAATTTTGCACCAGTCCCATGTTTTCCTAGAGCCAGTGAATTTAGTCATTAAGGGGATGCACTTGTATTGTAACTGGAATGAATGCCAAAAAGAAAAGATGCTGAATGGCTCTAATGAGGAAGTTGAAAATCTGTTGGAACTTTTTTAATTAACCACTAGATGCTTTGCTTTGTTGGATAGTTTATCCAGACAGCACACTTTAGTTAGTTTTGTAAAATCTAGTGAATGCACATTACTTCTGCACCATCTTTATAAGTGACAAACTAAGTAGATCACAGCGGCACCAAGTTTGTTCTCATTTTCTACTGCATTGCATTTTTCTCTTTATGTTCTGAACATTATCAATATGAGTAAAATATGGTTCTTTTAACATGTTAGTTTGGTTTTGCCTTAGAAGCCCCGCTCTACATCCAACTCTCGACTTTCCCTAACCCCTCCCGGCTAAATGTCCAGTGGACATTAAGCAGGGAACTTGTGAATATGTCGATGGCCCCTAAAGTGTCCCAACAAATACTGGCCACAAAAATTATTGTAGTTGTTCTCAATTTTCTTTTTTCCTGCATTGTGTGCAAAGAATTCAACACAGGCATGACATAGCATTACATAAGACCCTTTATTTTAGCAAGGTAGGGTTTAAAGCCATAAGCTTGTGGGTTGTGCCTAACTACAATACATTACAATAAAAAATATACATATAAAATAATAATTTAATACAAAGCTAAGAACATAAACTATAATCAGTATAAATATTAATTTTAAAAATACACATATTAATCTATACCGAGAAATCCAAACAGTTGAACTATCGAAAGTATAGTTTATAAAATACTCATTGACAGTAAGTCATGCTTTTATTCCCTAAAATTTAAATTAGTTATTTTGTCATAATGATTGTAATTAACTAAGTTCCAAAAGAACTGACCCATGAAAGGCTAATGAGTCTCTCATTAATCTACTATGCATCTTGGGATCAAAGCTACATCCAGTGACCACGTAAAGAGTAACAACTATCTCGCTTTCTAAAGATACTCTTAGATAAGCACTCAGGTAAGATATCATTATATGCCTTATAAATAAAAGGCATGGAGTCAATGTGTTTCATTTGATCTGTAGATGGTGCTAATCCAGATGAAATAGAAGCTGAAGGAGAAAGCAGTGGATCAAACCCTGAAAGTCCACAAAAGAAACAGAGAAAAGAGAGTTCTGGCTCATCAGATCTTGCCAGCCCTGTAACTGCACCACCTCAACACTTTGGAGTGCCTCCATTTACAACAGCTGAACCCACCACACATCCACGCCCTGTGGAGGTATTGTTTGGATTATTGGTTTGCTATGAGGGGTTGATGAATTAAAGTATTAACTGAGTTTTAATTAAAAGATGTTTTAAATTACCTCAGTACATGTTTGTCAAACATTTGAGGGCATGTTTCACCAGGATGAGTAACAACAAAAAGAGATGATACACTTAGTGTTTGAAATATCTTGTCAAAAAATTTAGATTTTTTAAATACCCTATTTACTCGAATAAGTGCTGCAGCACTTATTAAATTTTTCGTGCCTCAAATGCGGCGCTAATGCGAGGGCGGCGCTTATTTGAGGGCGGCGCTTATTTGAGGGCAGCGCTTATTTGAGGGCGTCGCTTATTTAAAAATTCGATGCGACAAAGGAATCTTTTCTTTTAATTTAAGGGTACTGTATATTTTCTATCTGTACAAAAATTTTACTGTAACTAATAACAAGAATTCTGGGTAGAAAACTTAATGGGCGAGCGGTGAAATATAACCACTTTGAACTAAGGAACAATGCTTTTGATGAAAAGAAATTTCCAATGCTGTTTTACAGTTGCTTTGTAGTGGTTTTTTCATTATATGGAATCCCTCCAATAAGCGCCGCATCAGGACCGCGGCACTTATTCAGGGGCGGCGCTTATTAACCGTTTTGTCCCAAATGCAGCGCCTTTTTCGACGGCGTCGCTTGTTGGGGGCAGCACTTATTCGAGTAAATACGGTAAAGAGAAAGCAAAGAAACAAAATCATCGGAATCAGTGCTAATTAAGACCAGATAGCTAAACCTTCTTCATGCCTATGCACAGTCTATTCCATTGAGCCAGTTTGATGATACAAAATGCATTTGTTTCTCAGGGACCTGCAGAGCTGAACAGATCTAACCTTGAAATAGACCCAGTATATCCCTGTGGTATCTGCAAAAGGGAAGTAAATGACAATGATGATGCTATATTCTGTGAGACCGGCTGCGCTCAGTGGTATCACCGTGTTTGCACAGGGCTGACAGAACTGGCTTATGACCTGCTTACTGCTGAGGAAAATGCCGAGTGGGTCTGTGACAACTGCATTGCAACCAAAAGTATTCCACTGGTCAAGTTGAAAAGTTGACTTAATTGTCTCACCTAGATACATGTAGCTAACCCTATTCATAATTGGTTGATGGACTTAATGAGCATGAACTGCTAAACTGTATGGACATCCTTGTGTAAATTTATCAGAATAGTCTATTTCCATCAAGAAATAATGAGAAGAGCTTGTTAGTTGAAGATGGTAGTAATGGTTAGTTTTCAGATGGAACTTTTAAAGTGCCACTGAGACGAAAATTCGTAGGCTTATTTCGGCCAAATTCTGTCGCAGAATATCGCGTTATGTCTATGTTTACCCAGAAAACTGAACGAGAAACCGTCCATCCTAATATTTTTTAGTTCCAAAGTTGCGTAAAATGTGTCCGCCATTACTGAAAACGTGTTCCTGGGTGATTGCGCAATTTAATAGCTTGTGACGTCAGAGGCTCACCTCAGTCGCGTTTCCTTGTGCTTTGACTCAAGTGGCCTACCGTCGACTGCGAGACCTCCGAACAGTATTTCTACGATTCGAAACAGTCTTCAGCTTCCGAAGCATCAGAGGATTCATTTCATTCCGGCAAATGAAGAATTTTTCTTACCACATGATGTAAGAACTGATGTCAGGAGATTACAGCTTATAACAAGCTTGAAAACAAACTGTTCGAAGTTGTTATTCTCGCCATGCTGGCGGGAGTTCAAAATATGCGCAAAATAATGCTTACAGTGATTACAGTTCAGGCACAAGTTGCTCAAAGAGCGGATAACTCTCAGCCAATGGATAAATCGCTGTCCAGCTATTCGAAAAACTGATGTTTTAAGCTTTGGAAATTTAGACAATACACCTATAAAAACGCTAGAATTTGATGCCCGCGAATTCTCAAGCATCGTCGATTGATTTTGTTGTTCGCTTCGTTGGAGAAATAAAAGAAGCTATATTTTGTCTGCCGTTGTTTATATTTATATTGTGAAGCATTGAGATTTTTGGCCATTCTTAGCATAGTATGGGAAAAATTCTTGAAGAGTCGTAATGCTGTAGTCATCTGTTGAAGCCTATCGTGTCAATCATAGTACAGTGGTCGCTTGCATAGAAACACAAGTCCTTGGGTTTCTAAATATTTTGAACAATTTTTGTAGAATTCTTAACTTGAGCCGAAAAAAGTGAAATAAACCAAGACCTTTTTTTAGGAACTGGAGGTCTTGTGTGACCGGAATCTAAATATTTGTCGTGCAAATCAAAGCCACAAGGAACATTTTCTGCTGCTCAACAACAACATGCGGACCGCCGAAGAAACGAAGCTTTCACTTGCTTTATTCATTGCGTAAAAATCATAACTTGATTTCTAAACATTTTTCTTGGTAGTTCATTTACTAAGATTGCTATGACAGTTAAAAGAAATAGCATTGTAAACCCCTTAGACAAATAGTGGCGTGTGTTATTTTTTCCCAACCAATTTAAATTTCCAAGCAAGACCGTCCGAGCTGTTGAAGCCTTTATATATTTCGAACAATAATGTCAATCGACTCTTCACCGACAGGGAATAAGGAGAAAAGTTTCTCCACATTCAGGATGGTATGCTATAAAATAAATGACCATGCTTCTAAGCTATTACTGCTTTCAAATTAACACACACGGAATTAAAAAAAAGCTAAGCAATACAAACTTTTGGCTTAATCGCGGCGGTCCTGCATTCGCCCAGGATGCATTTTATGAGGAGTACGCCGAAGATATTCGCGCTAGAAGACGGAAGAACTGAAAGGGTTTCCCACAAGAAAAATAAACTTTAAAATACGCTAAAAGGAAATACGTTTTGCTCAGTGGTGGATGCGCTGAAAAAGAAACAAACTATCACTTCAACTGCGTTAAGATTAGGTACCTTTCGTCTCGTTTTTTCCGGATCTTTTTTTTTCCATATACTTGGAATGGACAATGGAATAATCGACCTCTGGGATCCTTCGACATGAGCAGCCCTCTGGAAACGCTCGTCAGTGAAGTGATCAGAACAGCCGACAAAAATACCTCTCGGGTTGAAATTTGCAATGCGTGTGATTACAAAAATTATCCATTTTTCCATTGCGGGTCCGCTCGCAAGGCTTTGATGAAGCGAAATACCAGCTCGGTGGTTGGATTTATTGTTGTAGCATTGTACAACACAAGTAATACCCTTTATAACTGCTGCAGCAACGAAAATTTCAAGGCCGTACAGCAAACAGTTGGCAGGAAATCTTCCCTCGACGACAGTTAAATTTCTCGAGGCAAGTAAACGTATGAAGGTATTAGGTTTGAGGTGAGCCTCTAACGTCACTTCCGCTAATTCGCAAGCCAGCTTCCGGAACAAGGGCCAGTAATGGCGGCCGCAAAATCTCGACAAAAACCGTCCGAAAAAAGCGACTTCCAGTCGTCGTAATGAGTTGAGATTTGGCATGGTGACTAACAACCACAGACTATTTTTGAAAATGCAAAAATATGGAATACCAAAATTCTGGTCCCAGTGGCACTTTAAAGCAGTTAGCAGATATTTTGGGTTTCAGACAATTTTTGTCTTTAACTAAAACAAAAGAAATGAAAAAGTCATAATGAACAAAGGTGGTTTCTGAGGTTTGTAGGCCACACTGGCCTGTACACTGACCTGGCTTGGTGTCTGTTTTTTAGACAATAATCTATGGCGCTCATTTTCCATTTTATCAACAACAGATGGTATTAAATTCACTTTTAGCCAAATTAAGAGGAACTTTCATACTAAACCCGGTATTTACAATTGGATTCTAAACGTAATGTTGGTTAATTGTGCTCTGCATTTCTTTGTGAGTTCCAAGTTAAGAACACTACTAGTACGTGCAGATAGAGTCGTTTTAAATGGTGTGAGCTCTCTTATTGAATTCTGAATGAATGACTTTTGTCGCTAAATATGCCTAGATACATTTGCATTGCCATATTTCACAACTCGTCATTTTTATTATGATGTATATAAAATTTAAATAATTATAGCCTTATGAACAGGGTGATCATTATCTGTTAAAGGGGCATATTCAGTAGATTATGCCAAACTAAGTGATGTTCAATGTACTGTAAAACTACTAAGTTGTAAATTGTTCTATATATAATATGTTCAATACCTGTGCTAAGTTTGGCAAATTTAGCAATTAAAACATACTTCATAAAAGTTATCTTACAGACACATCGTTAACCCGTTAGGTTTTCCTTTCATCTTCATTCTTAAGTTGCTTTGATGCATGTCGAGAACAGTATTGTTTTTGAGTGACTTGATTAAGTTATAGACGAGACAGCAGTACTTTAATCATTTTAATGCTGCTTGTTAGCACTTAGGAGAGGAAATGGCATCTGTACAGTGCCAAGAAAATGCTGTTTGATTGGCCATTCCTCTCGTCACGTGAACCAGCCAAAGAGCAAATCCCTCTCACTTTCATCAAATGGCCAAGCCCGCGGTGTTCAGCGGGGATGTTTCTTACTAGTGACATATGACACCTTTTTAAAAATTTGTGGGTGTGGCTTGTTCTTTGGACTGGTACAAACCTGGTTGTCTTAACGTTAAGTTTTGAGCATGAAAAATAGGAGCTGTTGCGACGGACGTGCTTCACAAAAGAACAGTCAAATCAGTTAACTACGGGACATCTCGTTCTTCTTCTCATAGCCTGTCAACGTTTACAATATGTTAACCAAGAGTTCCACAGTAGAGTAACGCTTTAATAATTTTTCATAAGAGAGGATTTCATCCGCAGACTCAAAACTTGGAACCGCATGACATCAATCGAGGTTTCCATCGAGCGTACCGTAGTGTCCCAAGCTAACTAAAGATCTAGTGTGTTACGACAACCAGTTGCTGTGTTTACTAGTTTGCAAAACACCTCTCACAATTGACGCATCGTCATTTAATACATTCGTTAGTTTTTAATGTTTTAGCGTATTTATTATGGTGTAAATAAAAAGTAATAAGCGTGAAGTTAAACCTCATGAACTTTTCGTGTGCTAGTCCATATATCGTCTGAGAAGCGACATAAATGATTCATCGGCGGTGATAATACATCAAAGTAATATTTTGTTTCTTTGTATTACTTAGTAAAATTCAAAGTTTTAGGATATTTTCGACAACCCGCTTTGAAACTCGGCCAGGTTTATTTGAAAAATACACCGAATTCCGGTGAAACAAATTCAGACCTGCTAAATTAAGCTACATATTAAAAAAGATATTTTAGCCCCCCAACTGGGGCCGTTTTATTGAGTAAAATACAGCAATGCTTGGGGGCTAACTTGTCTCTTTCAATTAAACTAAAATAGTTCTAATTTTAAGGGCTGAAAAGTAAAATACTAGGTGGACTGTAACGGTGTCTGACGGGGCCGTTTTTCCCTAAACCTGTAATGATCAAGATGACCCCAGAAAACGTCGAATCAGTCCTATGGGCATCAGAGCTAATTCAGCAATTTGGGGACTAAAAAGATCTTTTGACTTGACAGTTTTTTAATTGGCTCTATAGGACAAAAAAAAAGAACAAAGAACTTAAAACCGACCGCTTTTTCGGTGCCATGGACATCTTAACGTGGGAATGCTTCATGAATTTGGTCCCTGATATATCATTATCATTGTCAGTGTCCCTTTCTTACATATGGTTGATCGGTTGTTGATATGCAATAAGCCCTCATTATTATATACATACCGAGATTTACGCGCCAAAAAGCATCGAGATAAGGGACGGACCATTATTTTTTTGGAGGGGGGATGAAAATTTTTTCAAGACAAACAATTTTTTTCTGTGTTGTTGTTGTCTGTGAAAACAATTTTTTCCGGCTGCAACTTCCTGCAAACAATTTTTTTGCGTGTGTTTGTTATTATTATTATTATTATTATTATTATTACATTTATTTATATACGGTTAAAATTCATCAGGTAATCTTATGTAGTAAAAATACTAATTTAAACATTACTGCCTAAAACTGCTTTCCACGAATGCCATGTCTCTATGTCTCTAACTTATAAAAGTATAACAGCACCATGGCTTGTTTTGTTTCCTAAAAAATTGAAAATCTCACATCAAAGTATCCAGTCTCCTGTTTTCCACTTGCATGAAGAAGGCAAATTGGATCCAGTCTTGTATAAACTACAAAATAAAGCGCAAGTGTAAGCAAGCGCTGTTTCATTTGGCTCCTCAATTCTCTCTGGGATCAGGGGAGAAAAGGCCGCTGGTGCAGTTCTATATTATTACTGGCAATTACGTTCACATTTTAATGTTCAGCTTGCTGTTTAAGTGATGATTTATTAAATGTCATCATCAAACCAGCCTAGGACCCTGTTGAAAAGCCAGTGCGACTATTAGTGAATTCATGCAACCCAGGAATTTAAGTTAATCTTTTCTCTTATAGTTAGAGTTTCATTGCACTTCGAAGAGTTCTTGATTAGCAATGGTTATTGGGCTCAGTGGAGCACAATTCAGGGAGTAATTGGGCGAGTTACTTTAAATCAACCGAGCGCGTAGCGCGAGGACGATTTGAAATTACGAGCACGATTACCCCTGAATTGTACAATACGAAGTCCAGTTAATCCTATCTTTAATAAAATGCGAGATTAGAAAATCTATGTGCCTTTCAGGGATATATTTTTAATTATCAGTTTTGCAAGCAGGGGAGAAACAGCTATAAAAAGAAAACATTTCAGTGCACCTGATTGACGCGTGTGCAACCTAGTTGTCCGATTACAGCTCTCCAATTACAAAAAGTTCTTGTCAGTTATAGAAACGATTAACACAATAACCTAACTTTAACATTTAATGCTTTCAAGGTCCTCAGAAGAGATTATTTTTAATAAAGGGGTTAGTTACTGATTTTAAGAAACTGTGGAGAAGTAAAAAACAGAAATTGGGGTTTATCAACCAAGTCGATTTGGTAAATTAGCCACCGGAAAGAGATGACAAAACTGATGTTTGAGTGTTAAATAACTCATTTGCTCTAATGAATAGCTAACACTCAAAATGTCAACTTTTGAATTACTTTGTGGTGGCTAATTTACCATGTCAAACCAGTTGATGAATTCACATGTAAATCATTTTGTTGCATTGTTATCTTGCATTTTAACAAATAGGACTAAGTTTACTTATACAAATCAAGCTATGTATCAACTGGTCTGCAAACTGTTTATTTTCTCCTTTTCTGCCTGCAAACAATTTATTTGGGCTTTTTTGATTTTGCAAACAATTTTTTTCAGGATTTTTCATCCCCCCCCCCCTCCAAAAAAATAATGGTCCGTCCCTAAAAATAGTCTCCTCGCGCTAGAGAAGCCAGCTGATTGGTCATACGATTTTTTTCACCAGTGAAAAACGACGTATCGACGCTCTGATTGGCTATAGACTACCATTATTTTCACTAGTTATACCTAATCGTACCTATTTGGTAGGCTTCGGCGGCATATCAGGCGAGTTTGGTCGAGCCATGGCTCGTATTTTGGCAAGACGCAGTCGAGCCAAAATACCCATGGTGAGACCAAACGAGTTTGATATGCTGCCGAAGCGTACCAAAAAAGGTGCGATTAGGTATTTACCGTACCCAAATTCGTCCTAAAACCCGGCGTTTTTTTTTTCAGTTACCGTGATCAGTCAGGCGTTGTAGAGCGACACGTATTTACACTTTTCTGGTCGTCAATACTCTTCTCTAACTCCTCATCTGCCATTTTATTTAATTCTTTTGTTTGGAGTTTTATTTTCTGAATCTTGGAAGTCCAAGTTAAGAAAGAAATTTGGAAAATCCGGCTCCATTTTGAAACCAAAAAAGTTTCAGCGCTGTCCGTAAAGTTCACGCGAGCGCCCGCCAGTCTAGCCGCTTCCAATTTTGGCGCGAAATTGTATTTTTTCCTCTCTCTTACCGTTAAACAAATTACTTTCTCGTTTAACAAATGTAATAGTTTTACGTTTCGTTGTATTTCTGTTGTAATTTTTGCCTCTAAAGTCTGCAAAAAAAATGCGAGTTTCACAAACTGTCCATGATATCGTGGGATATCAGGTCAGTGACTTGATATCGTAGATTACCGTACCCAAATTGGGAATTAGCCAATCAGAAGCCTTGCTCACTGTCATGATTTTCTACGATATCAAGGTGGAAGTCAGTGACCTGATATCCTACGATATCATGGACAGTTTCTAAAACTCGTACTTTTTTGCAGTCTTTAGAGATGAAAATTACAATAGAAATACTGTAAAACTATAACATTTGTTGAGTAATTTATTTAACGCTAACAGAGAAAAAGATACAATTTCGCGCTAAAATTGGACTCAGCTACACTGGAGGGCGCTCGCGTGATGTACGTACGTTTAAGGACAGCGTTGAAACTTTCTTGTTTGAAAATGGAGCCGCATTTTCCAAACTGCTCTCTTAATTTGGACTTTGAAACTCCAAACAAAAGAATTAGATAAATGACAGATGAGGAGTCAGAGAAGAGTATTGACGCACTATTCTTCTCACGGTTCACGCGCCATATGACTAGAGCGCCCGTCACTGATCACAGCAACTGAAAAAATAAGACCGGGTTTCATGACGAATTGGGTACGGTAAATACCTAATCGCACCTTTTTGGTACGCTTCGGCAGCATATCAGGCTCGTTTGGTCTCACCATGAGTATTTTGGCTCGACTGCGTCTCGCCAAAATACGAACCATGGCTCGACATGCCGCCGAAGCGTACCAAAAAGGTACGATTAGGTATAAAAATCATGACAGTAAACAAGGCTTCTGATTGGCTAACTCACAATTTGGGTACGGTAATGAACAAAACCGTGTCGCTCGCTCGCTCGCCGCTCCTCTTGACTCACAAATAGCACATTTCTAAGAGCTTAAGCGCATTTTCTTTGGAAAGATGGCTTCAAATCAGGCTAACCGTTTTCAGAACCTACATTCATCAGTAGAAGAATTCACAGACGGACAGGAAAATGAAAACACCAAGAAAAAGACCAAACACGATGTTGCTCTGTTCCACGAACTTCTTGTTTTGAAAGGCGAGACGAGACAAATGGACGAATTGACTCCTCAAGAGCTGAACAAGTTTCTCAGCGAGTTTCTTATAACGGTTCGCAAAAAAGAAGACAACGAGGAATACGAGCCTAATTCCTCAAGGGCATTCTTCGCTAGCTTTGAGCGCCATTTGAAGAAAGAAAACTATGGACTTTGCCTTATGAAAGACGTTCAGTTCGAGCAAACTCGGAAAGCGCTTCAGTCAAAGCAAAGGGATCTAAAATGGAAAGGCAAGGGAAACAAGCCTAATGCTTCTACTGCTTTAAGTGAGGAAGATATTCAAGTTCTGTATGAAAAGGATCTCTTGGGAAGTTCCACGGCAGAAGTGCTTTTAAACACGGTGTGGTTCAACAACACAATCCATTTTGGGTTACGAGGCTGCAAGGAGCACAGAGAAATGTGTTGGGGAGACGTAGAACTTTGTCAAACTTCCACAGGGCAGGAGTACCTCGAATTCAATGAAAGAGAAACCAAAATTCGTTTAGGAAACGATCCTCGGAATATAAGAGCCATTGCACCGAAAATGTTTGCTGTGCCGAACAACGAGAAATGTCCAGTAAAGGTCTACAAAGTCTACGCAGAAAAGCGACCCGCGGAAATGAAAACCGACGATGCACCGTTTTACTTGGCAGTAACTAAGAATGTAAAATCTGGCTCCGGCAAACCTTAGTTCAAAAAAGCTCCAGTCGGTATAAATAAGCTTAATACCTTAATGAAAACAATGGCACAGAAAGCCGGACTCGGGCCAAACTTCCAAAACCACAGCGGCAGAAAAACTATGATTCAAACTTTAGTCAACAACGACGTGCCGCCAACTGATATTATGCAACTGTCAGGACACAAAAACTTTCAAAGTATCACTAGCTACTCTACCGTCTCACAGAAACAACAGTTGAACATGTCTCACACTCTCACTGGACTGTGTTTGGGAGGAATAGCTCCCCAGTCTGGCTCTTCTATTCCGGAGAAAAGAAAGCACGAGTTCCGACGAACTCACTTATCCAACATTTCGTCCAACTTTTTCTCAGCAAAGCAAGCAAGCAGCACAGCAACCCCTTTCTCTTTTTTAGGGTGCTATTATAAGCGGAGGACATATTAGTGTGGCAATAAACACTTTAAATCAATCGCCCACACTTTCAGTGCGAGAGGAAAACCCTAGCAAAACTTATAAAAGAATCAAACCTCTTGATTCGGATTCTGACTAGTGTTTGTCAATTCAAGCATGCGGGTTCTGATAAGCAACAAAAAAGGAAGTCTCGGGTTTTCGCTTCTCTATTTCAAATTTTGAACTTCCGTAGAACTATTTCGACATATTTTCAGGATGTCTTATTTTGTTCTAACTAGTTCTGCCTTTTAACGGCATTTTTGCTTAATAATTTAGATGTAAAGTATTTTACAAGGAAGCCATTTCAGTGCAACTCTCGAACTGTGAGGCGGCTTGACCGCGCGTTTTTTTCCTTTGAAAGAAAATAAAGATATGTTTATCTTTGAGTTCTGTTCGCTTATGAATCTCGGTATGTCTATAATAATTATAGGTTATTTCACGGTTAGTTCGCTTGTACGATTTTTATTCACTCGTTTTACACAACTTGTGAATAAAAATCGTACGCGCTCACCAACCGTGAAATGACCTATAAGTATCTCGTATACACAAAAAAGAACGTCGTAAAAAAACAATATTAAGCTTTACCGATCTTGAAACATTAAGGAATTATGCGACTGCTTAAACCAGAATATAAAAGACATAGTAAATAACTTGAACACCATGCACATTTCACATCGAAAGTTTGCGTTTTGTTCAAAGAATTTATCTCATCAGTTTTTTTAGATCAATGAAGTGTTTGTTTTCCGTTTCATATCAGTAGCTTTACTAAGAGCTATTATTTTAATCAATCACCAAGAAACCCGAAAATAAGTCCAAAAATAACATTTTAAACAATTGTAGCTCCACAGAGTATGTTGTAGGCAAATGATCAGACTTGGGAGACGCCGGGAAAAATAGACAGGAAAAGTAACTAACTGTCAGAATTTGTGCTTCTTAGGGGTGAAAATAAATTCAAGTTACGCCATCAAAACAACATTCTGGTATTTTCCGACAAGCACCTCACCCCTCCCCCTCCCGAAGAGTTCTTCTTGTTTGGATTTGCTTTCCAAATTTCATCGGAAATCTGATTGCATATCGCACGTACGTTTAAAATGTTACTCTAAAGTTTTGTTTGAGTGCCCCCTTCACCACATAACGACACCATGGAGAGTATCTAAGCAGTAAAAATCCTTTATTTTAAATAAACGCTTCGCGTGAAATACACTGAGTATCTAATGGCGCACCCCTTTCTCATGCTAATCACATGTCACTCATGTTTCAAAGGCATTGTAGAAAACCTCCATTGTCCATTTTTTCAATTGATCACTTGAATTAGTTTGTTTAGTACAGTCTTGCGTTGTTAATACCTAAATTATTTCTTGCTATGATTTATAATTGGTCCATTTGTGTGCAGAGCTGTTTAAATCCCCCAAAACCGATTCCTACCATTCTTCATGCAGTAAACCAATACTAAGTCCGTACCAAAGTCATATACACTTTGTTTCCTGAAAGCAATTCTACCGGTGGAATATCTACTGGGCCGTGAACTTAGCCTGAAATGCGCACATCATCTCTAGTACTGGTGCTCCTCGCTGTTTTAATCATTCTTCTAACTGTATTTGAAGTTGAATCACATGATCACAAAAGACGCCGAACACGAGGGAAACCAAAACCGAAAAAACCTCCAAAACCGACAAAAGCTCCTCATTGCCACGGAGATAAAGGTGGTGACGATGATGATGACGACGACGACGATGATGATGATGACGATGATAAGCGCCACCGTAACAGGGTAAAAAACTGCGTAGTTGGAGCGTGGGAAGAATGGAGCCCATGCTCAGTGGAGTGCGGAAAGAACGGAAAACAGACACGCACAAGAAAGGTAGGTTTGCTCTTCGCATTCAACTGATAACACATACTCACTGACATGGACACAAAGAGAAAGATAGTCAATGTTACGCTCGGTACGTGAAATAAGTTAACCGTATTCAATGTGACATGAGTATGGAACTTCAAAGAATTAAATTCTGAATCCCTGACGAGAGTCGAACTCTTGGCCGTCCAAACACTGACCGGTCGGATGGTATTCCCACTAAGCTACGTGAGCACTCAGTGCGCGTTAGGCTATTTGCCTGGGCTGTTTACTAGGTTTACGTACGACGCACGTTCTGTATACTGCTTGGATTCAAAAGTATGTAGAAAAGCGACCAGCGTTCAGCAATGTGCGTCTTGCCACAGAAACGTTAAAATTAAGATCTGAATGATTTTCAAGGAAGTGGTTCGGAGGGTTATTTGTTTTATTAATTCTGCGGAGTAAGAACAAGGGCTTATGTTTCGTTTCCTATTGCATGAATGAGTTAGAAATTGGCAAGTGAAAAATTCTGACTGGATTCACCTCACGATGTAAAGTGCTACTTGTGACAACAACTGACCCTGTGTAGCATTCAAATTTCATGTTTCTGAGAGCATCATGGCCAGGGTTAACAATACCCTTGAAAGGACAAAGCATGTTAAATTGCAACTGTGCCTTTGAAGCCTTTGAAGCCCAGGAACAGTAGATCGAAAACAAAAGAAGGCTTTAGAATGAATGGAGGATACAAAGAAAGTAAATAAATTGTGCAATTTTGTTATTTGATCAGGTATGATAGTACAGCCACTCATGTAATTATTGAGGCACCCTTTGATTAAAATCCTATGTAAATGTTGATGACAGTTGCACACCGTGCTAGCAACAAGCGCTTTTGTGATGAGACGCTCGACAAAACATATGAAAATAATACAGTGAAACTGTCACAATTATTACTTTTTAAAAAATAATAATAATAATAATAAATAAATGTCCTTTATTTACCCTCGGCAAGTGATTATAGCAAGATGCTAGTGGGGCCGAGCATTAAACCTTAGAAACAAATATTTCAAACTAAACATAACAAGTTAAAAATCCCAACTGGCAGGAGGCAAACCAGTTGGCTATTTACAAGTGTGGTCGAGGAGATGAAACCTGGTCGGCCATGAAACAACTCCAGATAGCGGTCAGAACGGGACTTGAACTCGGGACCTCCAGATTTCAAGTCCGGCGCCCTAACCACTCGGCCACACTGCCTCCTTTTCCCTTCTCCCCCTCCCACACACACTCACTGACACCAAAAAATTATTTAGTAATTAGGTTTATTATGGGACTGGGTAATCTGCGAGTTGTGGAGTTGCGAGTTGCGAGTTGCGAGTTGCGAGTTGCGAGTTGCGAGTTGCGAGTTGCGAGTTGCGAGTTGCGAGTTGCGAGTTGCGAGTTGCGTGTTGCGAGTTGTGAGTTGCGAGTTGCGAGTTGCAGATTCGGTTCCTCAACAGTATTATTTGATTGCGTTCTCAAAATTGTAAATTGGTGCTGGGAAAGTATCGTATCCTATTTTGTCTCATTTTAAGGCTGAATTTCAATCTCATTTCTTCCCGGAGATTTTTAAACCATTTGAAGTTCCTCCCTGTTGTTCTTCCTCCCCTTTGTTTATTCTTACTGATTCCGTTCTTTATTACATTCGAGGGTGTACCTTCGAATGTTTCTTTATGTTGGCGCTACTCGTAGTCAATGGTTGAGAGAATTAAAAAAACAAATCCGATGGAGAGCAACCATTTGGCTTGGTTGCGTTTTTATTAAAAGTAAAAGCCACGGCACTTATGGACGAAAGTCTTCATTTCATTGTGTTATGTCGGCTACATTCACATATCATAGTGGAAGTTTTGTTTCTCTCAGACAAAATTCTACGACATTAGCAGGGTTCGATATCTGTTGAGTTGAGTCACTAGCCACCGGGCAAGTGATCTTCAAAAATCTACAAGCCCACGTCACATTTCAGTCGCCCAGATTCCTTACTGAATCAATAAGAGTTAGACCGCCGGGTCTAACCCTTTCTTCACCCATATCACCTTGACCCTGGCAGTAGAGCTTAAGACTGTGAAGGATCTTAATAGCTTTATTAGCTAAGTGACTGCTGGGTATTTGCTGCAAGCTTTAAGCCCATTATCGTAAATCAAATCTAAAGAACACAAATAAGTCTTATTTTTATCTTACCGAACGAGTGAAACGTTACATAAACGTTTGTGAGTGTTAGGTAAAGCAGGTCCAAAATTCGAAGCTAAGCTGTCGAAATGTTTAAATTTTAACAAACCTTGTAACTTTTAGGATACTTTTAGAGGCTTTTTGTGCTATCTTGCCTAACTTGGGGCGCGTTCTTTTGGGACTATTCCGGAATAGGAATACTGGGAGCGATTCCGTTTTCGGAATGAACGGAACATCATTCCGTTCATTCTGCTCCCGATAGCAGAATGAACAGAATGAAAGGAATACGGTTTACTCAGAATAGGCAGAATAAGTGTTCTTTTGGGAAATTTTTGGCGGGAAATCACTACGCGGCCGATGGGTATTCCGTTTTCAGAGGGAGCCTTCTTTTCGAAATTGAAATTCCGCGTATTCTGTTATTCCTAAACCGGAATAAGAATAGCCAGAATAGTCCCAAAAGAATGCACCCTTAGTAACCTGGTAATAAAACCTTTGTGTGGTTGTGTGGTAACCAAGTCGAGTACGTGTAGTGAATGTGGAAAAGACTGAGTGAAATTGACGGTTTTGCGCCTGTTTTGTTTTAGGACAGCTCCCAGCTACAATAAAAACAACTTCACAATGCAGTTCCAGTGGAATGAGTTTTAACGGTACATTAAAAAATAATCAACGAGAAATTTTCTACTCGTTTAACTCGCCTCGGGCGACCGGGCTAGCGGAGATGTCGAACCCTGCATTAGCCAAATTTCGCCTTTGCCTGAACGATGTATATCTAAAGCATTCACCACAACGGAAATCTTGTGGAGTGCACTGGGTGAACGTTAATTCTGATGAATTACATGTTAGATTTTTGAATTAGAATTCAACAAATATCACTTTCGCTTACAGTTTCATATTTTCTCATAAACTACTCCAACGGGAGCCCATAACCTCCTGACTACAGTCATAGGGTGTTGTTTTTGTTGTTTTTTTGTGCTGACTCCACGAACTTCCGTGCGATTTCCCGTTGTTTACTTCAGTGTATTTGTTTAAATGTAATTGTTTGTCAGGAGCTGTTGCGTTTTTGGAAATAACTTACGTTGAACATGAAACAGGTTCTGTGTTGGTGTAAACCAATTCCAACCTAACTAAGTGCCCTTTTCAGTAGTGGTGTTGGCCCCATCGAAAAAGACAAATGTGCTATTTTTAGAAAAAAATTGCGCCATCACGCGTGACACACGCGCGTGTGTGTTGTGAGGACTACGCGCAGAGAAAAACAAACAAAATGGCGTTGGAAATTACCTTCGTTGGAGATGAATAAATTCAATTTCTGTCATCAGTGTCACTTCCTAATTTGAGGCAAGCCCTTAGGGAGAACTTTCTGGATAGTGACTCTGGATATGAGGATTGTCCAAGTGATTCCGATGATGACAGTGACAATATTTTTAGAAAAATCCTGTGGCGAAGATGCGTCGGACATGTCGGACGAGGATTTCCCCGTCAGACGGAAGAAACGTTTTGCGGGAAAAAAGGCGTCGAACTACGCAAAAATCAGTTGAAGGCGAATCAGGCAGGAAAAGGGAAAATACATCCCGAAAATATATTTCCTCTGAGGACGTACAGAGATTGAAGGGCAGCCGCAAACACTGTAAAATGATTTTCCAAGGACGTTCTGAAGAAAAGTAACGCACTGATAAATCGTTGTCACTTTTTCCACTGCAAGAAAAATAGTAACATATATTTAAATACCGAATCACTAAAAAAAACGTTTGCCGAGATTTCTCAGTGTATGTTTTCTGAAATAATGCCCGCCTTTACCGAAATGGCCGAAATGTTTTATGTAATGAAGACAAAGAATAGTGAAAAGCGCGCTTTGCTTTCAATCAAATGCTCTCGCGGTGCGTTATGAACCGTCGACAAAATAGAGAACTGGAAAAACACGTACCAAGAGAAAAAACTACTTCCGTCGATGAGAAGGAGAAAGATGAAGTGAAACTTCATGCTGCCCTAGTGCTGAATATTACTTTCTGGGCAATTTACGAACCTAAAAAGGATGGATAGCGCAGTGGACGTGGCAAACGTTTCAACGACTACCCTGCAAGCAGAGGTTTCTTGGTCGCCCTATGGTCCGGCGGGCGAATAAGTAACCTCTGCGCAAAACCGTCCGATTTCCTGTCGTCATATGCGTCGTCACTTACCTCTTGCACGCGCTCATACGTCAGCTTAAACAAAACTTGTGAACTCTATGAAATCGTTACTTGCACCCGCTTTGTTTGAGCGTTACTTTCAACTCCGGATAAATATCAGTAACATAGAGTTTTGACAATTGCTGCCTTGTCTTTCTGCGGATTTTCTAAGCTAGGAGAAATGACAAGAATTTTGTAACAAAAAAGCAAATCTGTCGCGTACAACAAGTTTCCACTTTTTGACGGCATCCGTCAGCTTCAAAAGCGGTTGAGCGCTGGTTAGAAACAAGTATTTTTAGTTAATTCGTCCAAAATCCTGGACGGCGGCAGATCAAAGAATCGGGCGACCAAGAAACCTCTGCTTGCAGGGTATTCAACGACGGAGTGAGCTTTTAAATTTTTTTTCTCTGCCAACAACCTGGCGAGAAAAATCACTTTGTATTGAAGCGAAATTAAGGATAAATTACAACTGAACGTCCCTAGACACAAATCTAAGTTGTTTCAGAGTGCTTGATTTCTTTGCACGAAAAGGAACTGTAGAAATAGAAATTTAAGCATTTAGCGCTGTGTTTACAATTTCTTTCATCGGTAAGTCAATTACTCGTTCTTAAAATTTCACAAACAGTAGGTTTTATACGGAAGGCTTGGACTCCGAAATATCGCGACAAGACAAAATAAAACACAGTAAAGTGGGAAAGAAGCATTTAATAAAAATTGTCACACTTTTTATGGCGATTCAGTACAAAAATCATGCAGCAGTCTGAACAACAAGCATTGAACAAATTCAGTACCAGAAAAGGCGAAATTTTTTGGCTATACCGCGCAAAATTGACACTGGTTTACCTGTACTCGTTGTGGCTCTATCTGTGTCCCCTTGAGCAGCTCCAGACATTTAGACACAAGTCGGATGCCATGTAAAATACGTTGAATCGCCTTCACAGTTGTTTGAGTGTTGCTTTTACCATTCCTTCCGCGGGCTCTAAACTGAGAACAACTGCGTTTTGTGGTTTGCGTTTAAAAAGTAAAATGGTGAATTCTAATGTTCCTCACCTCCGTAGTCTTGTTTCAGTGGGCTGCATAGAAATTATCGTTCAAGTTTAATTATTAATTCTGTCTTCAGTTCGATCAAACAAACACATGATGGCTCCGTTGTCAGCGTTGTGCGAACGAAGCGATTACAAACTCGTTCATTTGAACTCCCGCAGCCATAACGGTGAGATCGTACAGCTTCAATCGAACGACGAATACAACAATTTTCAGGAAAAATCAAACAAGTACCACATTTCAGAGCCCACAATTGGAAGATTTTTCCCAAACCTTGTGCTTGTACGTTCACTTCGGAGCAGTTTCATTGTTTCATTCAGCTCCGCAAAGAAACGCTACAACACTTCGCAAGGGTTTGGCGCCTTTTTCGGTCAGTCATGTGATCGCGATCGATTCTTGTTCCCTTTTATCTTGGAGTTTCTCTCTCTCTTTTTCTCTTTCTTGATTTTATAGCAATTAGTGATTGCGTTTTTAATAATAAAAACAATTATGTACCCGGGCATACTGGATATCAAATAATTATAACCATCTTGGTCATATCCAGCACGCCCTCGTTGTACGTAAATTTGCGTGTAGCCACGCGCGTTTATGACGTTGAGGGTGGCGCAATTTTTTCTAAAAATAGCACATTTGTCTTTTTCGATGGGGCCGCGTGGACCCCGCGCTTACGGTCTTCGTCCCCGATTATGGCTCCTGCTTTCATACATGGCTGGACTGGTTATGACCCACTATGAAAGAGAACATTGTGATTGTTTTCCTGACCGGTTGGGGTTTCGCTTAAGGTGGACCGCTTATGAATTGATTTTACCAATTTGTGACGTTTACTAAACGTTGTTCAAGTTTCTGCAGAGCTTTTATTTACCAACGTTGCAAGGAACTTTTTTGTTTGTACTCGACCATCATCTTTTTAGCGGAGCGCGTCTCCGATTGATTAACGTTGTTACGCTGTCAGTAATTTAACAGCAAAATATGTTTTGAGGTCAAGTCGTAGATACAGGTTTCGATTGAGTTGAGCGTCCTTGTGTATGTAAAAAATTGGAAAATATGTCACTGTTTCCATTTACTTTGTAATCCATACGATAGGTTCAGTTGAGAACCCGGCAAAAAAAAAAAAGGAACTTGACCAACATTACTAAAAGCACAACACAACACATTCTCCCACGCATTCGTTAAACCGCGAGTAGCGCCAACATATAGTTAAAGAAAAAAGAGGGAGAAAGAACAGGAGGAACTTGAGATGTTAAAAAAAATTTCGGAAAGAAACTGAGAAAAAATTCGTCTTAAAAATAAGACAAAATAGGATATGATACTTTCCCAGGAGCATCATCTACAATTTTGAGAATACTGATGAGGAACCTACATTATTTTCTATCGCAACTGGCAACTCGCCGCTGGCAACTCGCAACTCGCAACTGCAACTCACAACTCCGCAACTCGCATTCTTCCCACACCCGTTTATTATATAGACACCGATGAAATACCAGGATTTTTCCAGTGACGAAAATTTGGTACCCAGTGAAGATACCCTCTTTCACATGTGAAGATATCACAGTGGTCAGGGCTACTTCAGTCTCAGCCAATAGGGAAAGGGCACCACAGCATCATTTTTATGAAATTTACATGCCTTATTGCTACAATGTTCAGAATACATATAAACGCTACTTCTTTTCTCTATTTTTTGACCAAAATTCGAATGTGTGTAGGATCTATATTTTATTAGTTTGATTCAGCGAATAAAGGATTAGTCCAAGAAATCGTTATGCTGGTGTATTTCATCGGCGTCTATATAATAAACAGAAAATTACCTGGCCGCTTGGGGATACGACATTTATCTTCGAGTGTTTACGGATAAATGTCGTATCTCCGCGAGACCATGTAATATCCTCTATGTATTAAGATAACTACACGAGATTATCAGAGATTATGAAAAGAATCTTTCACGCTACAACAAAGTATCACGGGATATTAGGCTAGGCTAAGGTAACCCAGGAAGTGGACTATCACTAATGTTGCTAGTGTAAAACCCCGGTATTACGAAATCCTTCCATGGATCGTTCATTATAGCCTGCGTATTTACGCGTAAAGACCTGGCTAAACTAGGAAACATTGTTTCCGTGTTTCCAGACATGCTGCCTTGGGTGGGTAAATTGGGAAACATATGTTTCGGAAGCAAAATTTGCGTCCGTAAAGCAAAAATGTTTTTGACTTGATTCAGAAACATTTCCTTGTTTCCAAGATGCAAAATTTGCTTCCGCAACATATGTTTGTCGCGCGGCTAAACTAGGAAACATTTGCGTCAGCAGCAATGTTTCCGCAACAATGTTTCCTAGTTTAGCCAGGCCCTGAAACACAGATAAAAATTGCGCTACTGTGTAAAGGAAGTGGAGATCTAAAATGAAAATCCAGTTACCCTTATGTTTTATACTACCCGCTTTATCAACCTGTGATAATTTTTCTTAACGTTGTTTTTCTCTATCATTAGGTGACTGAAGCTGCAGTTTGTGGAGGCCTTTGTCCGTTTGAACTGATTCAGTTTCGTGATTGTAACAGGTACTGTCATAATGGTGGTACTTTGGGGTTTACGGGATGCAAATGCTTGCCCCAGTATGGCGGAAAATGCTGCCAACAAGGTAGGTAATTATTCATATTCTTTTGTTGATTAGTTGTCAATTCTTTTGTCCATTAGTACGTTTTGTCTATTATTCATTTTTGTCGATTTGCACTAATAGCCACCCTTTATTTGCGGTCGGGTGAAAACGCAGACTGCAGACTGCAGACCGCAGACTGCAGACCGCAGACCGCAGACTGCAGACTGCAGACTGCAGACCGCAGACCGCAGACTGCAGACCGCAGAACACTTTTTGCGATAAATTAAGTTTTTTTTCATTTGAGCCCGCTGTTAATGTTGTCAGCACCTAAGGAGGCTCGCAACAGTTTTTAGCCAATGACGTCACGTTAGTGACGTCATATGGCTACTGTCAGAGCCTAAAAATCAACGATAGACGAGAACAGTGTCGTGTTTGTCTTACGATTTGTGAGACTGGGGGGATATTCTGTGAGACGATGGGTGGGAGTGTGCACCGGGACACTGAAAGTCTTACCTTATCAGCGGCACAAACCCATACAGCTAATGTTATGGGAGTAAGACCCCCGGGCTTTGAAGTGTTTTGCATTCGCAAGTGTGGATCTACTTCGAATGCCTGTTTTGTGTACGTGAGGTCTGGCAGGATTTTTTATTCGCGTTGTGGTCCTGTGTTTACTTAGCTGAAGTACAAATTTCCACAGCAGCAAATACAAGACGGACTTGCCAATTTGAGATGTTGTATGAACAGAACGTGGAAATTAACGTTACATCGATCCCTAATTAACAGTGAAAGAAACAATATTTAAAGCCCAAGTTTATAACGATAGTGAAAAGAGTAGAGTAAAACAGCATAAAATTTTTCGGGATTATCTCTCGGTAACAGCGAATCTAAAATTTGCAGCGTCGTTTTTGAGTGCGTGTTATAAAATATGAACCATTTAAAACTAAATCGGAAATTGCGCGGCTTGTTGCTAGCTATTCTTAAAACTGAAAAATTTGAATGAAACTAGTATTAAAATCCAAGTCACAGTGGTGATCAAGGAATTAGAGGATGGATGTAGTAAAATCTTAACAAGATACTAAACGTTATTTCGGGGTTATTCATAGCTCAAAGTGTAAAGCGTATGTTAAGCAAATTTGCATAGTTGACAGCTGTAATTTCAGCCTTATATAAGGAATGTAACGCAACACTTAAAACATCTCGAACCGACCGAAACAGTACCGAAAGATTAACAACAACAGATATGTGACAAAGCATTCTAACAGAGACCTGTTGGATCTGCTGGAAAGCGAGCTGAATTTGAACATTTTCGTACTGTTCGAAGGCAAAGCAAACGAAATTTATTCGGCTGTAGGTTGAGACTCAAAATAAACACGTGAGCTAAAAATAACTTTGTACCGTGGGAAAGTTACAAATGTAAACATACTTTGGTCGATTTGTGAAGCAAAAAGGCGAAAATTATTATAGCCGACTTGATTACAAAGCAAGCAACTTCAAATAACAGGGGAAATAAATATAATAATTCGGTAAATTGTGATCGTCCGGGTGAGTGTAGTCCTGAGAAGGACTGTTTGAGGTGACATTGACTGACGTTTCGACAACCTGAGCGGAAGTCATCAGCAGAGTCAAGTGAACTGTGAATCGTCAGTAGATGTTATAAGTCTCTGGTCGTTGTCCTGATTGGTCGACGATCTCGTGATGTTATTGGTCGTCTGTCAGTTAAGCCGTGATGTTATTGGCTGTGAAGACTGTTAAACGTGATTGGTGCGTTTCGATCCGTCTTTTGTTAGTCAAATGTCCGTTGGTCTATCGTTGGTCAAATAAGTCGGTTTGTCTATTGTTTGTCTGTCTTGTTATTGTCGGCAATCAGTCGTTTGTAAGGTGCAGGTAGCTGTTGGCAACGGTTCAGTGGTGTTTGTTCTAAGTTAGTAAACCAGCTTTCCAGCGTGTTCGTTGATAGTAGTCCGTACTGTAGGTAACGCATAAAGCAGAGTCCCAGTTGATTCTGTGGTTTGTTTTTAAATGGTGCTCAGCAATGTGATTATTGATATCACCACTTCTAGTCGCTCGTTTGTGTTCAGTCAGTCGGACGTTCAGATTTCTGCCGGTCTCACCAATATAAGTGGCCTGGCAGTCGCAGCATTTGATTTTATAAATTGCTCCTCGTCTGTCGCTCGGTCCGTCTTTGTCTTTAACGTTCGTCAGTAGCTGTCGTAAAGTAGTGATAGGTTTGTGAGCAACGCGGATGTTGTAGGGTTGTAGGATTCGTGCGATAGTTTCAGAAGTCCCTTTGATGTAAGGTATGGTTGCAGCAGTGACAGGTGTCGCGTTAGTGTTCGTAGCGTTTGGTTCGGAGTTTATGTAAGTGTTGTGTCTAATAAAGTCCCGGTTGTAATTGTTCTTGTTCTTCCACTTCAACTGGCTCTAGACTGCACTGAGACCGCCATCAACAACTCTACTATTGAACTACCGCTACCTACAGACGACTTAATGGACTTACTGAACCTTTGTCTTACTTCTACGTATTTTCAGTACAACGGCAAGCACTACAAACAGTTGCACGGAACAGCTATGGGCTCACCAGTTTCCGTCGTTGTTGCAGAAATCGTTATGCAAAACATCGAGGAACGAGCCCTCGCAACTTACAAACGAACACTACCACTCTGGCTAAGTTACGTTGACGATACCTTTACAGCCGTACACAAAGACGAAATCGACAATTTTCACGAACACCCCAACGGACAAAACGCTGACATACAGTTTACTAAGGAGATGGAGGAAAATGGTAAAATACCTTTTCTAGACTGCTTAGTTACCCGCGACAATAACGAACTACGGACGACAATTTACAGGAAACCGACACATATCGACAGACTACTCGACCAATCATCTTACAACCCAACTTCTCACAAAGCTACGACTATACGGACCCTGACAAGACGCGCGCAACTAGTTTGTGACTCACCTGACAGCTTAACGGACGAAAACAAGTACTTAGACAACGTTTTCAACAAGACCAATTACAACCGGGACTTTATTAGACACAACACTTACAGAAACTCCGAACCAAACGCTACGAACACTAACGCGACACCTGTCACTACTGCAACCATACCTTACATCAAAGGGACTTCTGAAACTATCGCACGAATCCTACAACCCTACAACATCCGCGTTGCTCACAAACCTATCACTACTTTACGACAGCTACTGACGAACGTTAAAGACAAAGACGAACCGAGCGACAGACGAGGAGCAATTTATAAAATCAAATGCTGCGACTGCCAGGCCACTTATATTGGTGAGACCGGCAGAAATCTGAACGTCCGACTGACTGAACACAAACGAGCGACTAGAAATGGTGATATCAACAATCACATTGCTGAGCACCATTTAAAAACAAACCACAGAATCAACTGGGACTCTGCTTTATGCGTTACCTACAGTACGGACTACTATCAACGAACACTCTGGAAAGCTGGTTTACTAACTTAGAACAAACACCACTGAACCGTTGCCAACAGCTACCTGCACCTTACAAACGACTGATTGCCGACAATAACAAGACAGACAAACAATAGACAAACCGACTTATTTGACTAACAATAGACCAACGGACATTTGACTAACAAAAGACGGATCGAAACGCACCAATCACGTTTAACAGTCTTCACAGCCAATAACATCACGGCTTAACTGACAGACGACCAATAACATCACGAGATCGTCGACCAATCAGGACAACGACCAGAGACTTATAACATCTACTGACGATTCACAGTTCACTTGACTCTGCTGATGACTTCCGCTCAGGTTGTCGAAACGTCAGTCAATGTCACCTCAAACAGTCCTTCTCAGGACTACACTTACCCGGACGATCACAATTTACCGAATTATGACATGACTCCTGGGTTCAAACCATTTACAGAAATAAATATAGTTGCAAAACTATTTCAGTCATGTTTATAAACGCTAGTTCAAACCGATTTCGAACGAAAATATTGTGGATACAAGAAACGCCGTTTGATGGCAGACTCCTGTTTTGACAATACAATGTACTAAGAACGTTGGTTACCTGAAACGTCTGAAACCTTACAAATTAAACAAAGTAAAGCGAGTCGCGTGTCACGCAAATCACGCAGAGCGTCAAAACGGCACCCTTCAGAAAGTTGACCGTTTATGAGCACTGAAAAGTATTGGATATTCGCCGGTAGAAGTAAGAAATTAAAAGGTTCAACTGCAACTTGCATTTATTTCTGAAGTAAAATTGTTAACTTTCCACTGATCTTTGCTTAAATTATGTATGCAATATTTTTCGACGGTGAGTTTAAGTTTAAGTTTACTTGTTTTTGTCTGTGTTCTTTGAAGAACCGTGAAACAAAGAGCTTTCTTCGTTTTTTTTTTACTCCGCGTAGTCACGCTGCTGAATCATTATCAGGTTTTATAGTGGATAACCACAAGATCTTTTTGGTGGTGGTGGTGGGGGGGGGGGGGGAGCTGAGGGGTTAGGGTGGGACTTACCGGAGGTGTAAAGTCCCATAGGTTGTCAGGATAAATTTCACCATATTGTGAAAAAAAACGTCATTGGCTCTGCGCGCATTGCGTGCCTATGTTTTGACCTTGGAGTGTATCTTTTGAAATCAAAATTTCGCATGCAAGCTAAGCTTCGATTTCCTTGATACTACACCACCTTTTCAACATATGACCAAAGTTTATTTTTTCATTGGTTTCCTAGCAACAACGGTCACCATAGCAATGGTAATGGACAACCCTTCATGTTAAATAAATAGAGGATATTACACGGTGGCGAGAAGATATGAATGTTATGTTCTCGTGGCAAACACAATATCTCACTCGTTCGCTGCGCTCACTCGTGAGATATTATGTTTGCCACGAGAACATAAAATTCATATCTTCGAGCCAACGTGTAATGTTCTTTTTATTATATGGGGACAAAATATCTGAAATTGCCCATTTTTATTCTCTTCTCGTCGCAAGTGTCGAGAGATTCTTTGAAAACCTTCAAATCGTACAAGGTCTTCTTTTTTGTGTTTTCGTTGTCGAAGCTTTCGGAAAACTCTTTCACTTGTTCATCGTTTAGTAAAACAAACCTGCTTGCCACCGCCATAATTCTAAACAACACTGAGGCAACGACGCATTCAGTTCATTCAACAAAGTAGAAAAGGCGGGAATCGTGACGTCATTGAACGATATGACACTCAAAAGTGTGACATACGGAAAATACGCCACTCGGGTCCCGGATGGAGTGGCGTATGGAATCTACGAATGGTTTAGTTCCCAGTAAAACACTCTCCTCCATATAATAATGTCAAATATCTCGAAAACTAGTCAGACACTTAATGACGAAACTTGAACTATTTGAACTACTCAACCTACACAACTTGTATGCGAAATTAGTGAAAAATCTGTAAGAGTGTTTTCAAGTAAATCGTGATTAATTTTTTGCGAGCTGATCCTGGTCATTCCTGCAATTTTCTCCAATACTTCAAGAAAGATAAAACTTAACACTTTCTCTTTTCAGTCGAAAGATCTTTTATGACAGCAAACCATTCTTAATGCAAATTGAGCTTCCTAGGTGGCTGCGATTTTAAGATATTTATATTTAAAAACTGCTGAAATGTAGCACAAATCAGTCAAAAAGTTCCTAATTTGCATAAATAGAAATATTTCTAAACTGCCCTTACAGATTTTTCTCTTAAATTGACTGCCGTTTGAATAATAATTCTTTTTGATGTTCCAGTGAGTTTTAGGCTGAATAAACATTTCTGTTATTAGATCAGAAGAGTAGTTATATAGTTGGGGGTTTCAGCGCATTTTGTGAAAATGCGCTCAAACCAAACCCAACTATATATCTTTTTCCATCTGATGGTTTACATCTGATGGCTAACATCTCATGGTTTATATCTGATGGTATTATTTTATGTAAATCTATATGTTTTTATTTCATATGGAAACGAACGCATTTTTCAATTATTTGGAGAACTATATGATTTTTTCCATTTTATAGAATCTATATGTTTTTATTTCATGTGGAAACGAACGCATTTTACATCGCGTGACTTCATACAACAGGAAGTCTTAAATTCTCGGAAAACAGGAAGTCATACCGAGAAACAAGTCTGGACATGTCTGGTGAAAACAGGAAATGAGTCATCTATTTTCCAAGGTCATGAGATTGTCATACGATCTCTATCAGCCAATCATAATGAATAAAGTTGGAAATATATTTTATAATAAAGTTTACTTACAATCATTACTCAGAAAGTTTGCAGTTAAAACATTCAACATGCCGAAGTCTATGTCAACTATCCAAAACCAGATTTCTGGATGTGAGAGGATTGTGACTGATACCTGTAGTTAACAGAAAAGCAGACTGTGCTTGCGTGACTTGTATGGAGGTCGACACAGCTGTGTCGTGACGTCACATATTCAGATTGTATAATGTCCGTAAGCGAAACTGTTGATTCCATCGTTTGCTATATATCGTTTATCGTCGAAACAGCTGAGTGACACTTTATTGAGCTCATAACTACCTAGTTGATGATTCATACTTCTGATTGTTTTCATGGTATGATGTATTTGTTTGTTATTAATTAATACATTTTTATAATCTTCATGTTTGATGTTGTCCTTTATTATGTTCTTCTTAATTCCCTTGGCTGTTTTTCCACCTTTATGATTGTCTTTTATGTAACTGTACATTTTTGATCGCAAACCGACGAATTCTGTGATTGGCATTCCAGCTGCTTCATCCTTGAATTTACCAATTACCTTCTTGTTTGTCTTATCGAAATACGGAGAGTTTTCTGGATAGTCGCTGTTGTCAAATCGATCTTTGTCATTCCAAAAGTCTTGGTACACATCTTCAGCTTCAATCTCATATGTTAGACTGTCTGTGTCAGTGAATAGTAGTCTAGCCTTATTATCATACTTTTCTTTTATGTAGTTATAATGAAAATCATACATTAATGTCTTACTTAGATCAAGAATACACATACCCACATATGCCGGCCTGTTTAGAGTTAGCGTTTCTTTAATCTTATGCACTGCTACCAGATTTTCATTGAATATCTTACTGCTTACATAAGTTGGTTTAGAAGCCATCTTCAATAGTTTCTTCTCATCTGTAATAAGTCTGACATCGACACGCTTTCTTATGTTCTCCATCGTTTTACCAAATACTGAATTGTTCATTAGCTTGAAGAAATCTTTTTCGAATGAATTTTTCGCTTGAGTACGTTTTTGTGTATTGAAGTTGATGTATTGTTTAAGCCAAGGTGACTGATTGAATTCTAATACTCTATGCACTTTCTTTACTTTCAATCCAAGATCAAGATACAACTGTAGATTTCTATAGTGTAGGACATATTTTTCTTTGTCACATAAAGTAGGGATCAGTTTGTGTACTAGTCCCGTTGAAATATTGAATTTGTTTTGTATTTTCTTGCAATAATCAGATAACATGTTATCAGTTACTTTCACTTTTTCTGGACCTAGAGGATAGTCATTATGAAGGTCATGCAACTCTATGGGGTATTCTAGATCAACTTCTAGTATCAACCCTTTCTTACAGTCATCCTCATATTTTTCTAAGTTGATTTTATTTATTTGTTTTTCTGTTAACCATTTGAAACCACCAGTTGGAAGGTATTGTGACATAGCCCAGCCGTAAAGGTTGTTAGCATCAAGGTACATAATATACTTTGAGGGCGCCTTCTCGTCGTATTCTCTCATGTACTTATTGTTTGCTTTTCCATATCGATTGGCAATATAAGATATACCACCACGCATGCCTTTCTCTATGAATTGAAACATGTCTATGTCAGTCATTAGTTCAAGTTTAATATCAGTCATCTTCAACATAGCATCCCATGACAAACCAGGAGATGTGAAATAATGACATGGATCAAGTTTATAATACTGAAGACAGGTCTTACGGAAGTTTTCAAACACGTCAGCTAATAGAAGAATATCAGACTTGAGATATAGATTGTGGTATTCACCCATTGATTGTAATTTGAAAGTGTTCCAAACATTTTTGGCTTGTTGATAATCTTCGTCTGTTATGTGCTCATTATTCAATATGCTGTAAAATTCTTCTTTCGTTGGCAATTCTGTTTTATTGAATTTCTCAAAAGTGTCCATGTAATCATACGGATAGACACCCTTTCGCGTCATCAATTCGAATTTTTTGCCTTTGAATTTTTTGTTTGTATATTTCAAAGCTTCGGCGGGCAAGTTGCTAACCAGTTTATCCAAACTTGAGCTCATAAACTGGAAACTGTCGATGAAGGTAAGATGATTACCAAGCATGAAAGCCATATATTTTTCCATATTGTTTGGTATGGCATTGATATTCATTTGTTTCTCCTCTCCTTTCTTATTTTTGTATACATGTTTTTTAACAATAGCTCCAATCTCTTGCATTATAAAATGACTGTCATAACCTCTCAGATTATGGAATATAACAGGAATTTTAATATTATCTGGTTCAATTTTTAGTTTCAGATTACAGTCTTGATGTGCTGAGCCTCTGTATTTGCCAGTAATATGGCAATGATCTCTGACTCGAATGGCTTTTTCAGCATATTTTTTATCGCAGATGTGGCATTCTTTTGCTTTTTCGAATTCCTCTTCATCCTCTTTCGTCATTTTCAATGGTTTGTTAAAAAGTGTTTTCATTACTTTTTTACAGTATTTTACTTCTTCTAACATATTTTCCATGAATTTATACACAGCCTTTTCACCCCTATATAGTTGTATTGGTTTTGTATATTTGTCATCATAACAACAAACCACTTTATAACCATATCCACAGTCTGTATGTCTTTGGTAGGCTTCGGTGTATGATGAATCATTATTCTGTTGACATCCTTGAATCTTCTCTGTTATAGCCTCAAAATCAGCATAGATAACAAATGGCACAGGTTGCTGCTTATGAAAATTATTGAATTTCAGTATGTTATTATCTTTATTTGGCATATTTACTGCTTGTGTTCCATTTACTTGAATGCAATTATCTTTATGATTGTTTAATACTCTTTCAGAACTGAAACATTGCAGACAGTGCATACAAAAGTGTTTCCTCTCTTTGTGTTTTGTTTGATTGTACATGAATTTATTGAAATCCTTTATGAGAACATAATGCTTGTTTTCATCTTTTGTTACTAGTAGTAGTTCCATATGATCTTCATACTTTTCTTTGGAAACATAGATTGGATACGGTTGTTTGTCTTCATATCCGAATACGTTGATATTGATGCTGTTTTGCTTTTCGATTTTGTTGTAATGTTTGACATTGACTGGAAATTCAATACCTGAGTAATCTAACTTTTCAATGTATTTTTTGTCAGTCTTCATAATTCTTTGAGGATCCTTATCTTGTGGATTCAAATGTCGGATATGACACCAACGGAAACATTCGTTATCTTCGTTTTTTATGTTGATTAATCCCTTCATTCGCAGATCGGAAGGTAGTTGGATATATGAGGATCCATTCATTGGTTTGTATTTGACAATGTTTAAATAATGATTGTCAACAGATTGAATTGTCCATCCAGAACCTTCAGATATCCACTGGTTGATCTGGTTTAATATATTCTGTTTAGACATTTGTAATGCTTCACTGATTTCTATATGGTTAATAATTGTTTGGGCTATACTGTTGAAATATGCAGTTTTAATCACTATTTCACCACCAGACATTTTGCTAAATGTAACCTTTAGTGTTTCAACATATTTAAAGCCTTTCATTTCATCTAATTGTTTCTTGATGTGAAATTCAATAGCTTTTCTGGTGTTTTGCATTTGAGCTAAAGGATCTTTATTGTTTTTGATGCTGATTTCATAAGACTTAGTGTAACCTTTTAAGGCTTTGTCTGTTTGTTCTATTTTGGTTCTAGGTGCTGGAACTGGTTTGTATGTCCTTGATGCTGGAACTGGTTTGTATGTTCTTGGTGCTGGAACTGGTTTATAAGTTCTAGGTGCTGGAACTGGTTTGTAATTATCCATAAACTCTATTGGTGGAAGAATGATGTTTTCGTCATATTCTTTAGCCATCTGCTTAACACTCTTGCGAGGTGTTGGTATTGGTGGTCTTGGTTTGTATGTCCTAGGTGCTGGAACTGGTTTGGTATCATCTACCACAATGATTTTAGGCTTCATCACAGATTGCTTCAGAAGCAGATTGATTAATTGACTTTTACTGAGTTTCTTCAGATCTTTCTTGTTCATATTTATATGATTATATTTTTCCATTCTATATATATACTATAGTATTGATATTCTTTTAAGCCTTTTCAATAGTGCGTTTAAATATAAGTAAGAGTTTAAAGGATTTATTAGATCCTTCAAACTGTGAAATAATTTAATTTTATCTGCTATTATTAATATGCTTTTTTGTGTTCAAATGACACCATTTACCAGCTAGAGTATAATTACAACCAGTATTGCATATATCACGATACCATTCCTTATTTAGCATGTACTTCGATTTTTGTTGTTTTATAGCCTCCTTCTTCTCCTCTTCAGTTGAATACTTTTTTGGTCTACCTCGACCTCTCTTTACATTTTGATTTTCCATATATATAATCTATATATTATTTTTCTCTTTATAAGTGTTTGTGTATGAATTTCAAATGATTGTTTAATGTTTCTGTTGACTTGAATTTTCTGGAACAATGTTTGCATTTGATTCTTACACCCTGGAAATAAAGTATGATTTCTTTAATGATTTCATCATAATCGTTGCTGACTAATATTTTGTAATTGTTGTTTTCGTACTCTTGTAGCATCATCTCCTGTTCTTCTGAAAGCTTTCCATAACCAGTTGGTGTTTTAAATTCGATTGCAAAACCTGAGTACTTCAAATGCATATTTCCAATGAATAGATCACAAGCTCCCTTCTGATAACCCATGTTGTATGATTTTATTCTCATGTTACCATTAATTTGGTTTTCACCTAATGTTGGGATTAGGATTGCTTTAGGATAATTGTTTCTAATAAAGTTGACTACCTTTTTATGTAAATCATATTCTGTGTTGATATTGAATGTCAGCATTTTGTATGGCCTGTTGTTGAATTCATACTTACCGGTTTTTCTGATTGATGGTAAAACTTCCTTAGTAACCCATCGTTTGAATTCTTTGGCTTTATCCATATCTGATCTCAAGATAAGGCTGTACAGTCCGGATTCATTTATATAAATCGCGTTTGCGGGAGGTAATTTCGAGGGACCCAATTTGGGTCCCCCATTTTTTAGGGGGAACGATTCGTTCCCCTTGGATTTGAGGTCGTTTAATGTAATTTTATCTTCCAAATCAACATGATCACGAATAGCTTTACGAGTATTTGTATACTTTAAGATGTTAGCAACAATCTTAGCACGAAACCAAATATCATCATCCTTTTTGATAATATTCAGTTTTTTTCCTTCATAAGTGAAAATTTTCATATGTATGTATTAATGCTATATATTATTTTCTGTTTAAATAAGATCGCCAGAAACAATTATATTTTTGGCTACCAAAAGCAAAAGACAGCATATACTGTATCAATCGATATAATATATGTTAGATAATTCTCTTTAAAACATTTTATACATCCCTTAAATCCTTGAATGATATCCAACTGTTGAAGTAATCACTATATCCCTTCCACTTCACCAAAGCTTGTTTCTTCTTGTAATCTCTCCTGATGACCTTATCAATACGGAAGACATCCTGCGTGGCTTTTAATAATTCGGGTTCATAAAAACTCCCTTGAATATCTTCACCTCTGAGATCCTTTATTTTGTAAGTCATTGGATTAGTGTATTGTATTTTATCAATTGTAAACACCTCTTCTGTCCAGTTTGGAGTGTATCCTTTATCAAACACATTCCGTTTATACTTACTTATTCTAACCTTATCACCTATTTTGAATTTCGGTTTAGATGATACTTGCTCCATATCACCATACAGATTAAAGTAAACAGTTCCTTCATTCTTTTTCTTTGAAGCCTCTACGGGTGTCATTTTGATAGAGCTATGTTTAGTGTTGTTATACTGTTTCAAAATTTTAGGTAGCATGTCTAAATACTGTGTATTACCTTGAACAGTAAACTGCTTCCACATCTTAGTTTTAATTGTTCTGTTCCATCGTTCACAAACACTAGATTTTTCCTCATTCTCAGTTGAGTACAAGGTTATTTTATTCTTATCAAGTAGTTCCTTAACATGTTTGTTGTAATACTCTTTGCCTTTGTCTGCCCATAAATATTCCGGTTTTCTACCTTCTTTAAGGATTGTTTTAAAAGCAGTCATAACGGTTTCACCTTTTTTATCTTTTAATGGAACGATCCAACCATATTTACTAAACACATCTAAAACCATAAGAAGGTATCTGTAGCCATCGTTCCATCGACTAAACTGTTGCATCTCAACAAGATCAGAGCACAAGTAAAGTTACGTTTTATTGGTTTATGAAGCTCATTAGCTCATTCTTTTTGCCAGTTTTCTTCACTCGACGGCCTTTCCCGTTTTTTGTCTTCCTTTGTTTTACACCGAGACCTAGTTTTTGTTTTGTGTTAATCATATTCCTTGCAAGCCAATGTCCCCATTGTCTTTCATTGTAAGGCACACTGTCTAGAGCCTTGACCATTTTTCTATCAGCTTTATTCTTGCATTTTTTGTCATCCTTGCAAACCGAATAATCGACGTCGTGTTGCATTGCTATTGCATCCGTTTTACCGGTCGGTTTATCATAGATTTCCAATATCTCACCAGTAACTGGATTATATTTTACTTGGTTTTCAAGATCGTTGTAAGGCCCTGTATATCGATGCTCAGGTAAAGTCCAGCCTGATTTTGGTTTGGGTAGCCTTCCAAAGGCTTTATGGATATCTAAACTTCCACCATCCAAATCCTTTCTGTCAGTTTTATACTTTCTATTCGGTCTGATTTTAGTAGATAATTGATCAAGAGCTTGACTCCCAACATTCTGAATCATTGGATTCAACTTATCCAGAGCATAATCGATAGCCTTTTTCTGCAGTTTTGGGTTTCTCAAGGCTTCTGATCCATAATATCTCCCCATTCTGAACATTCTGAACATTCTGAATCATTGGATTCAACTTATCCAGAGCATAATCGATAGCCTTTTTCTGCAGTTTTGGGTTTCTCAAGGCTTCTGATCCATAATATCTCCCCATTTCAACTGCTTTTTTTCCGAGCCAAGGGATACCATGGTGAATCAATAAATCAGCACCAGTCGATGCTACTGTATCTAGTACGCCCGCCCCTTTCGACGGGCCAACCCGTTTCCCGCCTGTTTAACGAATTTTGTCTTAGTGATTCCACATTCAGAGCATTTGCATTTAAGCATAAGCCTCCCATTTTTAGCCTTTTCATATCGTTCACTCCCAGGTACACATTCTGTGACCTTTTTTTGTTTCACGCAAAAACTTTTCACCATATATATACATTAGATTAGATATTTTTGAAATACCGTGCTAGAAACCTCTCATTCTTCATTGTATCATGTATATCAAATACCTGAAGCAGATCAAAATATGATTTGCCCTTATTCATCTCATTCAAAAAGTACAAACAGAAGTAACCGCATGTTGTCGTCAGTAAATTTTGTATTTGATTGTTCTGATGAAGCAATGTTAAATTCTTTTTTCTCGCATGATTGACCATTTCTTGGAAGGGAGGCAAACCAAATGAATCAAAGTAATTGATGACTTTGTCCTTAACATATGTAGCAACCCAATGGCTCCCTGACATATAACTCGGTTCAAGATTGTAAATGAATAATGCTTGTTGATGATTATGTGGGACAGTTTCATCTCTTGACAATACATCATTAATTGGGATATTCAGATATTTACACCATTTTATTAAATCATAATTTGACAAAGGAATATTTTGATGAAATTTTGGTTTTACAATAGAATGTTTAGAAGAGGGACGTTTTTGAATGGTGAGTTTTTGTCTAATAGTAGACCTTTGCCCTTTTTCTGAGCTTTTTTTTTGGAGCTTTTTTTTTAAATTCCCATACCTAATGTTTGATCAGGCCAATTTCCATAAAAAGGCGGTGTTCTATAAGTTGGGATTAACAAACCACCATCTTGATTGTTAACAGTAGTTGGTTTTGGTATAGATCTGGGTGGTCTTTGTTTAGGCTGTCCCATCTGAGGGGCACCTTTACCAGTCATCTTCTTTATTGCCTCAATAGCTAAAGGGACTCCAATTGATGCGAGAAGAGTACCTAAGAACCCACCTGTTTGTACTTTTGTTGGTTTTATATGAACACCAGAACCGGTTTGTAGAGCATTTAATATATCCTTCTTTTGTTTGGTTGTTAAAAGATGTTTATTTGTTATCAACTGATCGATTTTATTTTGTGGTATGAGGAACCCACCGGTTTGAATACCTTTTCCGGATATCTTCTTAACAATCTGAGATGCTCCTTCACTAGCTGCTCCAGCTAAAGCTGACAAACCGATGGTCTTAGCAATAGTGGGACCAAAAGTTCTTCCAAGCGTCAAAACTGTAGACAGAAGAGAGCCACCAACTTGCTTTCGAATGTTTGTTTTAGAAAGTTTAATGTCCATTCCCTTTTTCAATTTTCTATTTTTATCCAATCGCTTAACTATATTCTGAGGTACATACAGAGTGTCATTCCCAGATAGAGAGTCCTTCGTAAGCCTTAGAACTATTGTTTCTCTTTTATGATACGCGTTACTAAGATTCTTTTTCTGGTTTGGTGATAAACTAACTTTGATTTCGTATAGTTGTGTCATATTATATATGTTAGATAAATTCTGTTTTAAAAAACATATTCAATTTATATCATTGTCAAAAACCTTTATTTAAACTATCATCAACTCGTTTCCAACTGTCTTAACAACAACCTCACTCTCGTGAAATACGATGCTATGAGCTCGGACGTTTGCTGTCGGGGCTACATTGAGACGATAATGGAGAATCAACTGTTTAGGATCTCTTGTCACTACCTCTTTTTGATATGTCAGATCGAAATATATCAATCCGTACAGACTGGTGAAATTTGATACATTGAGTTGTGTCCCAGAATTGTAATCGTTTTTACGAAATGCATAACTCATGAGATCATTGAATATCCTGATTTTAGAATCTGCATCGTATTCTAGTTCGGGATAGAACACATTGTTTCCATACTCTAAACGACAACTCGAGAGAGAGCTATTAGTGTCAGCAGCATTCAACTTGAAAGTGTCAAACAAATACGGACTTCTCTCGGATTCATCATCATTTGGTCCGTCTGTCCGCTGGAGATATATAAAAACGTGTTTAACGTTGTCGATAGCTGGACTGATTTGAAACATATTCTGAACAGCTCTGGTATTTGCTGACTGATTATAGAGATCTCGCATATATGTCCAGGTTGTTGGCTTAAGAAACTCTGTAATGAAATTACTATACATGCTGTCTTTTGGGATTAATCTAGGGAGCCAAAGATACAATCTCTTTACTACAACACGACCAGCGTCTGTGCCATTTGCCATGTGAATCATTTCACTGTCTTCGTTAAGCGTGATTTCAAATGTGAGCTGCATCGGGGGCAACATTGTTTCTTCTAAATTTTGGAAAAAACTGTATCGGTTCAACGGTATCATCTCGTTAATCGATTTAGATCCTCCACCGCCGTTATTCTGATGAGCCTGGGTTAAAATGCGACGGGCCTCGAAACCTAAGTTCGTATTTGCTGTAGAGTCGTCTGTATCAAGATACCAGAACGAATTCTTTCCAACGGATCGACTGAAGTCATCGCTGTATTCAAGGAGATTTTTGACATTCGTTATTCGATGCAAATTATCACTCTCATACACGATTTTGCCTGAAGATTTAATAACCATATGTCTGATCAGACTATGTGATCCGTTTATCATAGTGATGCGATCCGCTGCGGCATATCCAGAACCATCAGCCCTTTTTTGAAGCTCTTTAGTTACTTCGAAATACCCATTGAAAAAATCGAACATTGTCGACCTATCGTTGATTGTGAATCTGTAACCTGTCTTTTTCTGGCTTTGATTGTTAGCAGGTTGCTCAATGACATTATCCAAATGGAAACGAACGTATTCATATCGTTGCAGATTTTCACTTGTTCTGAAACTCATTTATATGAGTAGTTTAGATAAAATTCACACTTTATATAAACCATTTCCTACTTGATAGTCTATTTATAATTGGATAAAATTCACTTTTTAATAACATTTTATCGTCTAATCCAGTACCAGATATAAGTCTATTCAGAATTGTGTTGTAATCTTCTTCTTGTTTTGGTTTAGTAGGTTTGGTTGGTTTCATGGTTTTATTCATTGATTGTTTAGTTGAACCGTGTAATTTTTTCATAATAAGCTCTCCGCTTTTTTCAACTGCTTTTTTTCCCAGTTTGTCTCCAGCATGTGAAATACCAGATTCAAGCGCTTTTTTGGCAAGAGGTTTTACAACCATTTCTGGAACTTTACTTAAAACCCTTCCAACTGGTTTGAAAATGTTGTCAACAATGATACCAGACCCTTTGTGTTCATAAACAAATCGTCCAAGTTTTGGATGATAAATACGCTTGTATTCATACGATGACATTCTATAACTATTAGTTAGATTAATCTCTCTTCTCTCTTAAAATCAAACTGAATGAAGTGTCACTATGATTAAGATCTATGATTCTTCGTTTACCGTCTGTGATATAAATCCGAATTTTATTAATCGTATTTTTATTGACAGGATTGAACTGTACTCGTCTTGGCTCTTGTGTGAAACTATAACTCGGGGTGAGAGTTGAGGTACTGAAACTATATATAATATCCGTTTCATCACCATCAACTAGACTTTCGGATATGAGGTCACAATGAACATTCAATATTTCTCTGTCTTGTGAGAGATTAGGAATGTTATCTCCAACATTCACACTACTTGTTAGAATCTTTTTATTGAAACCAATAAGATCATTAAAATTTGATACAGTCAGATCTAATCTGTAATTTGAGGCCAGTGTAATTGTTGTCCTGAATATTGTGTCGTCGAATTCAAGAGTGACTGGATACGATGGATTGTTTGCTGTCCCTGTTTTGGTTTTATCCTTTAAAAAATTATTGAAATCGACATAGTTCCATACACCAGGACTTAATATCAACTCTGTCCAATTAGTACCACTATCAGACGAATATCTTATTTTCTGATTATTGAGTTCTTTTGTCACATTAAACCAAGTAAATGACATTGAAATGATTCGGTCTAGTCCGACTTCATATTGTCTGTTCGGATTGAGTATTATCGGGTTGATGTATTTGATTGTAAAATCACCTGGCTTATTACCATTTTGGTTTTTTACTGTATGGGATGATAAGATAAGTTGTCTATCCATTATATGATTAGTTTACATAAAATAGTTTTTGTATATTTTGTTGTATTGTGACCTGTTCAAAATAGAGTTTTTCAACAAGATGTCGAGAAGTGCAGCACCTGTGTTTCTTAGCTCTATGCTATTATTACCTGCAACCATTGATCCTACGATCAGTTCGAGTTTTTTCAACATTTCTTTCGGATCATTAAAAAACATTACCTGTCCACCTCTTTTTGTTTTTCTCTTCAAACCAGATCCTTTAACATCTTTGAGTTTTTGATTTATTGTTATTACATAATCAGTAAGAACCTTTCTTGTATCTTGAATAATTTTTCTTCGATATTGAGCGTCAGCTTCAGTAATCAAACCACTATTTAATTTTTTAGTGATATCAGTCGAATAGCCATTTAGTTGTTGTTTTTTTGTTTTGGCCTTTTTAAGGGCATTGTTAAGATAATATTTCCTCTTTTGAATGTTCATATCTTCTTGTTGTAGTCGTAATTCGACGTCTTCATAGTTAGGAATTTGAAGTTTGTCTAAAGCTTGACTTATTCTATCCTCTTCAAGAATTTCGTAATCAGGTCCTTCTTGTTCGTATGCAGGTGGAAGATCTTCAGGTTCATACATAAATGCTGGATCTATATACATTTGTTTTTCACCTGATGCTAAATCCTTAAGGACATCTTCATAACTTGGAGGTTTTGGAACCAATTGTTTGTCATTTTGTGGTAGAACTTGATCATCAAATAGATCTTCCAATCCATAATCAGGCACTTCATCATCAATAGCTATTCCATAATCTGGAACAGGTCGCTTTTTCTTTGGTAATCTTCTCAATGGCATTTTTGGAGATGTGAGTTCCTTTAATCCTGATGTTATAGGTTTGAAAAGTTTCTCTGCCTCGACTTCACCCATTTGATCAGATATCTTTTTTTGTTTTATTGTCTCTCTTACTGTGTTAATCTTTTTACCAAGCTCGGATCGTTTCTCAGCCATTTCTTTCCATTTGAGTAAACTCATTATATCATTTGTTTACATAAAATTTCGTATTTTGTTCGGAAAAATTAGGGTTATCATATATAAAAACGCTCGCATAGCGTGTCGCATAGCGTGTCGCCATGCGATAAAATTGTATAACATAGTATCATATGAAGATTCAAAATTACGACATTCAAGATGATGAAAACAACGATTTTGTTCAATTAAAGAGTTTCATGCCAAACCGATGTTTCAGGATGCTTATTTGTGCTCCCTCTGGTGGTGGCAAGACTAACCTTTTGCTTGATATGATATATAGGCTTCTCTATTTTGATAAGATATACCTTTATGCTCGAAATCTCTCCCAAAGCAAATATAAGCATCTGTTGAAATCTCTTGAACCAATATCAAAAGAGGTCGGTTATGACGTGATAGAAGCAAGTAACGATGAAATCATCCCTCTGACAGATTTGTCTGATGAAAACCAAAAATTAATCATATTTGATGACTATTTGAATACAGGTAAGAAAAATGACGAACGGATACGAGACTACTTCACCAATTCAAGAAATAAAAATTGTTGTTGTATATATTTGAGCCAAAGCTATTATGGAACCGATAAAACAATAAGACTGAATAGTTCACATTATTGCATATTTGATTTCCCATCAAGAAATGAACAATCAATGATTTGTAGAGAATTGGGTGTTAACAAACAGGATTACCAAAAGGCTACTAAAGACCCATTCAGTTTTCTGTATGTTGATAAAATAAGAAAATCCAATGCAAAAAATTTCGATGAAAGAATATAACCCAATAATATATGAGTTATACAAACGGTATCCTTAATCATGACGACCTTCACGGACAAGGTCAGATAGGCCCTAGAGGGTTGCCTGGGTTACCTGGTCCTAAAGGCGATAAAGGTGATAAAGGTGATAAAGGTGATAAAGGCGATAAGGGTTCCAAAGGTGATAAAGGGCCACAAGGACCCCAGGGCCTAAAAGGCAACAAAGGCGACAAAGGCGACAAAGGTGATCCTGGGTCTCAAGGTAGTGTCAGCGGTTCTGCTGATATTGACATGCAAAATAAGTTCGAGATTTTGCGATTAAAAAGCAATCCTTATCCTATCCGGAGGTGATCTGTCAAAGGTAATAAACTATCAGGACACGAGAAATATCTTTCTTTCGAAAAAAGAGGGTGGAAAAATGGAGGCAAGCATTGATATGAACAATAATACAATCTACAACGTAAAAGACCCAACACAGGCAGATCAAGCCACAAACAAAAAGTATGTCGAAAATCAGCTTGAAAAAAAACTGGATAAAGGAGCTGATATTGATATGAAAAATAAATCAATTACCAATCTTGATCTTCCATCAAACCAAAGAGACGCCACATGTGTCGAGTTTGTTAACAACAGAATTGACGACATGACACAAAAAAAGTTTCTCAAAGTTGATGGTACCAACAATATGACTGGAAACTTGAATTTAAATAACAATAAAATTATTAACTTACAAACTGATTACAGAGATTCTAAATCCGCAGTTAATGTTGATTTTATGCAAGATGAAATAACAAATGTGAGAGATCTTGTCACTCGAAAAATTTATGAATCTCAGATCAATAACTCAGGTCAAAAAAGGGACGCCTTCAGATACTTGATGGAAGACGCTGATGAATCTTCGAGTGAAAACAATATCGAGGTTTTGGGTATTGTTGATTTTCCCAATTCTCCACATCAAATTAATAAAAAAGCTTACCAACTTAAACTCTTGTTTGAAAAAAGCTCACCCAACCAGTACCGGTCACGCCTCGGTTTTAACTTATATAAACTTCCAGTCGGGTATTACACAATGGTCGTTGAATGGTTTCCGCCGGAAATGAATGAGATAACTGTAACAGCTCAAGGAACAACGATTTCAATTTCTGATGAAACAACCAAAACATTCGAGAATTACACCAAAACAGTTATCCATTTTCACAGATGGGGTAGCTCACCTCCACAATTCCTTTATCTTGATTTGCACGGTACAGTCAGTAAACAATCGTTTTTAACAATTGGGCATTTAATTGTCTATGGTGTTAAAGAAACACTTTCAAACGTTGACCCAAGTGTTTATGACACCGCTTTTGTTATTGAGAATGGAAAAATGGTGATGGAAACAGATTTGTCTTTAAACGGGCATAATTTGGGTGGTTCCGTTCATTACTTACATGGGAGTTTAGATACGAAAAATAATGACACATTTTTTTCATTAAATGGTAATGCTAATGTACTCCTTCCAGAAAAAAGCTATATATTAAGTATAACAGTATTATATAGAAAAATCAGAGGCCCATTTCCACTTATTCCTTTAAAAATATTTAAAAGTGGTCCTGCGAAACTTTTCACTTCAAAACAATCAACTCAAAAACAAACAATAGATATTAATTTAGAACTACCAAATGGTCTTTTAATGGTGCAATTACATTCTCAAAATTTTATTAATGAAAAATTCTTAATGTTGGTTAAATATAGAGTGCCATGAATATTTTTTCATACATTATATAGCACAATGCGGGATATCCATCTAATTGGAGCATGGAATGCTTTTTAGAATATATTATTATCCCAAAAGAAATAATGAGGATTCCGAAGAAGATAATGAATAATCTAACTAATATATATGAGAACAGCTATTTTAGTTAATGAAATTCTTGAAAGCATTGACAGATTGATAAAAAACATCAGAACATTATACTCCAGTATCAAGAAGTCGTTCAAAAAGAAGAAAAATATAACAATATAATATATGACCATAAAACATAGAAACATATTCGACTGGAATCATATTTCAGACAAACTAACGGAAGAACAGATCGATGAATTAAAATCCTATTACCGCACGTATCATAGGAAATGTTGGGTATATAAGCAGGCATTAAAAAGGTTCAAGAAGTGGAAATTACTAGGTAATTCATTGTCTATTATCTTTGCTACAGGAGGCATAACGTCTGCTGTAGCTACAAGTGGCGTTTCATTAATTGCGATATCTACAATATCGTTACTAATTCAAGGATGGATGGATCACAAAGACATCGATCTTAAGATACAAAATTGTGTATATGCTTATCAGAGTTATCAGCATCTATTAAACGCTATTAAGGATATGATGAGAGCTGGTAATTTCAATATAAGTAGCTTACATACTTTCATGAACAACGTTGACAACTATGTGACAGATAACAGTCCTGTTGTCGATAAATTTTTGCTCAAATATGACAATATATTCATTGAGTAATATCATTTATTTTATCACCAATTCGGGAGATAACACTAATCCAATACTGATTGTAAAAAGCTAATGTTTTTTTCGATTTACTAATTGGAATTTTTTTGTAAGGTATTCCCATCATCTTGAATATCCTTCTCATAATGAAATTAATGCTAATCATTCTCTTTCTTTTACCGTTCACCTCATTAATAACATTACCTATCTCTGTAAACACTCTATTAATCTTACATTTTTGATGATATGATATCTCTATACCATATTTTTCTTCAACATCGAGTAATATGTTGTTGATGTGGTACTCTCGATGGTATACAGATTTTCTTATAAATTTATGTCTATTATCATAAAAATCAACATACTCTTTCACAAAATTATACCCTTGAACAACACCACAACTTAAACATGCTAACATCCCATCGTCGTTAATAATATACTGATTATCACAGCATAAATAATATTTTGCTAAACGATCTTGTGGTTTTTCATTAGAATCTTCCAATTTTTGGTCACAAAAAGGACAAACAATATCTCCTGATTCTTTCAGTTCATCATGTAATTCCTTGTTACAATTCATTCTATATACTATTAGATGAGATATTATTTTTATGTAATTACAACATGACGTCACGCCACAGCTGTGGCGCTTTGTGGTTTAAATAATAGACTGTCTGCTTTTCCGAGAATTTTAAGACTTCCTGTTGTATGAAGTCACGCGATGTAAAATGCGTTCGTTTCCACATGAAATAAAAACATATAGATTCTATAAAATGGAAAAAATCATATAGTTCTCCAAATAATTGAAAAATGCGTTCGTTTCCATATGAAATAAAAACATATAGATTTACATAAAATAATACCATCAGATATAAACCATGAGATGTTAGCCATCAGATGTAAACCATCAGATGGAAAGTAGATATATAGTTGGGTTTGGTTTGAGCGCATTTTCACAAAATGCGCTGAAACCCCCAACTATATAACTACTCAGAAGGCTGAATCTCGGTGAAGTTTCAGTCGTTATTAACTTTCAACGAGCAACAGTTTTATTTTCTTTTTCCTGGTCTATTTCACGGTTATTCACGTGCAATGAATAATTATACACGCTGCGCTTGTGTCCTCTCGTGCATTTATAATTCCTTCTCATAATAAAAAAAAATATTCGTCTTCTGAGCTTGTTTCTCGTTATTTTTCTGCCTCAGTGTAATGCCATCGTGGGCGTTAACATGTATGCAGTCCGTAATTAAAAATGCTAAAACGTCATTCAGTATTTAAAGAATAATGGAAAAGAGTCTCCAGGAAGAAGATCGGAAGACGAAAAATTTTTATTATTAGGAGAAGGAATTATAAATGCACGAGAGAACACAAGTGCAGCGTGTATAAATATTCATTGCACGTGAATAACCGTGAAATAGACCAGGAAAAAGAAAATAAAACTGTTGCTCTTTGAAAGTTAATAACGAGATTCAGCCTTCTTATCTAATAAACGAAATGTTTATTCAGCCTAAAACTTGCTGGAACATCAAAAAGAATTATTGTTCAAACGGCAATCAATTTAACAGAAAAATCTGTAAGGGCAGTTTAGAAATATTTCTATTTATGCAAATTAGGAACTTTTTGCTACATTTTAGCAGTTTTTAAATATAAATATCTTAAAATCGCAGCCACCTAGGAAGCTCAATTTGCATTAAGAATGTTTTGCTGTCATAAAAGATCTTTCGACTGAAAAGAGAAAGTGTTAAGTTTTATCTTTCTTGAAATATTGGAGAAAATTGCAGGAATGACCAAGATCAGCCCGCAAAAAATTAATCACAATTTACTTGAAAACGCTCTTACAGAGTTTTCTCTAATTTCGCATTCAAGTTGTGTAGGTTGAGTAGTTCAAATAGTTCAAGTTTTGTCATTAAGTGTCTGACTAGTTTTCGAGATATTTGACATTATTTAACATGAAGGGTTGTCCATTACCGTTGCTATGGTGACCGTTGTTGCTAGGAAACCAATGAAAAAATAAACTTTGGTCATATGTTGAAAAGGAGGTGTAGTATCAAGGAAATCGAAGTTTATCTTCTATGCGAAATTTTGATTTCAAAAGATACACTCCAAGGTAAAAAAACTGTTGCGAGCCTCCTTACGTGCTGACTACATTAACAACGGGCTCAAATGAAAAAAAAAACGCAATTTATGGCAAAAAGTGTTTTGCGGTCTGCAGTCTGCAGTCTGCGGTCTGTGGTCTGCAGTCTGCAGTCTGCAGTCTGCAGTCTGCGGTCTGCAGTCTGCAGTCTGCGTTTTCACCTGACCGCTTTATCTGTGAAGTTTTTGCTTGAGATGGAATCGAATTTCGCGCCCTCCTTTGTGTTGCAGTCCATGGCGGATGGAGTTGCTGGGGATTATGGGATCTCTGTAGTAAGTCTTGTGCTGGCGGCATCCAGGCACGACGAAGGACTTGTGACAAGCCTCCCCCGGCCAACGGAGGACAAGCATGCTCTGGTGCGAGTAACGAGAGCAGGCAATGTAACGTTATACCGTGTCCAGGTAACATAACAACAACAGTGTACTCTCCTGGCTGCCTTGACACTTTTTGCTTTACCATGTTCACGATCATAAGAAAATACGTTCCTTCGTTTGTTCCCTCGTTCATTCATTTATTCGTTAGTTCATTCCTTCAATTCCTTCATTTATTTATCCTTTCTTCCTCTTCTTTGGTTCGGTCGTTCATTCAGACAAAGCCTCCTTCTTCAGTGTGTCGTGGATTAAAGGAATCGCTTTGTATTGCTCTGTTTTGTTTTTATAATACAAGATTTTAAGAGCGGTTTGCTGTAAGAACCGACTAAGGGTATGCAAGATAGAAAAATCCGATTTTCTCAAAATCTGCCAGAATAAAGGCTTTGGTGAACTAGTTCTAAAAATATAAGTTTCGGGTCGTTTAGATTTTTATTTATTTTTTAGTGAATGTTTTCGTATTTTGCCCTTCGCGGCAGTCAAAATCAACGCCAAAATCGGGACTTTTCCGGAAGCTCCTGTTCAAATATTGAAAGCGTCCTAAAAAGGATTAACCCGGGGAGTTAAAAGATCTTATTTCCTCTGTTTATTAGCAGTGTGAAAGTTTCATGAAAAGCGAACTTGAATTTTTTATGAAATTTTAAAAGTTATACCCAACAACGGTCGTTACCGACAACCCAATTTAGGCTAAATTCAAGGCTCAAAAAAGCACTCTGGTACATGGCTTTACACAACGAGACTATACTCCGGGAAAGAACAATCACTTCAACTAGACATCGGCAGAAAAACATTTTGGGACAAATGAAACGGCGAATTTTGAGAACGCTTTGAAAACAGGCTACTTGAGTGATATGAGCGACCCTTTGACCTTTCATGTCAACGGAAATCAACACACAGCAGCTCTTAAAATGTGACTTTCCTTCGCCAAAATACGAGTTTGCTTGTTTTCTAGAATGTTTTCAAATAGAGGAAACTAGGATTTTGAATTTGGAGGCCTTTCTTCCCAATATTGAGCGATGTTGGGCAATTTGTTATGAAATTGACCTATTCTGTTTATCACCGAATTATACATTCAAAGTCTGTTTACAACGTGAATGCGGAATCAATAACGAAGTAAAAAACCGATTCATGAAATGTTTAGGAAATAACTCTTACCTAAGTGAGCTTTTCCTGGCTGGAAACTGCAACTTTCATTGCCAAACACATACCGAGATCGCCGAGCTATGTTGCACGTGAGTTGTCAAATGTTTCTACAGTGCGGCCGAGGTTCCTTACGTTAACGATTAACCAGATTTTCGGCCCGCATAGCGTGCAGTCGGAAACGACACTATGTATATGGTGACGAACGCTTGTGCTTGATAGGAAAAAAAGTAGGGGAAAAAAGGAAAAAGAGAGCTTTTATTACATATATACTTATTTTTATATATCTATATATTTTTTTACGTCCAAACCGGTGACACGTACTACTAAGCAAGTTCTCCCAAAGTTGGTGGCCTATTTAAACAATAGAGTTCTTCTGTTGATGGCACTACCGTGTAATGGTTGCCCGAGGAAATTTGATGTTCACAACAAATATTAGCCCAAGAACGTAGTTCTAGGGCTTATATGAAGTTTGCACTTCAAATTTCCCAGGGAACCTATCACACATAGGGCGTGAGACAGAATCCCTCTATTGTTTTTATTGTCGAACGCTAAATTTTGAGCGAAAATTGCCAATATGCGTTGATAGGTGCCACTGAGGAGAGACAGTATCGCGTCACGTGATCGATTTCGACCAAAGGGAGCACGCTAAAATTTAGCGTTGTTTTATAAAAGGTTAGAGCCTTGTTGAACAAGCGACTGAAGCGCAGTTAACACACAGAATTCGTTCAATTCTTCACTCCAGAATGCTCTTCAAACTCCCATTCTTAGTGAAACATTTTACCTTTTGGTAAATAAAACACATGAAACACACAAATCAGTGTCTTTCTCTAGTTTTCGATGAAACAGCAGCCACTTCCCTCGACTGGTTCCGCTACGGCAGAAGGTGCTGTGATTTGTGCCTTGCATGGGATACATATGTGCACACGCCATAATACTCACAAACAGTCTTTAGCACGGCTGTTCTAAGCCTTTTCTTGCTGCCTTTCCTACCCATTTCGCACAAGTTCAACTTGTCATAAGCGATGGGATTGTAAAAATAATAATAATGATAATAATAATAATAATAATAATAATAACAATAATAATAATAATAATAATAATAAAAATAATAATAATTTTATACTTTAAAATTTATGTGCTTCATCCGGTACTTTTCTTCTGTTCTACTGTTCTTGCCCCCTTCTCCCTACCCTTGGTTACATAACTCAACCGTGGACTTGGCCGCATTTTATCTCTTTGCTAATAATTCTTTAATTAGAAGGTCTAATGTCCGCTAAGGAAGAAAGATATTGCACCTTGCGAGAAATAAATTTACCCAAGCCAAAATACTAAAAAACAGTCCTAAGCATGGGTATGCTTAGCGTTTTCACGCTGTCTTTCTTATGCAAGTCGCACAAGTTCAGGTCAGTGTTGTAAGCGATGGCGTGCTATGACTGTACAAGCTTGATCTAATACGATCTATCGGGTATAGAACTTTTGCTTCTCTAGCGCAGCACTATAACTTAAACGCTTACCACGAAGTAAAAAACCAATTCGCCTACCAGAGTGACGCAGCTTATAAATTATTCTGATGAGAACAACTTATCCATCGTGCAGTGAGGAACTAGTACCTGGAGAACAACCTCTACCTATCTGCTTTCTTAGCAACTCGAATATCTGTCAGGTTCTTGCCTGTACATAGTTTGTTGCGCAAAAAAGAAAAAAACTGTCGCTATCCGTTGCCTCACTTGCTGCTAATACTGTTTTTGGGAAAGTGGTCTCAACTTTGATTAGTAGTCTCTTTTTCATGGCAAATGTTTCAGTGAAAAAATTAGGCCAGTATTTTCTCAGTATTTTTCATCTGCAATTTTGATTGATTTGCTGATATGCTTTCCTTTGTCGACGTCAAACGCTCGCTCTCCAAACTGTTACCGTGTCACAAAGGCGAAAGCAAAAAAAGGAAGGGGCGGGGAGGGAGAGGGGAGGAGAGGAGAGGCAAAAAAAGGAAACGCTTGCCCGAAAACGCCGCGAGTTTGAAAAACGCCCCTTTAGCACTCAAGGTTGGTTGAATTCATAGCGTGACAGCTTGTCAATGAAGCAACAAATAACAGATCACCGGATGTTACAAATTTATTTTTTACAAAACATGCTCTACGTAAGTCAAACCCACGAACTTCAGAAACGAAGCACTCGGAGATGTGATGTCGAAGCCTCGAAAGTTGGAAACTCAAAGGGGGCGCTTCAGGATTTGTCGTTGTAATTTCAAAGTTAATAAATTTTGAAATTTATCTCTACTAGGAAAATCGGTTTTATTTCTTCGGGAACCTTTTCAAAGCGTCGGAAAGAAAGGATTCTTAAGGAGCAATTCTTGCTGATATTTTCGGAGTGGTTAGAGCGGAAGTTGTTGAAAACTTGTAGCTATTTTCGGAACGTGTGTCAAATCTTTGTGCTAGGAACTTGGGGGCATTATTCCAAGTTATTCGGAATGCAATAAGTATATCGAGTCTCCTGGTTCCCAAGCTCCGCCAAATCAGCGTATCAACTTTTCTAAACGGCTGCTCCGAAACTCCATCAGGCAACAGTCCATGTTAGGTGTAGAAAGAGAAATCTTCCCGAAAGTCCCTGAGATTTGAAGCCACGAACAACCGTCTTCTAGAGTCAAACCTGAACATCGAAATTTTCCAGCTGGAGAGAAACAGTTAGTTGTGTTGATGTGGGTCACGCTCAAATTAACTTACCTGATTTGATTGACGTTCGTTGGCCTACGGGTTTTTCAAAATCGTGGGGTTTGCGGGCAAGCGTTTTCTTTAATCCCTTCTCCTGCCCCTTCTCCCACTTCTTTTGCGCTCGCCCCAATTTTCGTGCGGCCAAAAAGCGAAAATGCTTCGAACGTACGCAAAACCCTAGGCCTACGGAAACGCTTGCTACGCAGGCTAGGGTTTCGATAGTGTCTACCTCTATGTCACAAGCCCCTTTTTCTCTTTCTGGGTCACCGAAATCCACTCTGGAGACACCCGTCCAGGTATTGGCCTTCTTTAGAGTACAAAACTGGCTACACAGCAGTTGAGAGAACCCAGTGTACTCACTTCGTAGGATAGCGGTGTCGATCGTGGGATTCTTGATCTCTTGAGTTATACAGCAGAGCTCTCTTGTGATGTAGTCTCGGCGACACGGGCAGTTTTTGCTTTTGTTTTTGTTTTTTTTTTCGCTCTGGCAATACAGGTGGGCAAGGGTCTTAACATGGTTGCTGTGCTGAATGCTGTAAAATCTGTTTCCTACCGGTAAGCATGCTAGCTCGTTGAGAATCATTGTCCTGGTGATATGCGGAGTATTCAGCTTTTTTCCAGGGACAGGCAGAGGTACCGCTGCCCAAACGGGAGATATTAAGTGAGAAAAATGTCTGCGATACCTGCCAGATTGTACTGGATGAAGTACCTTTTTAAGTATAGAATTAAATTTTTCACAGCCTCATCGCATATGACAACTCGCACCTGTGCGACATCCATAGGAAAGACAGCATGAAAAGGCTTGTCTACGGGTGTGGCTGCTGTATCATCAAAGACGAGCAGCGAGAAAGACATTTGTGAAGCAAAGGAAATAGGAGACGTCTGCAAGCGGGCTAGCACCATACAGCTCTAACCCTAAAGGCCACCGACATTGGGAGAACTTGCTTAGTAGCACGTGTCATCGGTTTGAACTTAAAAATATATATATAATAATAAGTACATTTAATAGCAATTAAATGTCTTGGACCAAATAATCCAGCTCCTCATTTCTACTTATAATAATAAGTATATATGTAATAAAAGCTCTCTATTTCCTTCCCCCCCCCCCTACTTTTTAGCCTATCAAGCACAAGCGTTCGTCACCATTGTGTTATTTCCGACTGCACGCTATGCGGGCCTAAAATCTGGTTAATCGTTAACATAGGGAACCTCGGTCGCACTGTACATTTGACAACTCACGTGCAACATGGCTCGGCGATCTTGCTATATGTTTTACAATGAAAGTTGCAGTTTCCAGCCAGGAAAAGCTCAATTAGGTAAGAGTTATTTCCTAAACATTTCATGAATCGGTTTTTTTACTTTGTTATTGATTCCGCATTCACGTTGTAAACAGACTTTGAATGTATAATTCGGTGATAAACAGAGTAGGTCAATTTCATAACATACTTCTCTAAATTGCCCAACATCGCTCAATACTGGGACCAAAGGCCTCCAAATTCAAAATCCTAGTTTCCTCTATTTGAAAACATTCTAGAAAAACAAGCAAACTCGTATTTTGGCGAAGGAAAGTCACATTTTAAGAGCTGCTGTGTGTTGATTTCCGTTGACATGAAAGGTCAAAGGGTCGCTCATATCACTCAAGTAGCCTGTTTTCAAAGCGCTCTCAAAATTCGCCGTTTCATTTGTCCCAAAATGTTTTTCTGTCGATGTTTAGTTGAAGTGATTGTTCTTTCCCGGAGTATAGTCTCGTTGTGTAAAGCCATGTACCAGAGTGCTTTTTTGAGCCTTGAATTTAGCCTAAATTGGGTTGTCGGTAACGACCGTTGTTGGGTATAAATTTTAAAATTTCATAAAAAAATTCAAGTTCGCTTTTCATGAAACTTTGACACTGGTAATAAACAGAGGTAATAAGATCTTTTAACTCCCCGGGTTAATCTTTTTTAGGATGCTTTCAATATTTGAACAGGAGCTTCCGGAAAAGTCCCGATTTTGGCGTTGATTTTGACTGCCACAAAGGGCAAAATACGAAAATATTCACTAAAAAATAAATAAAAATCTAAACGACCCGAAACTTATATTTTTAGAACTAGTTCACCAAAGCCTTTATTCTGGTAGATTTTGAGAAAATCGGATTTCCTATCTCGCATACCCTTAGTCGGTTCTTACAGCAAACCACTCTTAAGAGGCTCTGACTGTTAATATCGAGAATCGGCGGGCAAGCTCAGAAAATCGAAAATCCTGATAACTTGCCAGAAGAACACTTTTGGGGAGCTATCTTCGAAAATATTACTTAAACCTTCTGGAATTCTATTGTTTTCGAGAAATTCGGAAAAACGGTTTTGCTTAATTTGTTACGCAATAATCAGGCTTATAATTAAACAAATTGAAAATGCTTGCTTTAAAACCGTTTGCAACGTCAGAAAACAATTTTAATTTTAAATGATAGCAATACCGTTATACTTTCTAACAATGGGAATTGCATGGAGTTTTGCTTTATTTATGTGGTTTGGTGGTTCTTTGAAACAAAGGCATTTTCCGCACTTCGGAAAAAGGCAAAAATTGGTAAACTACAGAGACTTAAAATGGGTCTTGGTATGTCTAATATCGAATTGAAATAAACATTGTGATAAAGTTTGGTCCTACTTCTATTATGATATGAAATAAAAAATCTGGGCAATTCAGGCTCGCGCTGACAAAAACAAAATTCGCGAACCAGTGTTGCCAAAATTTGCATAATGAAATGAATGAAATGAAAAGTAGTAGTTTGGGTGAGCTTAATTTAGAGAATTTTATTCACTGAAGACACACAAAGAATGGACTAAAACATTTATTCTTGCATTGTTTTGGGCTTGTACTATTTCTACGTAAAACTTAAGAGAAGGCGAAGAAGTTTTAAAAGTTCTACACAAGTTGTTGCGTGACCCGTGTCACGTGAATATTTTTGTCAATTTGTCAACCTACTCATGGCAGTTTTTGAATGCGGTCTCCTGCATTGGCCGCTGTTTTATGCATGGCTAGTTCTCCAGCGAATACTGTACGCATCCCTGTGTTTGGGGCATACTGTCATGTGCAGTTGATATTCTACTGGGACAAAAATTCCGACAGGCAAGTCTAGAATTAGTTTCGTATACATATGACACCTTTCTCTTCGAGAGAAGAAAACGGCGACATAGTATGTTGTTGTGTACGTGACTCGATCGCTCTTTTCAAACGGCTACTAAGATTTTGGGCGACTTTTTGAAATGACACTATTTTGGCCAGGAAGCAAAAGTGCATCATTATTATTATGATTTATACGTATTTGTCAAAACATGTGCTGTTTCTATCAATATTATTACACTTGTATAAATATGTTTAAAATTAAACGTAAACCACGGACGGGATCGGTATTTGAGTTCTTAATGCGGCTGTATACCTAAGAGATGTCAATATACAGTTTGTTTGGTTTTACTTTGCCAGATCACTGAGAACTCTTTCACAGATTTGGAGGAAAAGATTTTCATTGAAGAATATTTTCACGTTTGCAGGAACGGGCAGTGTCGGTTGCGTGACTTGATTATTCTGAGTGGTACTTTGTGGTCCTTACCTTACACAGCCATTTTAGCTCTCAATTTATACGCGTACGTCAACTTTAATGATTAATAAAAGAAACCGTTTGGATTTTTGAGAGCATTAGTATTTTCCTAAAGAAACTGCAACTAACAAAGCTAGAAAGGCCACTGGTGCTGCAGAGTAAAGACATCTGACAAAATATGGTAACCCACTGCACTCTTAAGTTTCACCAACAATTTTCCAAATTCGATCGTAATTCTTCAGAAAGATAAATGAAGATACCAGCGAATGCAGCATCTAGTAGAAAGACCATCTGAAAATAGTTACGGTAAACGATTTGTCATATTTCAAGTCGTCCTTCCATTACAGTTCTTTTTCCTATTATCCAAATTATGCAAATTTTGGCAACACTGGCTCGCGAATTTTTGTTTTTGTCAGCGAGCCTGAATTGCCCAGATTTTTTATTTCATATCATAATAGAAGTAGGGCCAAACTTTATCACAGTGTTTATTTCAATTCGATATTAGACATACCAAGACCTATCTTAAGCCTCTCAAGTTTACTTGTTTTTGCCTTTTTCGGAAGTGCGCAAAATGCCTTTGTTTCAAAGAACCCCCAAACCACATAAATAAAGCAAAACTCCATGCAATTCCCATTGTTAGAAAGTAGAAGAGTATTGCTATCATTTAAAATTAAAATTGTTTTCTGTCGTTGCAAGTTTTTTACAAACAACCGCATTCAATTTGTTTAATTTTAAACCTGTTTTTTGCATAATTAATTAAGCAAAACCGTTTTTTCCGAATTTCTCGAAAACAATAGAATTCCAGAAGGTTTAAGTAATATTTTCGAAGATAGCTCCCCAAAGGTGTTCTTCTGGCAAGTTATCGGGATTTTCGATTTTTTGAGCTTGTCCAACGATTCTCGATATTTACAGTCAGAGTCTCTTAAGTTACTTACGAACTTACTTAAACCAGGCAAAATTAATCAACCTGTACAGTATCGTTTTAACCCAAGTCTCCTTCACAACTAAACAGTAGCTAACAGTCATCAGCTGATATAGGACATACATTATAGCGCCGATTTTTTGTACAGTTATGCTTCGTTTTACCACCGACTTTACCCGTGAAATGTTGAAACAGAGAGCCTCGTTTCGACAGTCCCATGTTTCCTTGGTGAATACTTCCTTATAGTAGCAAATACTCTTCGTCGAATTTCCTGATACCTCCAGCAGAAGATTAAAGGATTTATTGAGGAATGAAGGAAAACAATGTATCCTGCAAAATAGTTCGCAGCTACGACAATAACGTGTAAACCGTAAGCTTCTTTTACTGCAAAGGAGCTGAGACTTGGTAACCAACACAGCAAAAATATAACGTACACATAGAAAGTATTGAAGGCGGATTTTTTAATCCGAGCCATGTTCATAGTCTGGTTGCTGCCGTGAGCCTGTAAATGACTTTGTATTTGATTTCGGTGACGCCGCGCAACTCTAAAAATCCAGTAATATGCTACACTTGTCGCTAGAAGGCCACTGATCTCGAGCGAAACAGCTACCATGTCATTGTATCTGCGCAATAAAATAAAAATCGTAGCTCCAGTAACGCTGGCTACCCATAAAAGTACGACAGTAAATAAAATGCGTTTTGGTGTTATAAGTTGAGTGTACCTTAAGTGCAGTGTGACTGCCAAAAGCCTATCGACTGCAATCGCAGCGACCGACAAAAACGATGAAGACGCGAACAAATACAGCATGAACCAAAACACTGTCATAGTGAGAGGACATAGAAAGTCAAACCGATCGCCATCAGTTTGTGCTGTCTTCAACATCACGCTGGTAATGGCGATATACATTGGCTGTACAAGTAATCCAACAGCAAGATCCGAAACAGACAGGTTTAGAAACAGAGCTTTCATGCTTGAAGTGATGGTTGAGGATTTCCACAGGGCGGGAATAACACAAAGATTTCCGATTATTGTCATGAGGGAAGAAACGCCATTTACTAAACAAATGGCTGCCACAAAAGCTTCTTGCTGTAGAACAAGTTTGGCTGCTTCCTCAAGCTTATAATCGCACAGTCGAGCCACCATTTTTAACACAATTCCTCCTGTGATGAACGCTCTTAAACTTGCCAATTAAGCGTTTATAAGAATTCCCAAACGAGCGAGAACCATGAAACTGTCAAAACGACAGAAAAAGTAAAGGCAAGTATATATATTGCGCGCGGCAAACAGCTGAATTTACATCACCCAGCTTGGAAGCATTTGTTTACGTACTTCACGTTCATATTAAACATGTTTTTCATCTTAGGTAATAGCAAAGTGCAAAAATATTCCATTTCTTGTTAAATATAAAACAAAAAAGTTTAATCCTTCAAGACTTCTTAATTTTTCTGATGTTTCGGTTTTGAAGACAAACTCACATTTGGAAAAGAGCAATTCAGTTTTCCGGCGCCTGAAGATTGACTTTCTTGCAATGAGGATTTGAATTTCCAAATAACGTTCTTAAAGGAAATTTGATAACACGAAGGTTATTATTTTATTCTTATACGTTCAATTTTCTTCTTTTAACGAAAGAGTCGCGTGCCAAGAAATTTTAAATTGTAAATAGTAATAAAGTGCCAGGCTTTACTAGAACAAAATATGTCAAGACGGAGATGGACACTTTGCAAACTGTATCTCAGTTTTAATTTATTATTTTAATTTGGTTGCCGGTGTTGCCCCGTTCGGTAAACGTTTTGAAGGCCTCAAGAAGCTGTTTAAATAGAACTGAGCTAGCAAGATTCCCAGATTGACAGAATTCTGAAGAACCAACTAATCTGGCAGAATCAAATCCAGTAGCGAATTGTTTTCGTAGAAAAGGAATCGAGACAATTTAATTTCGCGATTTGTATTTATTGAGGCATACCCGCGACACCTAATGTAATGTAGACTTGAAACTTGAGTGATGTATTTTTCAAGCCAAGAAACCAAATAAATTATCAGATCTATAGCAAATGTTCACTCACTCCCTGGAACGTTAATAAAATTCCTCGAGTGGTCTGCGTCGTTCTCTGAAGTGTTTTCAAAAATCTGTCGGTACATATTTTGGCAATTGTCGGAGTCGAAAACCCTTGGGAGATAGTCAGAGGTTTTTAGAAGTAAAGTAGTTGGAAATTCTTGGGAGGTTCTGTAATATTCGGTATTTACAAAACACAATAAGCTACTAAACTAATCAAACTAACAGTAAATTAAGTTTTTGGTATCAAATTCTTTTAAAAAATGCCATTCACTATCCTTATGATTCACTGACTCTACTCAGGGTATTTGTAATAAGCCAGGTATATAAAATTACATATTTTTAATTTATCTCAATTGATGGGAACTGGTCTACGTGGGGAGCCTGGGGCGAGTGTAGTGCGACTTGTGAAGGAGGGGCTCAAAATCGTTCTCGGTCCTGCACCAATCCTCCAGCGGCCCATGGAGGAAAACCATGCACAGGTCCAATTGAAGAGACACGGAACTGTAACAAGCAAGTGATGTGTCCATGTACAATGTTCCAAGGTTAAATAATTACGATAAATATTTCATGGATTTTAAGGCTCCCACAAGTTTGCCATCAAAAGTCATAACGTTTTCACACCAGACTCTTCCTTAATTAACCATTCTCTCGGCCTCTTTTGTCATTGCTTCGATTACGGTTGTTTAAACAACCAGGAGACCAGAGTGGTCCTTTTCCAGGCCCCTTTATCGTGTGCTACCCTGTACACTGATCACCCAACTCACCCTGATTATAGGCTCCACTGTGATTTTTTGCTTGTTTTCTAGTTGATGGAGGCTGGTCGTTTTGGGGAGACTGGGGTTACTGTAGTCATACATGCGGAGGAGGAACTCGTATGCGAAACCGCACATGCACCAACCCACCCGCGGCCCATGGGGGAGCACCGTGTGCAGGGCAAAATAACATGACTGAGATATGTAATAAGGACATCATGTGCCCTGGTAAATATCCTTCAGTCTGTTTTTGCATGTGGGTTGTTGCATGTTAATTGGCATCCTTTCTTATCCATGTTTTTTCTCTTCGGATCCTTTTCGAAATCTTCGGAAGACTTCAGGTCGCCTTCGGAAATCCTTGCAAGCCTTGGGATGGCTTAGGTGATTTTCGGTATTATCCGGTATCTTCACGTGATCTTTGGTCATGCATCTCGTGAACACACACATGTATAATGAGGGTTCTGGGCCACTTTATGTTATCCCGAATCTCGTCTCCCTATGGGAGGCTCGATTCGGGAAATAACGTGTCCCAGAACATCCTCATTATACATGTGTGCGTGTGAGTAAAATAACATAAACAGTATAAAAACAAAGCGAGAAATATTCGTTATAAAGTGTCGTTTATTCCCCCGACAGAGTTAATATTATACAAAGTGGCCTAGAATTATTTTCTATTGAACAAGTATCATCACAAGTATATACACCAAAATGGCAGCCGCAAGATATTCGTCCGATGTTCTGCAAATGTTTTAAGGCCCAATACCGGAGAAGGAAAACCGAAACTTGCCTCAACCGTTAGAACCAGATCAGGTTGTATTATATGACAGTTTTATATTATTCCAAAATAATTTCCAGGAATGGCTTCGTGTTTGGAGAATGGCTGTTTCTGAAGAAAATCCTAACAATAAAGATCTTTTAGTGTTTGCAAGGAAAAATAAAGAAAAATTTACTGATTTGGTTGAAAACGAAATCCAAAAGTTAAAAAATGTAAAAGTAAGTTTTGGGTTGCAAGTAGAGTTTTCAATAGAGAGAGACGGTGAAACGCAATACATGGAACATTATTTTCGAGAAAATGAACCGCACGTTTTCAACAGAAATGACGAGAACCAGATAAAAATAGAATTCGATAGATTCATTGAAAGAACAAAAGGTGAAATTGAGGCCTGGTCAGAAAGAGGATCAGGATGGGTTCTTGAGAGAATAATGGTAGCCTACGTGAATGTTGCACGCTATCAGCCACTGCGCGGAGGAACCTATTTACCTCTTCCAGCCAATCTGGCAAAAAAGAAGGCAATAATTAACGTTAAAAACAGAGACAACGAATGTTTGAAGTGGGCGCTCAGAGCTGCTTTATTCCCTCCAAAAGATGGAAATCACGCGGAAAGAACAAGCAAATGTCCGGTTAACGATGGCATTAACTATGAAGGAATCGATTTCCCAACACCGGTAAAACAGATAGAAAAGCTTGAAGCTCAAAACAAAAACCTCGCAATAAACGTATTTGGCTGGGAAAACAATTGTGTGATTGTGCACAGGATAAGCAAAAAAGAAGCGAATGTGCCGCGGATAAACCTGATGTTAGTTGAGTCGGGGATAATACAACACTGTTGTTATGTAAAACGGGTGAGCGCTTTGCTCTTCGATCAGACTAAAAACAGCAACACAAAACACTACTGCATGATGTGCTTAACAGGTTTCACAAGAGCGGACATGCTGGAAAATCACAAAAAGTATTGCAACGGAGTGAATGGCAGGCCGACAAGGATCGAGATGCCGGAAGAGGGGAAAAACACCCTTTATTTCCAAAATCATCACAAACAGATGAAGGTACCATACGTGATATATGCTGACTTTGAGGCTTTGGTCAGAAAGATTCCAGGCTGTGAGATTGGGCCAGAGAGCAAGAAAAAAAGCTACACAGAGAAGACCGAATGGCATGAGGCATGCGGGTATTCTTACATGGTTGTGAGAATCGACGGTGAAGTTTCAGGGTCAAAGGTTTACAGGGGCGAAAACGCGGTTGGAACGTTTTTAAGTGACATTATGCAGGAAGGGGTGAAAGTAAGAGAGAGTTTAGCAGAAAAAAAGCCGATTGTGATGGAGCCCGAAGACTGGGAAAAATTCAAAAATGCAACTGATTGCCAGATTTGTAACAAAAGTTTGATAAAAGATGAATTCTTAGACTCTTTACCGGTTTGGAGCATAGAAGGCGGTGAAGGCAGTGAAAAATGCAGTTATAGGGGTCAATGGCACAAAAAATGTTTTTACAGAGCACAGAAAGAGCAACAATGGGGGATTCTTAGGCTAAAAAAATTAACTGACAAAAAAGACCAGTTGGAAGCACAATTACAGGACAATTGTAAGTTCTGTGGAAACCCTTTACTTCAGAAAAACTTCATAGACGCAGTAAAAGACCACTGCCACATAACGGGTAGGTACCGCGGAGCCGCGCATAACGAATGCAATCCTAAACTGCGTATAAACCCCAAGACGTACCAAATACCAGTTGTATTCCACAACCTGAGGGGCTACGACGCACACCATTTAATGCAAGCGATATCACAGCTGCAGAAAGAGGTGAAATGCGTCGCCAACAACATGGAGAAATATATCACATTTTCAGTCGGAGGTCTGCGTTTCATCGACAGCTTGAACTTTTTGCAAGGAAGCCTTGATTCACTTGTAAGCGCAACACCAAAGGAGTCATTGAAAATAACATCAACCATTTCAAAAGGCAGCGACCTGCTTTACAAAAAAGGGATCTACCCTTACGAGTACATGGACTCATGGGGGAGATTTAGCGAGACAAGGCTTCCGGACAAAGAGAAGTTTTACAGCAAGCTGAACGACGAGCACATAACAGACGAAGAGTACGCACACGCGCAGACTGTCTGGGAGACTTTTGAATGTAAAACGCTGGGCGATTATCACGATCTTTACGTGAAAACGGATGTCGCCCTGCTGGCGGATGTTTTTGAGAACTTCCGAAACCTATGCCAAGAGCAGTACGGATTAGATCCGGCTCATTATTACACGTCGCCAGGCCTCTCTTGGGACGCGCTCTTGAAAAAGACGGGGGTCGAGCTTGAGTTATTCACAGACCTTGAAATGCATCTCTTCGTGGAAAGGGGAATGCGGGGTGGAATCTCCATGGTGAGTAAGAGATACGCTAAGGCAAGAAACCCGCTAGTACCGGACTATGACCCCAGCAAACCGAACAAATACATAATGTATCTCGACGCGAACAACCTTTACGGATGGGCAATGAGCAAGCCACTCCCTAAAAGAGATTTTAAATGGAAACGTGTTATGCCCACTGAGGAAGACATAATTAAGAAAAAAGAAAACGCAAAGAATGGATGGATTCTTGAGGTTGATCTTCAATATCCAACAGAACTGCATGAGCAACACAATAGCTATCCCCTGGCGCCGGATAAAAAGGTCGTGAAAAAAGAAAGTATGTCGGACTACCAAAAGAGGTTGATGAAAGACCTGGAGCTGAAACCACCAGACAGCGAGAAGCTGCTGCTGACACTTGAGGACAAAAGCAACTATGTCGTTCATTACAGAAACTTGCAGTTTTATCTCAAGCAGGGCATGAAACTGAAGCGCGTGCACAGGGTGTTGGAGTTCGAACAAGAATGCTGGATGGAGCCATACATCCGGATGAATACAGAATTCAGGAAAAACGCAAAGAGCAACTTTGAAAAGAATTTTTACAAACTCATGAATAACTCACTTTTCGGAAAAACAATGGAAAACCTGCGTAACCGTGTTGACATAAAAATAGTGAGAAGCAATGAGACAGACAAAATAAGGAAATTGGTTGCCAGCCCTTTGTACTCAAGGCATGTTATGTTTTCAAAAGACCTGGTCGGAATCAACATGCGCAAAAGCCGGCTGCTGCTCAACAAGCCTGTCTACACGGGGATGACAATCCTTGACAACAGTAAGATCTTGATGTACGACTTTTTCTACAACAAACTAAAAAAACAATACGGTCCAAAGTGCGAGCTCTTGTACACAGACACCGACAGCCTTCTGCTTGAGATTGAAACGGATGACGTTACAAAGACATCGAAACAAGCAAAAACCTATCTGATACGAGCGACTACCCGAAAGGAGCATCCACTTTACTCAAATGCCAACAAAAAGGTCTTGGGCAAAATGAAAGACGAATGTGCTGGAAACCCCATAGCAGAGTGTGTGTGTCTGAGACCGAAAATGTACTCTATCTTGAAGGCAGACGAAAAAAATATCAAAAAAGCAAAAGGTGTAAAAAAGAGTGTTGTCAAGAAACAAATAATGCATGAACAGTACAAGGAAACGCTTTTTGGTACGGAGCAGCTATGGCCTGGAATGAACATTCTTCGAAGCGAGGGGCATGAGATCTATGGCAAACAAAATTTCACTTTCGCCATTTGATTCAAAGCGATGGATAGGTGACGATGGTATCCATACAAAAGAGTTGTTCGGGGGGTAACTGTGTTTGGAGGGACAACCAGCAGTTCTTCACGCACGAAGCCGCGCTTGGGACCGTCGTGCAAATAGTAGAGAACGGGTTGATTAGGTTTGGTAAAAGATCTTTCAATGCTGTAAACTTTCAAAGACCAGATTGGATCTGTGGCTCTTTTTACACCACCTTCAAGCTCGCCAGGTTGGTAGAGATTGCGCACATTAACGAGAGAGGGGAGCTTTCTTTCCCTTTGCCCAACAGGCCTCGAATAAGGCGTCGATGGCTTTGCAGAAACATCTCTTTCTTTAATGGCAACGGCGGGTGTCTTGCCGGTAGGGCTTGTTACCTCGTTGTTCAGAGCGGCAACAGCTTGAGGAAGCCTTTTCACCCACGCAGTGGACCGCTGACCCTCAGGGAGTCGCATTTCAACGGCGTACTGGTAACCGAACAGACGCTCTGCCAGTGTGCGGTTGAAACGTTCAACGATTGCTTGATCTCTGTGAATGTCAACACGCCCGCGCCTAATATAAGTTTTGTGATTTTCCATTTCTTTGGTAACAGCTCCCATAAATTCTCTACCGGGGTCAACTTGCAGCGTCTGTGGCCATTTTAGCGCGCTTCGCCTGTAAATTGTCTGAAAAGCTTTTGCAACCTCAGTTGAATCTTTTGAGTTCAAAGGCTCCGCCTCTTTGTAACGGCTGGCAACGTCAACAACAGTCAACGCGTATTTGTAAACTTTGCGCCCACGTGGCAGTTTGTCGTGTGGCAAAAAAAGAAGGTCAGCCTGGTGTACCGCGTTAGGAGAAGAAACATCGAATTTTGGGCGAGGAACGTATCGTGGTGCAGGAAGGTAGATCTGCCAAAGTGCCTGCTTCACGAGCCATTTTTTAGCAGCATCTTCGGAGACCTTGGCGGCTTCGGATAATTTTTTAATCGCGTCAATACCTTTCCAGTAGCCCACAGGGCTGTAGTATATCTTTGCTAGTTTGGCGTCCATCGCTTAACTATAATGATGTTAAAAAAAGTTCAAAGGAACCGGAAGGCTGCGTAGCCCAGATCAAGAGCCCCGGCACCCACAAAAATGAGTTCACCATTTTTCTGCTGCTCACTTGGTTGATAGAAATCTGAGAACTTGGGCTCTTTGGGTGGTATAACTCGTTCGTCAGGGTGTGCCTGGTTGTAGAGTTTGAAGGCATAGTCAGTGTTGGTGAAGTTTTGATTGGCTTCCTCTTTTATTTTCGAGTTAGTCGCAATCCAGTCGAGAAGTTTGGTGCGGTCGCGCGTGTATTTGGCATAAGCCGCTTGATACGCCTCAAGAGCTTTATCATGGCGCACTTTTTCATCAAGTGCAGCTTTGTCACCACCACCAAGCGCCCTAGCAAGATAATTTCCGCCGATAAAAGCCGCAGCGTTCAACACAGCCCCACCAACCATAATCGCGATACTTGCCATAGTGTTATAAAACAGAGTCTTTTTTTTCAAATTATAAATTTCAGACGTTGAAAGGTAGGATTTTTTGGTCCTCAAGATACTGTTTGAGCGCAATGCTGCCCGCCATAACGGCAGTGAACTTCGCGTAGTTCATCGCACTGCCGCTGGGGTCGGAGGTAAAATTCTCTTTTACAACCTTTTTTGCGAGCCAGCCGATGCCGGCGGCTAAACCAGTGAGAGTAGCGGCGTCTACGATGGTTTTAACAAGCTTGTTGTCGGACATAGTAGCGTTTGATAGTATAGAAATGTATTCAAAGTTTAAAACAAAATTTAATCTGTTTCTTCTGCGTCCGTGTCATATAATGTGGCATTCAAAAGATCGCGGACTGTATGAAAAACCTTTACGTTGAAGTCGTACCATATCAGCCGGATACCGAAAATGGCAGCGGTAGAGACTTGGTGAACGTCAACTTTCTTCATGTTAATATGATGACATGTGTAAGTATTTAATCCATATGTCTTACACCTTTGGGCTGTGTCGTGCGAGCAGGTTGTGTCTCAACACTAGCAGGTTGTGTCTCAACACTAGCAGGTTCAGGCGTTTTTTTGCTGAATACGGTCTTGAGCTCTTCACGTTTGTAATAAAGCCCGACCAATGAAACGATTAAGCTGCCAACAGCAAGCCATTGGGTGGTGCTGAGACTGCTATTTTTTGGGCTTTCGTCTTCTGTAGTCGTGGCTGGCTCAGGGGCCGCTGTGGTGGCTTTCGCCTTGTTGTTTGCGATAATGATAGCAGCCTCAGATGCAGCTTTTTTCTGTTGTTCCCGTGCCATCCGCGTTCTTTCAGCAACCAATTTGCCAGCAGCCACACGCTTGGGATTTTTTACGCGCTGCGTGGTTGTAGTTGCAGTTGGAGTTGTCGCTTGCTGTGTGATATCGACCTGCGAATGTGTTGTCTGGGTCTCGTCCTGAGAATGTGCGCTCTCGGATTGTTCGGTAGACATTATTTTGCAACAAATGGTATGTTAAGCAAATATAATAATGCTTAGCAATTACTCAAAATTTGTTAGCAATTATTCAGCACTTGTTGAGGATTGCTGAGGAATTTCTTCCAATTTTGCTTTCGTCCTTTATCTCCAAATGCGAGTTAAAATCAATGTGTTTTGTGGTGATCAGCGCCGCGTTGGCCGCAGCAAGAAACCGGCCACACTTCAAAGCAATGCTGCCTGCCAGATTGGATAGCTCTTTGTTTATGATGTAGTCGTTTCTGAGTTCTTTTTGATAAGCCTCGATATCTTTGATGTTAACGGCCATTCCGACCACTTTGGTTACAAGAAAAATGCAGCTGTCGATCAAACTTTCTGTTGTCTTTGATCCCACGTATGTCTCGTACCTTTTGGTATATTTCTCAACATCTTTGTCGCTCAGGCGCTTTACCTGCTCATGTGTTAACTGCACGCCTATGGCCTCTTTGGCTTTGCCTGTAGATACAAGCACGGCGAGCTGCTCACGAAGAGCAGGAATGTCAGGTCCGGGGGCGGTTAATATTGTTAAGTCTGGCACAATATTACCAGCTGGCCCGCTCGATGGCTCGGCTTCCAGTAGGTTCATAACTTCTGCGTACGCCTCTTGTTCAGCCATTGTGTACTTAGGAACAATATATACAACTTTCATTTTTTTTCTAATTCAAAATGACTTAACCCCGTAGGGGTGGCGAAGCGAGAACACAAGATAAGAGAACTTTCGCTCTTTCAGCTTTGAAATCAGACCTTTGTACTCATCGTGGGATAGTTCGCCGGCGTAATCATCACAGATTGCCTTCGTGGTTTTTTCCGAGGGAGTGTAAAAAAGAACGATAGCCGCAACGTTCTCCCGAAAGGAAGGTGTGATGCTTGTTATCTTCTGAGTAAGCACCCAAACGCTGATGCCAATATGTCTAGCAGAAAAAGCAAGATTCACCAGTTGGCCTGTGCGCCCTTTCACACCTTTTGAGGCTGCGCAGTCATCGAGTATTATTAGCGTGTTGGTGCCCTCAAAAAGCCAGCTAACGAGTTTCAACCAAATTTCCACCTCGTGCTGCATACAAATTATTACAAACATTCTTGGATCATTTTCACCAATTCGGTGGTAGGTCTTGTTGTGCGCGAATGTCGGGCAGATGAGTACTATGTAGTCGAACTTGCCGTGGAAAGGGCCGTAGATCTGGTCCACCACAAACCTTGATTTACCTGAATTAGTCGGGCCCACAATGAGAGCGTTGAAGGGTATCTTGTTGAGTCCATGTTTTTATTTAGTACAACACAGATTCCAACTGCATGTTAATTATGTTCATCTGAGCGTCGCTGATTACGAAAACGTGGCAGTTCACATTACCTGAGCCGCTTGCATTCCTCTCGAGTTCCAGCTGGACTCCATCTTTTGTGTTTACAAGCCGTGTGCCGCTTCCGTGCATAGCATGATCTGCCATGGATCGCAAATCAATTAGTAGTCCAAACTTGTTGTCGGTGTAAAATTTTGTTGCATTCATGTTCTGTGTTTTATTTTTTTCTTTGGTAAAGAAACGTTTGACTTCTTCCCAAATATCTATTCCTTCAAGTCCATTGTTGTAAAGCATGTTCGGCGAGCCGTTGACTGTGATGCTGACTTTTGTCAGGTCTGCGATGAAATAAGCTTCTGATTGCCTTGTACTTGCAACATAGGGCTCGACAAATAGGAGCAAGATGCCTTTCAGAGACCTTCTCTGTGGGTTGACTTTGATATTCGGCCTTGTGTCAGAGCCTTTTGCGAATTGCACAACTTCGGTACGCTGGATGTGATCATGTGCAAATTCTTTTCCGCTTGAATACACGCTGCTCGCTTCATCTGCCAGTGTTTTGCTGCGTATCATCTCGTACTCAAGCTGAATGTTTGTCAACTTGTATTTCAGTTGTGTTGGATCAGAGCCTCTAACAACCTGTGAGGCAGGTGCAAGTTTTAGTTCAAACACAAGATCATTGAATAGAGCCTGTGGATAAAAGGCTCCGTGGTCGGTTAGAATCTGATGGTCAAGCCGGATCCTGTATTTGGTTCCGTAAATAGTGCTCAGTTTGTTTTCTGCGGCTACACCAGATGTTTTCTTATTACCAGCATTTGAGCGAATTTTGTTGAGGTCCTCACTCTGAATGCCATCAAGCAGCATGTTGTCGCGCTCCTCCTTTGATAGGAAAAGATCCTGGTATATCTTGTAAATGTCAAACCCTACCGTGTCCTGCAGGACCTCACCTGCATACTTCACGGTCAGTTTGTCAACAAGAGCTCGGCTGACGTTATCTACAAGAAAGTTGTTGGCATGGCCTCCATTCAAATCTATGTTGAAGCGCAGCGCCAGTGAGCCAGGCACGATTACTTCATTTTCGTTCAGCTTTGGCACAGAGACAAACAGTGTTTCCTCCAGTTTTGCCTCTGTTCGGTCGAAAGTTATACGCTTTACAGCACGCTCGGCTTTCAGTGCGCCGAGACTTTTTTCTTTGTGAGTTGGCCGAAGGTTTTCTTGCATAGCCATGTTTATAATACGAGCATAATTTAATGTTAAATTAAAAATTAAAAATCGAAAATATAATTACTCAATGGCAGAAGGCGGTGGTTATTTTGGATACAAGGACCCTTATTTAGACCAAAATCTTGATGATGACGATGATGATAACGATGATGATAACGATGATGATGAACAAGAAGTCGACACAACGCGACCATTTCAGCCGGGCTCTGCATCTACACCCTTCCATGGGGGTGAACAACATGAAATCCAAACAATGCAGCACGAACAGAGCGGACTGTCTGACACCTCCTACGAAGAAACACCTTTGTTAGGGGGCTTTATTCATCAAGATGACAAGCCAGCAATGGTTAAAAGATTCAAAGAATGTATTAAAAGAAAGTTCCCAAAAGTCGACTTTAAAAAATTAGGCCCATTGGGTTTTAGCAAAAAACCTGGCAATGAAACTACATTTGTTTCTTTTGGACCCAGGGGTGGTGAGACTGAACTCTTTAAGAAAGATGGAAGTGGCATTCTCAAAAATTTCACGGATAAGAATAAAGACGCGCTTGGGCCTGAAGCTGAATCTTTGATTGCTCAAGATAATGTTAGTATAAGAGAAACCAGACAAAGCTTAAGAGAAGCTGAAAGTCAACTACGAAAGGCAGAAAGAATTAACACGCAAAAGGAAAAAGCTGCCCAAGAAGTGCAAGATCTGAGAATCAGAATCGAGCGAACTCAAGCCAAGATTGAACATCTTGGGTCAACCCTTGAAAATGAATCAGAATTGCGCGAGCTGCAGCAACGGATGAAAAACTATAAAACCGATTTTGAAAACGCGAAAAAAGAGGTCGCTGCTCTTGAAAAACAAGCGAGGCGAAAGGCAAAAGAACAAACACGGGTCGACCAACTCAGGGCAAGCCTTGCGGCCAAAGAGAGCGAAAGAAACACCTTGGAAGAAAGACTCAACACCACAAAAACACTTGATGATCTGAATGAACAGGTTAACGATCTTGAACGCAAAAATAAAGAAGATGAGAACACTTCTCCTTCTGAAAGAGCAGCTGCTGAGGAAAGAGTTGCAGAAAGAGAAGAGGAGATTGCCAGGTTGAATACACAGATTGATGAAAGAGAAAGAAACATGCCGCTTCGAGAGAGAATAAAAGAGATTTTCAAAAAATACGGTGTTACAGTTACAGCAATCTTTATTGCTGCTGGTGAAACGATTGGAGCAGTAATTGGTGCTATTACAAAAGCTTTGAGATCCACTGGTAAACAGTTGGGAAATGGGTTGAAAGAGACCGGCAAAAAAACAGCTTCACTTCTGCCTGGACTGCTCGGATCGATTGTTAGTTTCCTCTTTAAAGCTGCTGGTCAGGTAACAGGTTTTCTGGCAGAGCACACCTGGCTATTGATTTTAGCTGTTGTGGCCTTTCTGATGGAGATTTATATAAAAAAGCGGCGTTAACGAAATGACAAGAACATCAAACCCGCAACTGCAACCGCACCAACAGCCACAGCTATTTTGTTCACATCATGTGACTCACTGCCTGATCCAGACGTTGGAATTGGAGTTTCTTTTGTTTGCTCCGTTGTCTCTTTTGTTTGATCTGTATTAGTCTGATTTTGTTTTTTGGCTTCTATTGGAATTTTTTTTTTTTTGTTACAGGCTCTGTTGGTATTTTATTTGTTACAGGCTCTATTGGTATTTTATTTGTTTCAGGTTCTATTGCAGGCTTTGGATTTTTTTTTTAATTCAGCTGTTGCCGCTTTGTGAATTGGATTAGAAGGGTGGCTGTTTGGCGGGTTTATTTTCGATTTCCCACCAGCCATGAGTTGAAGAGCCGCTTTTTTTGTGCTCATATTAACTTCGTTGTTTATTCCGAGCTTCATACCTAGCACTGCTTGTTTAAGCTGGTTGTTGTATCCAACCGTGCTTTCTGTGTTTATCAACATTCTAGCTGGCATCAGCCAGGCTCCAGGACACACGGCAAGGTTTAGCCTCACCTTTGCCTCGTCAATGGCAAGTTGGTAACGTTGTACCGACTTCGCAAGATCTGGCTGCCTTATGGCATCCTCTACCAAGACTAGGAACTCACTTTGCGCTTCCTTTGCGCGTCCACCTGAGCCAAGTATGCTGCTTCTAACGTTGACCTGAGAACCTAAAACACAATAAACAAAAGCCTCGATTGATTGGTTTATTCGCGACAAACCTGCCTGTGTCAACCCTTCCGCGCCGTTGGGACAAAACCAGTCTGCCTGTGCATAAGCAGCATCACCTGGCTCAATGTAGTAAATAACGTTACCTTTGCTCGCTGATCCACCTTCGTCGCTGAATTTATCGTAACCAGGATAATCAGCTCCAGAATTAATTGGCCCTACGTTGCTGACATAGATATAAACATCGCCCAATCCATTGTTTGCTCCTCTTGTGAAACGAAAATCGCTTGACGGGTCGACACCGAACTCAGCGCATATTCGTTTGTATGAAGCTTCGTCATACTTGTTGTCAAACTGGTTAAAAGTTGGGTCGCCTGGCAAAGCGCTGATGCTCTGAATTCCACCCATTTGAAACAGTATCCGCCTGACTGTAAAATAAACGTGAAACAGATAAAAATTACGAACATTCGGCGGCAAACTCAGTTTTGAGTGATCTTTGTCGAAAATCTCTCGACTAATACCACAGCCAGTTGTCGCACACCAGACAGCAAAGTTTAGCTGCTGCGGCCAGTAGCTCATATTAGGGCCGGCAAGCCATTTCCTTGACTCTTTTCCTGTGGTGTGTTTAAGTTTTGTTTTTTGAAATATCTCTCTGAATTTTGTCGTAAAGTATTCGTCGGGTGTAGCGTATATTTTCATTTCTCCGTTGAAAATTTTTTTCAAACTTGGTGCTAGGTCGTGAAAGCCAACCGCGGGAACAGGCAAAGATGATACTTTTATTCCACTTGGTGTAAGCTGTGGTGGAAAACCTGAAGATTTATTCAACCCGAGAGCTTTTTTCATATCTTCACTCCAATATTTGCTGTCCGAGCCAAAAACATCTGACAAACCGCCATCTCCTTTCTTATAGGAAATTGAAGCTGTTCCTGTATGATCTTTTGTGAATTCAACCTCTGCGACAAATTTACTCTTGTCGGCGTTTGGGTATACAAACAAAAAATGTTCCCACGCCTTTTCTTTTTTTGTTTTAGCAATTTTTTGAGCCTGCGGTGTTTGCGCCCATTTAATTAGAGCCTGGTAAGCCTGCATTTTGAATATTTGAAGAGAGATATATTTTTTAATATGAAAAATGGTCGTGCTCACTGTTGTTACACACTCAAACCCTCACACTGTATATTTTGACCAACCAATTCCACAACCAAATTATATCAGGCTACTGTCATGCTCATTGTATAATAGTTGGTACAACTTAAAAAAAGAAGGTGAAATTGCTTTGTTTGATGATAACACAGACAATGCAGCCACTATTATAAAAATTCTTCCAGGCCACTATACCCTTGAGAGCATTTCAATAGAATTATTATCTCTTAAAAAAGACAATGTTGAGCTGCCAACAGAGACATATACAGCTGTCGGGCAAATGGTAATCTCAAATCCGTCTAATAAAAACATAAAATTTGACAGCGATCTTGCAGCCCTTCTTGGAATCAGGCGGAAACTGCATTTAAAAACATTTGTAAAAAGATTAAACTCTCCAACAACTTATTTCATACATTGTGATTTAGTTGACAAAGAACAGAATCTTTTTAATGGCAAACCATCTTCTGTTTTAGCTTGTTACAACATCAGAGGAAAAGCTTACGAAAAAATCAATTACAAAAGTTCACAACTCAATGTATTGCGTGACGTTTCAGCTGAAAAACATGTGAAATCTATGACTCTTTCTATTAGAGATGAAATGGGTAATCTGTTCAATTTCAACGGCACAAATCTTACATATGAGATAGAATTAAATTAAGATCAATTGAAAAAATTAAAATATGTTTTTCATATACAATGTCTTCAGCAAACGTATTACCAAGCGCACCTCCAGATATCGAGACACAACTCTATCCAAACCTCCCAGAAACAACAAATGCCGAGAATTTTCGGCTAACTGAAACAAGTAAAATTGAAAAAGAAATATCTGATGAGGTTGAGCATTACAGGATTGTTTTGAAAAAATATAAAAAAGTCCGGAAAGTGATTCCCTATTCCGTGGTCTCTCTTGGCGCATTGACGGCAGTTCTGTCTTCTGGAGCTTTTGCAACATCACTTACTGGTGTCGGAATTGTAATCGGCGCGCCTGTTGCCGCAGTAGCAGCTTTATCAGGTGGTGCTTCCACTGGCCTGTCAGTTATCAACAAGAAGCTTGAAAGTAAAGTTAATAAGCACTCAAGAATCCATGCTCTGGCTGTTTCAAAACATGACTCAATAAACAGCTCTGTATCACAAGCTCTTGATAATAATCTTGTTTCCGACACGGAGTTTAAACTAATCACACGTGAATGCAGAAATATCGCCAACTTAAAGAGACTTTACGCTCAAACTTCGCACAAAAAAACAAACAAAATTCACGCCAGCCAGATATCGAAAAAATAAAAAAAGGAATCCAGGACGAATTTTTCAAAAAACTTGCCCAGTACAACACAAATTTGAACTAAATTTTGAGCGAAAATACACAAAATTATCTGTAAGTCTTATTAAAAACAGATGAATGTGTTAGGTGTTGGTCTTATTTTAAAAGCAGTCGCTAGCCTAAAGAAATACGATAAAAAGATAGAACAAGCAAAATTTTGCCCGTATCGAATACCAAAAAAATCCTTGATGAGATTCGATTTTACCTCAGAGGTGAAGTTTTCGACGAAAAGGTATTTCTTAAAGTGCACCTAACCCCTAAAATTTTTTTTCGGCTTAATAAATTCTGTTATCATCTGGAACATTTCTTCGCAAAAATTTTTTGATTTGGTTAAATTCTCGATTTTCTGTGCCTGTTAAATTCAAGAAAAATTTGGTTCACGACCGAGTAAGAGGAACCTGGGGCGAGCCGTAGTTGTGACGTCAGATCAAGAACCAAGAATTCCACGCCGCTTAGTTTTTAGCTGTGTTTCTCTGACTTTATTTGTTCATCGAAGCCTTCTGACCTTCTAGCTAATTCGAACAAAGTCATAGTATGACTAAAATTCCAATGTTGTAATCCAAAGCAGATACTGAGACGAGCTACGCGGATTCTGCTGATTTGTAGATGAATTTTAGCTCTGAATTCGAGATAGATGCGGAACACGAAGTCGACAGTACACCGCCAAAGGATGAAGCAAGTGCCGTCCTGCCCATATCTGCTAAAAAGCCGCTAACCAAAGAAGAATGAATTGCTCAATGCAAAACGGAAATAAAGGCAAACTAAGAACTGGAACAGTAAATAAAGCAACTTCCGATTGGCCTTGGAGGGCCGCGAAGAAACCGGAATGCTGAGCTTCGCCCGTGAGTGTTTACATTTTATTTCGCACGTTCGGTCTTCACGTTTGGTCTTGGTTTTCCTGCTCTCCGCTTCTCGCATTTGAGATTTATACTCAAGCTGAGGGAACCTCTTATAGAAATGGAGATTTTAATAAAGCATTCCTTTCTTCATTTATTTATTTTACATAGAAGTAAATGTGGAAACTGCGATATTACTTACGTCTTGTCCATTTCTGTAACCAGCATTAACAATAACAACAATTTATAACACTAGTGAATCAGGAAGGCAATTATTTTCTAAAGGACATTGACGAGAATTATAAGCACAAGAGTTTGTTAGTATCGGTTCAACTGAGATTATCTTACCAATCATTTTTCTCGCGTCAACGTGCAAGCAGTTTCCTCAGATCCCAGCGCGAGCGGAAATGTTCAAATTATGTAAATCAACCGGCCCTCGCTTAACTCGCGACTCGAGGCTTCGCCGCTCATCGCTCACACTTCGATCTTCTTGCGGCCTTTTTTTCGCACAAAAAATGGTAATAAAAGAATTAAGAAAGAGACTGCTTGTCCTCTACTTCAACGGAGGATATGAACAAGGGATCTCTGCACAGTAACGTTTTGTTATGCTCGAGTGATTTGATATGACTCGAGATAAAATTCTCATAGCGAGGCACGTTCATAGACTAGAATAAGGAATAATGGCAATGGCTTGTTATTGTGGAGAAAGCGCGTTCGGTTCTGCTGAAGGAGGACTTTCTATAAATACGGTCTTTAATTTTAAACCGTTCGCTGTTTTGGGCACCGCTTACATGTAATTATTTAGCGCTTACCGTGTAGCCAACTTGAATAATTCGCAAAGGTAATAATTTTCTGCGTACCGCGTATCGCGGGTATTCTGTGGTTAATCGGCCGTTGAATCATTGGAAATACACAAAAAGCTATCGTTTGATCGGATACTAAAGTTGTTCATCCATTCATACCTTCTTCTGCGACAACAAATCTTTGCTTGAAATGCATCGAGCGCTTGGAAGGCTGCCGCTTTGCTCGCTATTGCTTTACAAAATCCACTCATTTCGTCCCTTCGCCTCTGGTCGCTCGTCGTCAAAAAATGCTGTATTTTTGTAGTGATACGTCTTGTGATTCGTTTCTTTGGTTACTATGTCTCGGAGCAATACGAACGGTCGACAGTTTTCTGTACATCTTCGAGAGCTCAAGAGAAATATAGCTCCGATAGAGATAGCGCGAGACTGCGGGTTCTTGATTTGACGTCACAAGGTGACTAGTCCCATGCCCTCACTACTCGACCCTGAACCAAAATGGTGTCTATTTTCGGCCGATTTTCCGTACTTCAACCGCGCACAGAAAATCAGGGATTAAACGAAATCAAAAACTTTTTGTGACGAAATGCTCCAAATGATAACAGGATTTATTTGACGGGAAAAAAAATTTAGGGTTAGGTGCACTTTAATAGATTTAAAATAATAGATAATTTCGTCACTGATCATTGTATGGAGATTACACCATCTATTTCTAAAAAGTATTAAAAAACATTCGCTCAGTTGTAGATTTTCAAAGTAATTATATACGCTTACAAAATGATTGCAACTTTGCAAGCTATTTGTTATTTGGTTATTTTTGAACTTCTTTCACCGCCCGAAATTAGACAAATACGATTTATCACTCGTGAGTGTGTTTCAAAAATATTGTTATCAACTCGTGATGAAGATGACTACCCTGTTGGAAGATGATTATTATCAATTTGTTTACAAAATAGGTCTCAAAACTTCTGCTGACGGTAATGAATATTTTGATTATGAATTAATGTAATCATGTCTGTGTAAGCTTATATTGATTACAACTTCATTGGACCGCGAAGTCACGCGCCTGTAAACACAATTTGGGAAAAACCCCGATTGGAGATAAGAGATTATGTCACAGATATTTTGAAAATAAATATCATGTGAATAGTCACTGAGACAAAAGCCATTTCACGTGCAAAACAAAAGAATACATACCAAATCTCCCTGGCAACTAACTGTTTGAAAAGTAAATTAAAAATCTGTTTTGACTTTTTCATTCGCCAGGGAGATTTGGTATGTATTCTTTTGTTTTACACGTGAAAAGTTATTGTTTTTTAGCTTCTTTTTTTTCGTTTTACGTGAACTGTCTGTTAAAAAAAAGCCACCGGCTTAAACTTGTTCATTAGACTATTCGATATATTTAAATTTAAACTTGGCTCGATGCGCGAAAGAATAATTAATTATCCTCTTCCCAGAAACGAATAAATTCTTCGTTGCATGGTAAGTTGATATGATGAATAACTCCATTTTCATAACAAATTGAACATACCCCGGTTGATTCAGCAGTTATATTATAAAGATTACTAAAAGTACACACATTCACGATTCGTTGGCGCTCTTCACAAAACGGCGCATCTAAAATATCCTCATGAATTTCTTTCCAACCCCTTGCTAATTCGTTATATGCGCTGTGCCAGTCGTAAGTATCAGAGCAAATCTTTACTAAAGGTACATTCTCGATCGGGGGAGTGTACAACAGTTTATGTTTGATTCCTTGCTCAAAACAGGGGTAACAAAACCTTTCCCAGCGGCAGTTATTATACTCTAAGCATATTATAATACGCGCAAGTTGTTGCCTGTTATGACAGAAAGGTTGTTTTGATAACTCATTTTATTATTCAACAAATTGTCACAATGCCCAAATATGGTAAGAAAGCCCTCAATATCTGTCATCCTACATGACAGATATCCTGCGTTATTATTCAACAAATTGTCACTATGCCCATATATGGTAAGGAAGCCCTCAATATCTGTCATCCGTACATGACAGATATCCTGCGATATACGTAAATGACCATATTTGGAAGTGCACTGCAGATTTTCTTTCATTGTTTGTTTCGCGGCCATTTTGAAAAGCGAGGCAGTTTTAGCAGTGTTCTCCGCAAATTTTAACTCCCTGGAAGAAACTTTCCACGATTAAATGCTCTCAAGAAGTCAACAAGTATTTGCTTCAGCTCACAAAGATATCCAGAGGTTGACTTGGAATTTTCATAGTGAGAACTCAACCAAGAAAATGCTATTGCGAACGAAGCAGCAGACTTGCTCACGGAAAGTTGTAAAGTTGAAAAGATTTTAATTCACGGGAAGAACACTTATTCTCGGTAAGGTAGCAATATATTTTTTTACTTTGTCTTGTCATTTCCAGACATGAGTTTGTAAATAAGTCTTTTTAAGTGAACGGTAGTAAACTTCGATTTCTTGAAGTTCTGTTTTGATTTTCATTATGTGTTGCTAGCTTTTAGCGTTTTCATCATAGAACCATAGTTTTTCTCGTTCTGAAAATGGTAGTCGATGAGAATTTGTTGAATAACAAAACAATTATCCTGCTCAATCTTGCGGAATATCCCCTGATTTAGGCAACTCGGCCTACGGCCTCGTCGGCTAAGTCTCAGGTGATATTGCGCGCGATTTCGCAGGATAATTGTTAAATATACGTAAATGACCATATTTGGAAGTGCACTGCAGATTTTCTTTCATTGCTTGTTTGGCGGCCATTTTGAAAAGCGAGGCAGTTTTGGCAGTGTTCTCCGTAAATTTTAACTCTCTAGAAGAAACTTTTCACGATTAAATGCTCTCAAAAAGTCAACAAGTATTTGCTTCAGCTCACAAAGATATCCAGAGGTTGACTTGGAATTTTCATAGTGAGAACTCAACCAAGAAAATGCTATTGCGAACGAAGCAGCACACTTGCTCGCGGAAAGTTGTAAAGACTAAAGTTGAAAAGATTTTAATTCACAGAAAGAGGACTTATTCTCGGTAAGGTAGCAATATTTTTTTCCTTTGTGTTGTCATTTCCAAACATGAGTTTGTAAATAAGTCTTTTTAAGTGAACGGTAGTAAACTTTGATTTCTTGAAGTTCTGTTTTGATTTTTATTAAGCTTATGTGTTGCTAGCTTTTAGCGTTTGTATCATAGAGCCGTAGTTTTTCTCGTTCTGAAAATGGTAGGCGATGGGAATTTGTTGAATAATAAAACAATTATCCTGCTCAATCTTGCGGAATATCGCCTGATTTAGCCAACTCGGCCTACGGCCTCGTCGGCTAAGTATCAGGTGATATTCCGCGCGATTTCGCAGGATAATTGTTAAGTGTACCTCTTTCCAACCAAAAGCCAATCGCTTTGCGGCTGCCATTTTTGTGTATATACTTGTGATGATACTTGTTCAATAGGAAATAATTCTAGGCCACTTTGTATAATATTAACTCTATCGGGGGAATAAACGACACTTTATGACGAATATTTCTCGCTTTCTTTTTATACTGTTTATGTTATTTTACTCACACGCACACATGTATAATGAGGATGTTCTGGGACACTTTATTTCCCGAATCGAGCCTCCCATAGGGAGACGAGATTCGGGATAACATAAAGTGGCCCAGAACTCTCATTATACATGTGTGTGTCGTGAAGTGATGTTACATATTCACCGTAGTGTAGTAAAACCAATTTTATTGGAGGCTTTATCACATTGCTATTCGCCCTCGTTAGCTAATTAACTGCGGAATCCTGACTTATCATAATGGATCGGATTCATCATCGTTGACTGGTTTAATTTAGTTCCATCGAAACAAATGTTGACGAACAATGTTTTGAAACTTTCTCGGTCTGGTCACTACCGCGTGCTGTTTCGAAACGGGCCATGTCCTCGCAAAAGAGATATGATTGCCTCAAGTTAGCCGATGAATTGTTTGAAATATTTTTGTTTTTACCAATAGTTAGCTTCACACACTGGCTTCTTTGTTATCGACAACTAGTTAGCGATAATATACTGTCTGGTCTGTCGTGGTCTGTATGGAGCACTAATAGTTGTCGCGTCATTTCAGGTGTAATACTAATAGACATAGTTGTCGACAATCTCTCTAGTCTGTCAAAACCCTTAGAAACAGAGTCCATAAGGGCGACATGTTCCAATATTTGTTCTCGTTACAACCCTGTTCCTCTTTAGAAAAACGGGCTGGTATTCTTCACTTGTCAACAGAAATCCTTACTAGTACTGACATGTTTTGAGGACTGCAAATGCAGAGTGTACATTACGTTAAACTAAGATGAAACACTATTTGGCACTATTGTTGTCTCTAAAAGTGAGTAAATCTGACTCAAGGCAAATTTTACAAATTTGCAAAATTTTCCCCCATAAAGGGCAAAAAACGAACTGTATCACAGGAAGGCACTACTTGATACCCTTTCATTCGAACGGCACTTTTAAGAGTTAAAACTCTTAAAGTGCATATAACAGATTTTTTTAAATTTGCCTGATCGAATCTAAATGACATCCTGATATGAATATCAAAAATTATTTTTCGATTTCGATTTTCCTTCCCCGCGCTTTTGCCGTTTAAAAACGTGAAATTTTACTTCCGGTCATGTCAAAAACCGCGCAAAGGGAGACCTGGGCATAGTCACGTTGTGACGTCATACCAGGAACGGAGTCGATGCCAAAACAAGCTACGTGGGCCACATTGCGGAGATCTAATACATTTTGTTTTTCTTTATTTCGCAACTGCCAAATTAAGCACGAAATTATCTGAAACTGCTAATGTTTCAAGTAATCTGGGCAGTGATTTGGAGGTTTTAGAGTCCATAAAATGCGAATCGCCAACCTCTGAAGTTGAAAGCGAAACAGAACTCGAGATCGAGAAAGAAGCTATTCAGAACCAGAAGATTCTTCCATAGACAAGGCACTTGCCGATGAATATTGACTTAGAGAATACTATCAAGAGAAAAAGGAGGTAGAACGAATAATTCACAAGCTAGAAAATCTCTTTGATGGCACCGAAGCGCTGGAGACATAGCAAGAAATGCAACTGTTGTAAATGAGAGAAGACGTTTGCCTGTAGAATATTAGGCTTTAATCACCAAATCTCTTACTAACACAAAACATGGCAGCCAACTGCAACCACGAGGATTGCAGGCTCATATATAATAAAATTGAATCACACTGCATATACAACACAACAAATTATAATGTAACACGATACGTCACGCAACACTAGCAGTGTTCAAGTGTCTCTAGTTTCTAGCTTTAGTGCGCCATGTCATTTACACCACATTCACCCTGTCCTTTAAAGATCGAGTCTAACTACAGGACGACGAACTCGTTGGGAGCGACGAACAGGTGCAGGTTCTGCGTTCTGTACTGGTGTAAGTTCAGGTTGAGGTTCAGGTTTGGGTTCGGGCGCAGATGATGGTTCTGCATCAGGCGTAACACTGACATGTGTGTCAAGGGGCAAGTTCTCTGCTTCCTCTGGAATACGTTCTGGTGCTGGCAGGGTCTCAACAACTTCCATGTGACCCTTAGGTGCAAGGTGCTTTGTGGCTACTGTTGTCTCCCTACCGTCAGGATAGCGCACATGCGCGTAGTGAGGGTTTGCCTGGAGTAGTTCCACTTCATCGACCAAAGGGTCCATCTTACTTGTGTGCACCTGGCGTTTAATGTACACTGGTCCAGGTGTAGCTAGCCAGGTGGGAATGGAGGCGCCAGCGGACGATCGGCGTGAGAAACCAAAGAATCGCTCATGTGGAGTTTCATTGGTGGCAGTATACAAAAGAGAACGGACAGAGTGTAGCACATCAGGAAGGACATCCTGCCAGTTCTTGAGTGGTAGGTTCTTGGATTTCAAACTCATAGTAACTGCTTTCCATATCACGCCATTGCATCTCTCTGCTTGACCATTTCCTTCTGGGTTGTAACTGGTAGTTCGACTTGAAGCTACTCCTTTCGAAGACAGGAATTCGCGTAACTCTCTGCTCATAAATGAAGCCCCGCGGTCTGAATGGAGATATGCTGGCATTCCAACAAGTGAGAACAGCGACGTAAGGCACTTAACGACTGTGTTCGTGGACACATCAGGACATGGGAAAACAAATGGGAACCTGGAATACTCGTCAACAACCATAAGGAAGTACTTGTTTCCGTTATTCGTCGGAAGAGGGCCTTTGAAGTCGATGTTGATCCTCTCGAATGGCTGAGTGGCTTTGATAAGGGGAACCTTCTCTGGGCGATGGAACTGAGGTTTACATTCACAACAAACAGGGCACCGGCTTGTCATCTTCTTAATCTCATCGAGGGAATAAGGTAAGTTCTTGGTTCGCACGAAGTGATTTAGTCTGGTGACGCCTGGATGGCAGAGAGCCTCGTGAAGCTTAAAGAGGGAATCTTCAGTGGCCATGGCGCACGTAGCCCTGCACAGTGTGTCAGCTGGGACGTTATCTCTACCGGGGCGATAGACGATATCAAAACTGAAGCAGGAGAGTTCAAGTCTCCAACGCAAGAACTTCTCGTTCTTTATCTTCCCTCTGTGATGCTTGTCAAACATGTAGGACACCGATTTCTGGTCAGTTTTCAGGATGAAGTGTCTTCCAGTAAGGAAGTGTCTCCAATGCCTCACTGCTTCTATTATGGCCTGGGCTTCCTTCTCTATGGATGCATGCTTCAGTTCACTGCCTTGAAGGGTTCGTGAGAAGAAGGCAACAGGTTTTCCATTCTGGTTGAGAGTGGCTGCTAGCGCTACTTCGGACGCATCCGTTTCGACTTCAAAGGGAATGGTCTCATCAATAGCGGTGACAACAGCGTCTTCTATCGTCTTCTTGAGACTTTCAAATGCTTCAACAGCTGGAGGAGGCAGAGGGAATGACTTGCAAGAGGCAATTGGCTTAATTCGATCCGAGAACCTTGGGATCCATTGTGAATAGTAGGAGATTAATCCGAGACACCTGCTCATGGACTTTGAGTCGTGTGGAATGGGGAGTTCACCCAGGGGTCGTAGACGATCAGGATCCGGCCGTATGGTACCCTCCTCGATGATGTATCCGAAGACGGGGAGACGCCGGGTTGAGAAAATACACTTTTCAGTGTTATAACAGAGGTTCTTGCGTTTGGCAGCTTCAAGAAAATGTTCTATGTTAGTATCATGGTCCTCTTGGTCCTTGCCGCAAATAGTAACGTTGTCAAGGTAAGGGAAGCTCGCCTCAAGATCATTCTCATCTACAAACTTCATCATCTCTCTCTGAAAACAGGCTACTCCATTGGTGACCCCGAAGGGCAGGCGGGTGAACTGATAGAGACTGCCTCGAGCTTCAAAGGCTGTGTAAGGCTTATCTTCATCCTTGAGTGGCACTTGATGGTATGCACTTCGAAGATCAATAGTGCTGAAGACTCTGTACTGGGCAATCTTGTTGACCATGTCGCTTATTCTGGGCAATGGGAAAGCATCTAGAAGTGTGAATCTGTTAATTGTCTGTGAGTAGTCGATCGCTAGCCTCTTCCTGTGATTTTCATCCTTAGTCACAACGACCTGTGCCCGCCATGGTGAAAGGCTTGGTTCTATGATGCCTTCTTTGAGTAATCTTTTCACTTCCTCATCAATAAAAGCGGAATCGTCTTGGCTGTATCTTCGAGACGTCGAGGCAATTGGATGGCAGTCTGCAGTCAGATTCGCAAATGGCTCAGGTGGATCTATATTCAGTTTACTAAAACCACAGACGGCCAAAGGTGGTTCAGAGCCCCCGTAATGGAAAGTGACGCTCGAATGCTGGGATTGGAAATCAAGTCCAAGGATTAGGTCAGCACAAAGTCCAGACAAGATGGACAGTTTGTAACCTGCATATTTACGTCCTTGGTAGGAGAGATTAGCGACACAGGTACCAGTGATACTAACTGCACTAGATACTGACATAGCCATGGATACTGTACCAGATGAAGGATGAACGGTAAGAGCTACCTTCTCCACCAACCTTGGATGAATAAAGCTTTCAGTGCTACCACTATCAAAGAGGGCTTTGACTTCCAATCCTTCCATGGTAACGGTTCCTGATGACTTTGAAAGGGATTCTGGGGCACCCACTGTGGCAAGTGTAGGAGACCAGGCTGCAGCTGAAACTTTATTCTTGTTTATCTTCCTTCCACGGCAAACCTTTGCAAAATGGCCCTTTTTCTGACAATAAGAGCAAACTGCATCACGGGCAGGGCATTTTGAACGAGGGTGGTTACTGTTTCCACAGAAGAAACAAGTAGTCGCTTTAGGTGAGGCATCTGATCCTACTGCAGCTAGCGTGCCGGGATCTGTCTGCTCCTGATCCACCGTAGCGGCGGGTGGAACAGCTGCATTGACAGATGAAGGAGGACTAGAGTAGGATTCAGAATTACGCATAGCCAATTCCAGAGAACGAGCTTGATCAAACATGGCCTTCAAATCTAGCGTATTATTCTCCAATAACCTCTGGCGGATCGAAGGTGACCGTAAACCAGTGATAAAAGCGTCCCGGATGCTTTCTTCGCAATATTTAGAAGCAGTGACACTTTGGAAGTTGCAATCCTTGCTAAGTGTTTTCAGAGCTTGAAGGAATTCATCCAGCGTTTCGTGAGGTTGTTGGCACCTCGTGGCAAGAATATGGCGGGCAAAGATTTCATTTCGAGGTTTCACAAAAAGTGCTTGTAATATTTCTACGGCTGCCTCATAGTCGGTGCACTCCTCGATGTGTTGAAAGATTGAGGGAGAAACGTAATTCGCCAATACCGAGAGCTTGTTGAGGTCTCTTTGTGGTAGGACAGCCAAACAGTTATCGAACGTTCGTTTCCAATGAAGCCATTCTTTCGAAGCTTCGCCTCTGTTAGGGTCCGTTTCCAGGCGCTCCGGACGGAGTACTTTGTCCATTGAGACTGGTGATTAAATTGTTGTAAATGAGAGAAGACGTTTGCCTGTAGAATATTAGGCTTTAATCACCAAATCTCTTACTAACACAAAACATGGCGGCCAACTGCAACCACGAGGATTGCAGGCTCATATATAATAAAATTGAATCACACTGCATATACAACACAACGAATTATAATGTAACACGATACGTCACGCAACACTAGCATTGTTCAAGTGTCTCTAGTTTCTAGCTTTAGTGCGCAATGTCATTTACACCACAGCAACGATTTCTCATCTCTAGGTGTAAATATTAAAGCGAAACAGAACTCGGGAACGAGAAGGAAGACTATTCAGAACCAGAGGGTCCTTACACAGACAAGCCGCTTGCCGATTAAAATTGACTTAGAAAATACTATCAAGAGATAGAGGAGGCAGAACTAAGAAAACAGAATCTAGAAAACCTATGTGATGGTACCGAAGCGCTCGAGACGCGGGAAGAAATGCCACGATTGCTCATCTCCTGGTGTAAATATTATAATCGTGCTCGGCTAAATAAACGCCTGTTATGCAGGTTATACTTTTATACTCTTACACGTGTAGATGTAGTAACTGTGCCTTAAACCATCTGTAAAACGCCGTGAATTGTCTTTGCTGCAAAGAAGTTCAGAAATGTGTCGAATCTCCCGAAGCGCTGTTGTCTCGCGCGAAGCCGCGAACTTGACACAACAACATGATGTAAAACAATGCACCCGGGATTTAGTGCTGTCTGAACAGATGGTCGCTACGATCAGATGCAGCAAAATATAATGCAATAGACGGAAGAAATTGTTGTCAGATTAGTTCGGAAGGGAAGTGAGAATTTGTCTGCGTTCTTGTGGACTCTCTGAAACATTCGTGTTGCATTTAATACGTCTAGGCAAATTGACACTCGAAATTTCTGCACTGTTTACTTCCGATATACTGACCAGTGTTGATTCATAACTGAGGTAAAGATTATAACATCCCTCATTTTTGCACAACTGGACTACCGATAATTATAAAATTATGATGAAAACATGGCTGACTAAGTTTTGAAAGGAATGAGCAAACTCTTATCTTCATTTAATAATCTTACTGCAGCTTATTCTTATTGAAAGACCTGAAATATCAATCAGATTTGCTATTGCACAATTTACATAGACATAAAACAACAACGTTTCAGAGAGTCCACAAGAACGCAGAGAATTACGCACTTCTCTTCCGAACCAATCTACTGAACGATACTTTCTTCCATCTATCGTATTATATTTTCTGCATCTGAATGTAGCGACTATCAGTTTTAAAGTCAGACAACACTGAACAGTGTCGGGTAGGTTGTTACACATCCTGTTGTGTTAAGTTTGCGGCTTACATACAACGGTGCTTCGAGAGATTCGACACGTTTCTGAATTTCTTTGAAGCAAAGACAATCTACGACGTTTTGCAGATGGTTTAAAGCACAGTTACCACATCTACACCTGTAAGAGTATGAAAGTATAACCTGCATAACAGGCGTTTATTTAGCCGAGCGCGAACAAGGTTTATTTTGCCGAGCACAATTCTAATATTTACACCGGGAGATGAGAAATCGTGGCACTTCTTACTGCGTCTCGAACGCTACGGTACCATCAAATAGGTTTTTCTAGATTCTGTTTTCTTCGCTCTGTCTCCTCTACCTCTTGATAGTATTCTCTAATTCAATTTTCATCGGCAAGTGGATTGTCTATGTAAGGACCTTTTGGTTCTGAATAGCTTCTTTCTCGATCTCGAGTTCTGTTTCGCTTTCAACTTCAGAAGTTAGCGATTCGCATTCGATGGACTCTAAAAGCTCCAAATCACTGCCCAGATTACTTGTAACATCAGCAGTTTCACATAATTTCGTGCTTAATTTGGCAGTTGCGGAATAAAGAAAAATAAAATGAATTAGATCTCCGCAATGCGGCCCACGTTAGCTTGTTTTGGCATTGACTCCGTTCCTGGTATGACGTCACAACGTGACTAGGCCCAGGTCTCCCTTTGCGCGGTTTTTGACATGACCGGAAGTAAAATTTCACGTTTTTAAACGGCAAAAGCGCGGGGAAGGATAATCGAAATCGAAAAATAATTTTTGACATTCATATCAGGATGTCATTTAGATTCGATCAGGCAAATAAAAAAAAATCTGTCATATGCACTTTAATGGTTTCATCTAAAAACTCACAAGTTAGAACCACCCAAAAGTTAGAACCATCTTGTACAAAATAATAATCACTAGCACAAGAATTGGTACTGTTCAATAAGCGGCTTTTACTTGAATGATCACCATTATTTTTAAAAGGATTTATCCAATGCAACAAGAATGTTAATATAAATACGGGAACGTCTTTCCAAATCTAGTGAACGGAGGCTGGACGATGTGGGGAGACTGGGGTAAGTGCAGCGTAACTTGCGGTGGAGGAACTCAAGCACGAAATCGCTCCTGCGCCAACCCGCCCGTAGCCCATGGTGGCAGACCGTGTGTGGGTCCCACTGAGATGACTCAGGACTGTAATAAAGATGTCTTTTGTCGTGGTAAGGAACTTAGATTCAAGTGAAGTTAATGAAAATCAATAGTAAACAGATAATTGATTACTACGTGTTTTTGAACACCTCAGGTTAAGTTTTATATTTTAGCAATTGAAGCAACACCACAAAATCCAGCGTTTGTGCTTATAGTTTGCGAAATCATAGAAAAGGATGTTTTGCTACAATAGATTACATAGTGAACTCCTTTTACTTATTAAAAAGATTTTCATTTTCTCACCAATAAAATATGCCAATTTGTAATTATAATGTTCTGCTACAACCAACGTCATCGTCATTATTGTAATCATTACGATTGCTATCAACATCAGCAATATCATTTGACTTCCAAACAAGGAAAGCAGCCATAAAATTCTAAGGTTATACAAGTATCCTCTTGAAAACCAACAATTTATTAGCAAGGTAATAATTTATTTTGAAAATAACATGACCGAAAATACATGATCGTTTTTATCCAGTGAACGGTGGCTGGATGATGTGGGGAGACTGGGACGAATGCAGCGTAACTTGCGGTGGAGGAACTCAAACACGAAATCGCTCCTGCACCAACCCGCCCGTGGCCCATGGTGGCAGACCGTGTGTGGGTCCCACTGAGATGACTCAAGACTGTAATAATGATGTCTTTTGTCCTGGTAAGGAACTTAGATTCAATGAAGATAATGAAAATCAATAGCAAAGATATAATTGATTACTACGTGTTTTTGAACACCTCAGGTTAAGTTTTATATTTTAGCAATTGAAGCAACACCAGACAAATCCAGCGTTTGTGCTTATAGTTTGCGAAATCATAGAAAAGGATGTTTTGTTACAAAAGATTACATAGTGAACTCATTTTACTCATTAAAAAGATTTCATTTCCTCACCGATCAAATATGTCAATCAATTGTAATTAAAATCATTTGCAATTAACATCAACATCAGCAATATCATTTGACTTCCAAATGAGGAAAGCAGCCGTAAAATTCTAAGGTTATACAAGCCTCCTCTTGAAAACCAATAAATTATTGGCAGTCGACACTTGCAAAATAACATGACCCAAAATACATATCGTTTTTATCCAGTGAACGGTGGCTGGACGATGTGGGGAGACTGGGGCGAATGCAGTGTATCCTGCAGTGGAGGAACTCAAACACGAAATCGCTCCTGCACCAGCCCGCCCGTGGCCCATGGTGGCAGATCGTGTTTGGGCCCGAACGCGATGACTCAGGACTGTAATGAACAAGTTTCTTGTCCAGCCACAACTAGGTTTAATCCGTTCATGAATTTCATGCAAACAAGGAGAGGTTTCATCGTCTTTTAGGGGTATTTTAGTGCCCCGGTCTTTTCAAATCGTTTGCCACGAATAATTTGTTACCAAAGGATAATATACGTATGTTTAGGCTAACCTAACAGGGGAACTCCCAGACAACAGCAACAACAAGAAACGAAAATTTAGGGCCACTCGTCAGTGCACTCGCGACGATTATTACAGTGTGGGGGCGCGGTGGTGTAGTGGTTAGCGCGTTGGATTTCAGATCTGAAGGTCGGTGGTGCGACGCCCGGTCTCTGCCATCGTGTTGTTTCCTTAGACAAGATGCTTTGCCCCACATTGTCTCTCTCGACCCAGGTATATAAATGGGGACCGGCGACATACTGCTGGGGGGGCAACCCTGGGATCAGGGCGAAAAAAGGTTGGGCGATGAAACGAGCGTGTCCGAGCAAAAAGGTGTGATGCAGTGGACTGGGATCAATTTAGGTGCTAGATCAAAACGGTTGCCTGCTTGGGTTTCCTCCATAATCCTGATAATCTATGAAGTTCCCGAGAAACGTCGACTTTGGGTCATCCTTTCTTTGTCTTATCCGCCTTGATCGATGCTAAAAAACTGCCTAAAAACTGTCTAAAAACGAGCAGAGTAAAGTAAAAAGATGTTAAATGGCGTTTGCATGACGCGTGGCATGACGCGTATTCAAAATGCGTGCAGCTCGTGCAAGGTTAATCAGGACTCGTCCCTGGTTAATTAATTAAATCAAATCAACATGAACACCGCGCTTCTTCTTCTTTTTCCCCAAAACCTCTCCTATGCTTGTCTGTTTCTTTAGGAACTACAAATGGAATTGCTCCTCAGTTTAGACGGTTTTCTTTGCCATGTTTTTGTGAGATAAAGGGGGAAGAAATCTTCACACTTAATTTCACTTTTAATTTGTTTACGTACAGTTGACGGCGTTGCGACGAATCATGGCCATGGCGCGTTGCAAAGAGGCAAAGTTTAAAGTTGCAAAACGCCACTATCTCCAAATATCTCCAGCTAATTTTTTATTATGTTATGTAAAATTTATCGACCTTTAAAATATGTAAGATTTAGGGTGGAGTAATTTGGAGCTTTTGTAAAAGAGACGATGAAAGACAACCATGTCATGTTTTGCGGCAAGAGCAAGCATTCGACACCGTCAAATTGAGCTCATTTTTAGCCAACTTACTGTGAAGAAGATTGGCTAATATGCACGCAGACATAAACATTTAAGCTTTGAGCCAGGACTGTAAAAAAACGTTTTAATCATAGTGCACGGCTGGCTGAAAAATAAGGAAAGAAAGTGAGATTTCCGGTTTGTTGAAAGGTAAGTTTTGCCGGCTACCAAACACACCGGAAGCGCGGAAAGAGCGCTCGTGCCAGTCCTTCTCCGCATCACACATCCCTTGAAGAGCGGACTGCTCGTTTCATCGCCCAACCTTTTCCCGCCCTGCCTGGGATGGACTAGCATCCCGCCCAGGGGGAAGTAGCAATACTCTCAGTTGCTTCATGCTACGGAAACCGGGATAAGCTCCGGCCGTGTGGGCCTCCTTGGCCTGAGTGCGACTTTCTCTTCTTCATCTTTTAATAAAAGAGAAACAAAAGTAAAAATAGCAAACACATGCAAAACAAAGGCAAGGACTAAATGAAAAAGTTAAAGAAAACACTTGGAATGCAAGTGGAACCTACCTGACTATCCGCGAGACTAATCTCGTACGCAAGATTTGTATTTTATAACAGATTTAGATTAACCGGGGCGATTTACGTGCGTATAGGTACATTCCATGATCATCCATCGTGACTCGCATAGATTTGTCCATTTCATAACTATGGTGTTTTGCTATCGAAGGCATTCGGCCGGCGCAGAAAGTCCCGTAAGACTAGAAACTCAAAGTTAGTCCGGTCGTAGTTTATGAAAGGCTAGGGCAACGAAATCCGAAAAACTTATTTGTTTTCGTTTCCGTTTTGGTCCTTGACCTTGTGCTATCCCCAGTAGGTTATGAAGTGCGTTGGACTAACTGACCGTTTAGTTATTCAGCCACAGTAATGTAAAACAAAGGCTAAATGCATGATTGTAGTAGTTACATAATAAATTATGGTACTTCCGTCTTTGAAGTTTTATAGCCAGTCCCTCACGAGCGACAAACCTTAGAATTACAACCTCTAAATGTATACTAAAACCTTCCTTTTCTATCAGTTTACTTAGCGGAAAATATAATTTCTTAAGAATCTATCCAACAATGGATTTAAAAAATCTTCTCTTTAATGTCGATGAAGGACTCGCTTGCAGTTTAAACAACACAAAGTATATATACACTTGCTTAACTATTTTCCAGTTAACGGTGGCTGGACCGTGTGGGGAAATTGGAGCAAATGCAGTGTAACCTGCGGTGGAGGAACTCAAACACGCAATCGCTCCTGCACCAACCCGCCCGTGGCCCATGGTGGCAGAGCGTGTGAGGGTCTGAATGGGACGACTCGAGACTGCAACATGGATGTCTCTTGTCCAGGTAAGAAAGAAACTTTAAGATGACGACCGTTGAAGTCAAGAGTTGAACATTATACACTTTTTTAAACTGAGATTTAATAGTGAACACTTTAAAAAGGCCGCTTCACATGGCCAACAATAATTTGCATACTCGCGGTGACTTGAGCACGCTGGCTGGTACAAACGTCACAACAACAGCTGCCAGCAAACTCAGTGGACAGCCGTTGGCGAGAAACAGAAAAGGAGAACCTATTTTCTCCACCGTTTGTGTCGGAACACATTCACCTGCCGCACGAACATTTGTCAAATAGGTGGCGTCTACTTTTAAGGACGGTGCCTCCTAATACAGACGTATTTTTGCAAAGGTTATGACTATGGGCAAAAAGTAGATCTACCACGCATTTTCCGAGATAATTAAGCAACAGTAACTCTAAAAAAGCGTTAAAATACAAAGAATGTATGACAATTTCTTTCCAAATTTAAACTCAATTATCTCTGAAAAATGCGCGGTTACCCCCAATTTTCTTTTTGGATTCTGATAGCCCTTGCTAAGATCTGCTTTTTCCACATAGTCTTAAACCGTGCAAAACTATTGTTGTATTGGGGGACAAATTCCTTAAGAAAACCGAATATCCCGAGATGCGCAGAACGTATGCGCAGTCACAAAAGGAGGCGCCGTCCTTAACCGATATGAATCACAATTCATACATTCTTTACCGTAATTCTTACGTCAACTTCACAAAATGGCATCGGCTGAAGAAGAATGTTGGAAGGCTTAAACGTTTACCTAAAAGTTAACAAAACAGTGCTTGTTTCGGTGAGGTAATTCCTTGGCAACATACACTGAAATGTCAAGTAAGGGATTATGAGAACAACTGCCCCCAAACTGGGTTTTAAAAACAGCAGCACGACGTTTGTGAAGGTTTCACTTTGTAGTAATGTAATGCAAGTTTGTGTCGAAATATACTGAAACGTTGTCTGTGCAAGGGGCCCATACTATTTTTGTTGTCTAACATTATTGAGTTTGAGTGTGTCGATTTATCAGTTGATGGAGGTTGGTCCCAATGGACCAGTTGGAGCCAATGCACAGTGACATGCGGTGGAGGAACACGTACACGATCCCGCTCCTGCACCAACCCGCCCGCGGCCCACGGTGGAAAATCATGCTTTGGCGAGCACCTGGAAATCGAGAAATGCAACATAAATATTCAATGTCCGGGTAAATGAGGAACTTCCAGCCACTAAAACTTTGTAGGGTCGTTTTAGCTTATGCTGTTGACGCAATTTTTTTTTTTTAAATACTAAGTACACATCTGATTTGGCATTGTCTCGTATATTCAGCAACCAAACAAATTAGAATTGATTGTGTTATCCATAATAATAACAATAATAACTCCCGTCGTTTTGACTTTCATTTATGACGTTTGGATTCCACAGTAGAATAAAAGGATAATATCCTTAAGTTGTTGTTACATTTTCTGCGAAATAATTGTCGTTAATCACGATTAACACAAGATTAATGAGCGCCTAATTTTGAAAAACAAAACTACCTGAGGCTTATGAACATAGTTCTTCTTTAAGGTTTTTTTTTTCAAATCTTCGAAAACTAAACAGGACAGTGGTCTAATGCTGTATTCTAAGCTGTATTAACATTATTAGTTTGTCACTCTACCTTATGTATTTGCACTGTTTATTTCTCAATCGAAGGTGGTTGGTCTTTGTGGGGGAAATGGGGCCCGTGCGACAAAGGTTGTCTGAAAACAAGAACAAGAAATTGCAGCAGACCTCCCCCGTCCAATAATGGCATAAAGTGCACTGGTGCCTCTTTCCAGAAAGTGGGGTGTTCTTTTGATGAGTGCTTGGGTAGGTGTTATTTTGCGTCGTCTTTTAGATATTTGAAAGCTCCGTCCTAATAGATATTTTATCTGAACAATTGTTGCGATGTTTCAAGTTCGAGCTCTACTTAGTTAAAACGTCTATCAATTGCTGCTTCGAACAGACTTCTTAGGCTCAAAGACATCGTTTTGTTCTTCAGATATAAATGCATCATCTCTAAAAGTAAGATAGCTAGTGGCAAAGAGCAAAATGCTCACCCATTAAAAACCTTGAGGAGAAAAGTACTTGAAATGATTTCGAAGTACAGAAGCATCGGTTTTTCTTAACATAGAAAAATAACTTAGCAAGGAGCAACTTGAGGAATCAACCCAAACCATTTGTTACCATGGTTACACAACATCCTTAGTCGACCTGATGAAAAATTAATAAAAGCTCGCGTAACAATACTTTTAGAAGCTATGGCATTCAGTAAAATGAATGACAATGATTTCTTTAAAAAGTAAATGGAAAAGCAGATTGAATGAAAACTAGCGTCTAAAGAGGTATTTCGTCATAAGCTAGTTCTCTTAAAATATATTTGTCGTATTTCGTATACATTTCAAATTCAAATTCAAATTAGACGAAATGGGCCATGACAACCTGAGCTCTTAATACTAAGTAAATAACCTTTAATTAAGTAGTCTGGCGACTCGGAACGACTCCAACCACCCTGAACAGTTCTGCGTTGGGTACAGACGTTCTTCTTCCGAGAATTTCAAAGTCAAGTAAGATGGAATTTAACTTCACAGCTGGGTGGAACACGTTCTTTTTTGTTCTTTGTCTTTACATCCTAATTGGTATGTACAATACACTTTGTAAGACTTTGTTTGAGCTTTGAATTTTTCGGTTCCTCGGCGAGAAAGTCGGTCGGACGGTCTAAAGTGTAATAGACTAGGTTTTCATGAGAGACAACTTATTCATGTATGAAGTTAATCAGTCATAAAGGTAGTTCATAAGTATGTAGCTTTACATTGTGGAACTGAACCGAATTCACTGAAGTTAAACTTGCAGTTTGGTCTTAGTCACAAAGGTATTTGAAACCCTGAGTAGTGAATACTTCAAATACTCCTCAAATTAGTATGTTTAAAAGCGATTTCAATACCCAGTCTTTTATTCAAAGTAAAAGAAAAATTTTCACTACGATGACGTTAAATTCTGATAATAAGCCTGATTATAAACACAAGAAGTATAGAGTACTTCTTGTCAGAGTACATTTGGTAGTCATGTGTTAGTGAGTTCATATTCACTAACAAAGAAAGGGTCTAAATTCATGCATTCCTTGTATCATAACAATGAATAAAGTTTTGGAGAGCTTCACAATCTCCTGTTAAGGGAAAGTTTACTATATAATTATTACGTTTTAGAAAACCAGTTATAATCACAGCATGTAACTTTTCGAGCTCGTGTCTTACTATAGAGCTCTAGAAATTAAATACACATACGATAACTTTTGTACAAATAAAACATCTCGAATGTTTTCTGAATTTTGGAGTTCGTATTGGACATTGCTAGATGGAGCAACTTCAACTTCAAAAGGAATTTGCTATATTTGTTGCTATACTGATATACTCTTTTCTTTTCAGGAGGTAACGGAGGCGGTGGCAGAGGAGTGGAGATAGAGAATGATTTATTAAGCGAGGAAGGATCGGGGAGCTCTGAGTCTTGGAGTGAATGGACCAAATGGAGCGAGTGTGCAAAGAGCTGTGGTGACAGCAGTTGGAAATTCCGAACACGCAAGTGCATTAGCAGCAAACCCGCGGTCTGCCTGGGAGATAGTGTAGAGACCAAGCTGTGTTACGTGCCACCCTGCTGAGTATAGGCTTGTTGGCTCAAGCGAAAAGTCTGGGGCAAGACAAGATTGGATGCGTGTAGAGCGAGGCGTGCGGTGAGGCTTGGGAATTTCACACGCCTCACTCTAAACACATCCATCTCCCGACTAACGACTGGTACCAGAATGAAATCCGGAAGAAATTTTATGCAATAATTACATGAACATGCAGAAATCTAGGGAATTGTTAAAGGTAGAATAGAATCTGAGTGACCCTGTTATTAAGAGACAGATGTAATTCAAGTAAGTGAGTAGAAACAAGGAATGGGAAATAAAAATGTAGTGGTTTTTCGTTTCTATTTGTGTAGCAATTTTTTGAAAATGTTCAAATCGAAGGCTCATGAGATGAGACCCACAGTCAGGAATTCTTCTCACGGTCCTTATGATTAACCTAACGCAAGATGGAGTTCTTTTTATGCTGTCGGTTATGCGACCGAAGCACTAAGGAGTTTTCATAAGTAAGGACCAGAATATTTGTTCGTTGCAAGTGTCTGTTACATGTGTCAGTCCCTGTGATCACCAATGAGTACAACAGTGCGTTTAAGTGAATGTTTAAGGATTAAAAAGCCTGCTTTGAAAGCAAGGGAGGTGTTATATTTAATATAATTGCGCACTGTTCTGATTAGTCATATCATTCACTCATTGATTCATTTATTTTCATTTTTCATTCATTTTCCACGATTGTAATTAGCTTTCTTCAGTGACGTCAAGAGCCGGCCCAGTTTCCAGTACGTTACCCGCAGGCGGTTGTTACATGGTCTAACCATAAACATGTAACAAGCTCACAAACGGAAAAGCTACTCTCACTTGGAAGACGCATGATTCCTTTTAGGGCAATAATACGCCTGCGATGCATTATCCGTCGAGGTAAATAAGGAAGATAAGCGTCAGACGCGTTTTTGTCTGAGACGATTTATGCGTCTCTGAGCGGCCCTTAAAACAAAGATAAACATAAAAGTGAGACGCGTAAATTAGACGAACGTAATTAACGGCGACTCTCAAATCTCTAACTCGAGACAAGACTTTCAATTATTTCAAAAAAAAATTTAACTGTTTCTCATTTTGGGAACTGTTTATGACATTCCTCTGGTTAAAAATTAAGCTCAAAGGAGAGAAAACGTTCACCATTTTGTGAAGTTGTTGTTGTTGTTTTTTTTTTAAGTTTTCTTCAAGACTCTTTGTTTACCGGAGTTTTTGCGCGCTGTCTCCTTCGTAAAGTACTTTAATTTGTTAAGTTATCTCCAAGAGTCGCACAATCCATCTCAGACGAATTATGCATGTTCTTAGATAAATGCGCCACTGTGTTGAAGCAAACAAAATTTTCTTTATTAAGCGTTAATTGTTTAATTTACTCTCTGGGTCACTTGCGCGAGGACTAAATTGAAATTAAATGTGACGACACAAATTATTGTCGTAATATTCGCATTGTTTTAAACAAAGCAGAGCAATGGGTGCATCGTTCTTCGTTGTTCTCTGGCATGTGTTATCTCTGCCTGTGTAGTTTCTCGTGGAAGTTTTTGCAAAGAAGCCGTGGAAATGGAGTGTATACAGTTCAATAGCACTTACAAGCTTCTTTCCGTTTCTCACGCTGATAGCCTTTGCACTAGGATCAGTTTTATTCGGTTTAATTGCGCTCGTCGTTGTACAATATGGTCTGCTAACATTGGCAGTTGCTTCATTAATTTCGTCAGCCATTATGATCGCTCCAGTAGCACTTTTGCTGACAATTTTCATTTATGCAATGTACAAGTTTGCGATTCTGGCTGCGCGCGCTTTGCGGTGGGCTCTAGCCTTCCCCACTAAAATATTTACGCACATTCAGCAAGAATTAAGGAGAATTCTAGCGAGTGTTTCCTTGATAACCAGAGATTTATGCTTCAGGGATAACTTCAAGAAAAAGCGCCGAAAAGTTGTTTCTTCAGCAGTGCGTTCAAGAGCAGCTCAGAGAATCAGACAGAGAAATTCGCGGCATTTATCAGATTCTCAATATGAGCTTCAAACAAGAGCTGGACCAGTAGAAATTCCGCGGCATCAACAAGGGTTGGCAACTTATCTTGAGCCTTTAAAAAAACTTTACGAGAAGACTCTGAAATTATGGATGAATCATCGGCAAGCTTTCTGTACAAATAATAGTTGGTTAACTTGGTTGAACCAGGCTGATAACGACTGTAGTTTTTCCGACAGTGATTATTCTGTTGGAACATCTTGTCACAGCTACGAATTTCAACGATCGAGTTTACCAAGAAATTCTACACTTGAATGTAGAGTTTCCGCCGGAAGTGGCTCAGCGACTAGCTTATCTTCTGATGAGGAAACCATTAAATTCACCTCAGCAGGATCAGGATCGGACTCATATCACACAGCAGATGAGTGGCTTGTAGTGCATTATATTGGTAATGTCATTCCTGATTATAGAGACAGAGAGTTCAAGCTTTATAACGCGCTTTTGTTGTAACGAAGCGATTACTTGCTGATACGTCATCGGATTTAGTTAATGTTTTAAATTTTAAAAAAAGTTTAAATTTTTATTTTATAATAAAAAGAGACAAAAAATACGTTATCTTTTTTAATCATTAATTTTTTGAAGATGGTAAGGTCGAAGGTGTCACCGTTAAATTTTGTTGTTCTACTTTCAGACTCTTTCGGTTGGTGGATGGAGGATGGCTGGAAGGAAGGAATGGTGGAAGGAAGAAATTCGATAAGTCAATCAGTCATTTAGTCAATCGATCAATTTTATCCATCCATCCATCCATTCATCCGTCCGTCCGTCCGTTCGTCCGTCCGTCTGTCCGTCCGTCCGTCCGTCCATCCGTCCATCCATCCATTTATTCATCAGATTTTTCTAAAACAAAATTCATCTGCATTAGAAGTCAATAAAAAGATAAACCATTTGTTGCTGCTTCCCGTCGATTGTTGAACCACACATTGATTATTGCACACTGACTAACTTCAAACATTACAAAATCGCGTCGCACGAATTATGACAGCTGCTTACCTGACGCTGGTTAATGGGTTTATTTTGGAAGACTTTTCAAAATTTTTAATTCCCCATATCGTAGGTTTGTTGTTTATCACTCATCTACATTGCGTCATAGTATATCAATCGGTGCACGTGATTCACAGCTATTGTATACAATGCTTTAGTAGGGGCGTTCCACACACAATTTCTAGTTTATTTACTGTACACACGTATAATTTTGATTAGTACATTTCTTTTACCCATCCCTCCCACCCATATGGTGGGCAGAGAGCTTTATTTCTGTTGTCTCCCTGATTTTTCCTTCCGTTGTTTCGAAATAAAGCTCTCTTTATGCCAAAACAAAATGGTGTGCGGTGCCTTTTAGTTGTATATATACTTTCCTTTGTCTTAGATATTTGGGGAAATTAATTGTTAAACTCGGCTGATCGCGCCTCTCATAGAGAGAGGAGAAACAAACAAAAAGATCTTATGATAATAATACTACGATATTATGTTACAGGGACCGCGCGAGGGGTGGGCTGAGGGGGCTTTAGCCCCCCACTTTTGGGTGCCATTAAAAAAAATATAATGCAAAAGTTGGAAAATTCATTAGTCAGTGATTAGTTTCAGGGTTAACCATTACTTGGTTTTCCCCAATACACCTAATTTTTATATGGACCAAACAGAAACAGAATAGCGACGGAATACTCTACAAAAGTTCAGATCGCCTTGCTCTCATTTGGCTTGTTTAGTTGAAACTAGTGCTCAAGTGTGCTCTAGGGAACTCTATCTTGAAAACTTTTAACCTGCTCAGATTTTAATATCAATCGACGGAAGCTGATACCCTCGCTTTCGTTTGGCCTCTAACTCTCGTGAACTTTCATTGACTTTCTTCTGCTCTTAAAGGGTATGAACGTTTGTCGACCCTCGTTTTAGTCTGGCCCAGGCATGACGAACTGTAGTCTGTCTCCACATAGGATTAGCGGCAAAAGCGTGCTTTGATATTTGCTGAAAATCAACGTTACTTCTTCAAGCTTCTTTATATGCATGTAAACTTAGCTGACGAAAGATCTCTTTCGCGGTCTAACGATGACAAATAAAGCTTCAGCAGTCAGGACATACCGGCAGGCTGACGTTGGTGAAATATACAGGTCACGATACTCAACTCAGCAGGATACGACTTAAAATGTGTATAGAGATGAAAGAACAGGCTCAGACGCATAATTTTCGGACTATCCTGCTTATTCCTATTCCGGTTTAGGAAAAACAGAATATCCAGAATACTGATTCCCTGAAAGAATGTAATTTTTCCTATTCTGATAAGCCAAAACATCCCGACCACATTCCGTTCATTTTGTTATCGTGGACGGCATTACTGAGGGACGGAAGGGAATAGTGTCCAAACTGAGGAAACGCTAACTGTACTATACTGATTGTCTTCTTTTCCTAAGTATCGACATTATTAATTACTGGTAACACGAAGATTCTGTTACCCTTAGTACAGCTTTGATCCTTTACTTATGGGTCTATATCCAGTGGCGGATCCAGGATTTTTCAAAGGGGGGTGGCTGACCTGACAGAACGATATCAGAATATTCAAAGACAAAATTACCTCAGTGATAGTTCTGTTCCCTTTCATAATTTCAAGCTTAAACGACCCCAAAGAGGGAGGTGGCTAGCCACCCAATCCACCCCCCCTGGATCCGCCCCTGATATCATATAATCAATTTAAATACAATCAATTTATATCGCGCGTGGTCTATGTGTTTCGTTGTTAAAATTTATACTGCACATGTTCTATATGATGGGAATAAACTGACAACTTTTAACACACTTGGCCGATGCATTGTTAGTCACTAAAAAGACAAAAAATTCGTGTGAGGCTGTCACCCCCACCCCCCCCCCCCCCCATCCTCTGATCGAGTTAGCCCCCCACTTAAAAATAGGCCCCGCGGGCCCTGTGTTAAATTAAAAACGGTATGACACCGGTCTATTTAGACATCTTTTTAAGAAATATCAGAACGTCAGTATATAAGAACGTCGAGGTAGGAGTTAGCTTTACCGGCAGTTAATTAAAACGTATTCAGTATCGCGCCTGGAAAAGCTTTGCCACAGGAGCAAGAATTTGAAATGCGTTAGCAGGCAATTTAAAATGTGAAAAGTCTATGATAGCTTTTAAGATTCTTTTCCTTAGTAGAACATCAGCGTGTTGATGTGGACAAGTGTAAACACTAATCTACTGATTGCACGTAATAGCCCACGGCTTTTGAGAAGAACATAGATGCAATTAATTGTAATTTCTTGTCAAAGTTTCGAGGTTAGATTAAGTTTTTAATTTATCAATCTATCCACCCATCCATCTATTTGTCCTTCCTTCCGTCGTTCTTCGTTCCGTTCGTCCGTTTTTTTTTTTTGTTTTTTTTTTCTTTCATTCGTTTGGTTTATTCACTCGTTCAATTATTTTATTGCAACTTTTTGTTTCGTTCTTGAATTACAGAGGGTCATTGTGTAGCAGATGTTTTCTGTTTCTTCTCCAAGGGGACTAGGTACATTATCCTTGCAAAAATTCTTAAATTTTTACTAATCCGCGAGTTTGTGAAAGAATAATAACGAGAAAAAAATTCATGCAACTCATTATACATTTAACCCTATTTCGCTTGGGCTTTTTTTGAGTTTCTGAGCCTGGGGGGGGTCACAAAGTGCCCCCCCTACAGATCTCGAAAAGTATTAACGCTCTTGAGATGAAACTTGGCACGTATTTAGTACGTAATTAGCTTAACAGCTTGGTGTTATGACGTGTCAATTATGACGTGTCATGACGTCATTGTGGCGTCACAAACCCGCCATTTTGAATTTGAGGCCGCCATCTTGGATCCCAAACCTGCAGTCATACAGTTGACAATGACGACATCGAAAAATATATGAATTTGTTCTAGGAAACATACTTAATCAAAATGAACACAAAAAAGCAAAGGCTTTTCTTTTCCTTACAAACTAAGGGTAAAAAACTGAAAAAACGACTGAAAAACGACAGAAAATAGTCAAAATACACTCCTGAGAAGACGGCTGCTATGGAAACGTGAAACATCATAGACACGTCATTGACACAGGAAAATATTCTCTGATAAATTTTAGGAAAAGTCACGAGATTTGGGGATTATTCGGCCAGCCGTTTAAAAGTTTTAGTTCGTTAAAGTCAGCGCGGGCACAATGTGCCCCCCCCCCTCCCACCCAGGCTAAATAGGGTTAATACAACAAAGGGCAGTATACTGAAGGAAAACCGAAAAACAAAAAAAAACCGTTCCTTACCGCTGAATCCAGTTTTGGATTATTTTTATCCCTCTGACTGTCAGCTGCATAAGTTAATTAAACAAAGGCGACCGGATTAATCCTCTTTAGTGAAGCAAAATCACAGGACAAAATTGTACGATTCCGTATTTCTGAAACCTGATGGAAACTTTGAAATCCTTGTTTCGGCTTCGTGACCGTACAGCGGAAACGTGAAACCCAATTCTTCGCTGGTCCTATCACGTTTCCGTTATGTTTCCAGAACGGAAATACCATGTTATGTTTCCGTCATATTTCTGTCTGTAGATTTCTGTTGTGTTTTGTTTCCTTTTCGTTTCAGTAGACGGATATTTGATTTCTTTTTAGGTCGAGTTAGGACGAGTTTATTCTATCACAGCATGAGATCATAGATTAACAACAACAACATTAACACTTTATTTAGACAGGGCAAACTAGAATAACACAGAAATTTTCATCGAGGCTCTGCTAAAATAAAGAAAAATAAATAATAATAATATACTAATACTAATATTAGTTAAATACAAATCAATAAATGAAGATATATATAATATACAGTACTATAAAATGTGATCGCATTTAGAATTCACAGAAGTCAACGCGTAAAGGTTGCGTAACGGGCAATAAAGATACGTACAGTGCAAAAATTAAGATGGGTGTAATTACAAGTTATTATTTGGGAAAATAGAGAAAAGGAAAAATTTTCTCTCCATATTCATTCACGATTTTCCCCTTGTATTTTGTCTGATCTTGCTGTGAACACTTTACGGCTCCTTAACGCTCTTTACGAATCTTTAAGCACTGCTGCTGATCGTCTTTACGATTCTTCATCCTTCTTTATGTGCAACTCATGTTCTAACTGACAAATTATTATTTGTAGAAGAGAGACAAATATGAGGTGATCATCTTTGATTTTCCCGAATTTTGACCGGCTTTGCTGTGATCACTTAAACTTAGCGCCCCTATTCAGCCACCAACGCACCGTTCTTGACGCTCTTTAGGAAGTGTTTGGTGTGTGGTCCTGATCTAGGCTTAACCGTGTTGAACTGCTGGGTCAAAAAGAAAAAAATTGGGTCGAAGCCGTTGGAAAAAATTCGCTGGAAATGGTTGTTTTCTCCTCTCGGTTCTCCAAGGCACAGCGCTGAGGGAACTGGAAACGAGATGAGGCGGCGGATTTGACCAGCGGTTTCCGTGTTCGCGTCACTTCGTGGCGTCCATTTTGAAATGACACGAAAGTGTAATATTTCTTCAACGTCTTTCACAAGTAGCCCAAGCTCGAAATAGGAGCGTCAGCACTGTTGCATAACCTTCGAATTATAAGGGTTTGTATGGGAGGGAAAAACGATTGTTTCTGAAAGCTATGAATATGAAGAGATTTCAATAAAAATCAGCTTACCTTACTTTAGGTATGTGTTTCTTCTTTCCTGCGGGGTTCCCGAGCCGATTTATGGCCATTTTAGTGGGAAAGCCGGTTCGACAAAAACCGCTAAACCGTCTCCATGCCGCCTCAACCTCGTTCCCAGGGCCTGCTCCTTGTTCAAAATGGTGGTTGGAGAAACCCCTCCGACCGCCATTTTGAACGAGGAGAAGGCCCTGGGGACGAGGTTGAGGCGGCACATCTCACGGCTACACGTTCATTTTTACCGTCAATCTCCCAGGCAGCAGTGCCCAGCATAACATTTAAGACTTAAAGTAGACTTTTTTTGGAATATAGAGTGTCAGGTCCAAAAAAAGTTGTAATTTACTGAAGATCATCGAACGTTTGAAATCGTTCGTTTCGTTTCACTTCGTTTTACTTCATATGATCACCTGACTTATCATGCGACTTTGTGAGCGCGAATGTGCATCGCGCGGCGCGCGAGATTTTAAAATTTCCGACCATTTGTTGGTATATTGTCAAAAATAAAGTAATATTTTGGCCCGCTAGTTATTCAGCTTGTGTGGTTTATACTAAAACAATTATTCACCTCAGTGTCGCTGAAAGTGGTGAATACTCACCACTATTAATCTCCATTTTGGTGAACAATTACCCCGCCGTCAGGACGGGGTCTAGTAATACCTTTTTTTTTTCTTCCGTGTTCTTCTTCTTCTTCTTCTTCTTCTTCTTCTTCATTATTTACCCCGCCGACAGGACGGGGTCATAGTAATACCCTTTTTTTTCCTGTGGTTTTTTCTATTTACCCCGCCGTCAGGACGGGGTTTAGTAATACCCGTTTTTTTTTATTATTATTATCATTATTATTATTTTATTATTATTTTTTTTTTTTGGTGGTCACTTGCCCCAGCAGACCTCCGGTTTTCTTTCGGCGAAACGTACTCGTCGCGTCTTTCGCTACACAGGCTAGAGCTTGTATCTTGAGTGACCATAATATCTTTTAAACCCCGAGGGGAGGGAGGGAAACGGCGGGGTAATGCCCCTGGGGCTTTTCTTGCTACCCCACCGTCAGGACGGGGTCTAGTAATACCCGTTTTTTTTTTTGGTGGTCACTTGCCCCAGACCTCCACTCGGTCAAACAATACTTGCCGCTAATCTTCGTTCGTTTAGCGTTTATTCGCCAGAATTTTTATGAAAGTTGGTGTAGAAAATTACTGGCGATTTAATGGCATAAAAACCCCTTCGATGAAAGCAAGAATGAAGGTGCTAGCGAGCTTTGAAGCTGGCATAAATTCTTATAACTTGCCCTGGCACGTAAACATTACATCACTGAAACACGATTCGGGGAAGTCCCTTACTTTCGCCAAGTTGAATAATTCAACAGTGAAATGCAAGCATTTTTTTTAGCAGTTTTGCTTTGCTTCGCCAAAATCTTTACGGAAACTTGTGTAGAGAAGTGCAAGAAATTCAATAAAGTTGACTTCTCTTCGATGAGAGCAAGGACGAAGGTGCTAGCGAGCTTTGAAGCTGGCATGAACCGTGGCACGTAAATATTACATCACTGAAACACAGAAGCCGATTCGGGGAAGTCCCTTGCTTTCGCCAAATCATTCATCGAATCATGGCCTAAAAGTAAACTTGTGCATTCCTTTTTTCGGTAGATAACCGTTCCCTTTAGGTTTTAGGATTATTTTTCTTTATCAAAAAATCTCATTTCCGTGCCCTTACGCAGAGATGTCAGTTCGTTTTTAAAAAACGTGACGTAACTGAGTCACCCTATGGTCAATTTATCACGTTCTTTTTTCGCGAGTGCCAGAACAGGTGAATGACCAAGAAATAAGGGATGGGAAAAGTGTTCATACTAATAGGGATTCACATTATCACAAGGAGAAGGGTGCAGAAAAGACGTGGGGAGGGGGGTGGCAGCAAACACGTCAAAGGTACGATAAATCACCAACTTCATAAATTTACACCACTTGGCCTCGTACCTTGAGTGACCGTAATGTATTTTGCACCCTGAGGGGAAGGGGAAGACGACGGGGTCTAATGCCCCTGGGGCTTTTCTTGTTACCCCGCCGTCAGGACGGGGTCTAGTAATACCCGTTTTTTTACCCCGCCGTCAGGACGGGGTCTAGTAATACCCATTTTTTTTCGTGTTTTTTTTATTGTTTTTTTTGGTGGTCACTTGCTACACAGGCAATGGCTTTTATCTTGAGTGACCGTAACATATTTTACACCCGGGGGGGGAGAACAACGGCGGGATCTAATGCCCCTGGGGCTTTTCTTGTTTTTTTTTTGGTGGTCACTTGCCCCAGACCTCCATTCGGTCAAAACAATACTTGCCGGTAATCTTCGTTCGTTTAGCGTTTATTCGTCAGCATTTTCAGGAAAGTTGGTGTAGAAAATTACTGGCGATTTAATGGCATGAAAACCCCTTCGATGAAAGCAAGAACGAAGGTGTTAGCGAGTTTTGAAGCTGGCATGAATTTGCCTAACTTGCCCTGGCACGTAAACATTACATCACTGAAACACAGAAGTTGATTCGGGGAAGTCCCTTGCTTTCGCCAAGTTGAATAATTCAACAGTGAAATGCAAGCATTTTTTTTTTGGCAGTTTTGCTTTGCTTCGCCAAAATCTTTAGGGGAAGTTGTGTAGAAAAGTACAAGAAATTCAATGGAGTTGACTTCTCTTCTATGAGAGCAAGGAGGAAGGTGCTAGCGATCTTTGAAGCTGGAATGAATTCGCCTAACTTGCCCTGGCACGTAAACATTACGTCACTGAAACACAGAAGCCGTTTCGGGGAAGTCCCTTGCTTTCGCCAAATCATTCACGGAAACATGGCCTAAAAGTAGACTTAAACGTTTCCTTTTTTCGGTAGACAATCCTTCCTTTAAGATTTTGGGATAATTTTTTCTTTATCAATAATTCTCATTTCCGTGTCCTCGTTGTTTAGAATTACGCTGAGATGTCAGTTCGTTTAAAAAAACGAGACGTGACTGAGTCACGCTATTGTCAAACGTTCTTCTTCGCGAATGCTAGAACAGGTGGAAGATTAAACAATTAGGGGTGGGAAAGCTGTTTATACTACTGGGGATTCATGGGGGCAGAGAAGACGTTGGGTGGGGGGGGGGGTGAAAGGTACGATAACTCACCAACTTCAAAAATTTACACCCACTTGGGCTCATATCTCGAGTGACCGTAATGTATTTTGCACCTTAGGGGAGAGGGAACAACGGCGGGGTCCAATGCCCCTGGGGCTTTTCTTGTTTTTTTTCGTGGTCACTTGCCCCAGACTCCCGGTTTTCGCTAGGCCAAACAAATACGCGGTGCAAACTTTCGGTCAAGATACGCATTCGGACGGTTAGCGCCGATTCGCCAAAACCTTCATGAAAGACGGTGTAGAAAATTACGAGGGATGCAATCCAATGCAAACTCTTCGAAGACAGCAAGGACAAAGATGTCGGCAAGCTTTGAAAGGCACCAATTCGATCGGGTCACTCGCGCGGACCAGAGGTTAAACAAACAAGGTTAAATATTCAACAGTGAAATGCAAGCATATTTTGGCAGTTTTGCTTTTCTTCGCCAAAGTCTTTAAGGAAAGTTGTGTAGAAAAGTAAAAGAAATTCAATGGAGTTGACTTGTCTGCGACGAGAGGAAGGAGGAAGGTGCTAGCGAGCTTTGAAGCAGGCATGAATTCGCCTAACTTGCCGTAACACGTAAACATTACGTCATTAAAAGACAGAAGTCGATTCGGGGAATTTCCTTGCTTCCGCAAACTTCCGCAAACTTCCGCTAAATATAAGCATTATTTTCGGTCGTTTACCATCGAATCGCCAAATTTTAATTAAAGTCGGTGTAGAAAGTTACTAGGGATGCAATGGCATACAAATCTCTTCGACGAGAGCGAGGACGAAGATGCTAGCAAGCTTTGAAGGTCACAGATTTGATGTTGTTTATATTTTCCTTGGTTACTGGCAGGGTTAAATATTCAACAGTGAAATGCAAGCATTTTTTGACAGGTTGGCTTTGCTTCACCAAAATCTTTGTGTAAAAAGGTACAAGGAATTTAATGGAGTTAACTTCTCTTCTCTTCGAGAGCAAGGATGAAGGTGCTAGCGAGCTTTGAAAGTTAATGATTCAAGCTGACATGAATTGGCCTTTTAATGCCGGAATAACAAGACGTAGCAGGTAAACATTACGTCATTCAAACTCAGAAGCCGATCCGGGGAAATCCCTTGCTGGCACCAAATCACTCATCGAATCATGACCTGAAAATAGACTTTACATTTCCGTGCCCTTGTTTACGCTGAGATGTCGGTTCGTTAAAAAAACGTGACGTAACTCAGTCATACTATGATCACACTATTTTGTCACGTTCTTCTTCACACGAGGGCTAGAACAAGCGAGTGCCAACCAAGGAATGAGGAATAGGAAAGGTGTTCATACTATTAAGGATTCATGATATCACACGGAGATGGGTGCAGAGAAGACGTAGCAGGGGGAGGGGTGGCAGCAAACACGTCAAAGGTACGATAAATCACCTACTTCAAAAGTTTACACCATTTGGGCTCGTATCTTGAGTGACCGTAATGTATTTTGCACCCTGAGGAGAGGAAGAAAAACGGCGGGGTCTAATGCCCTTGGGGCGTTTCTTGTTGTTAATTAATCCTGCCCAGGGGAGGGACTCCCATATTAAACTGACGGGGTCGTGCCTTTGAGGGGTTAAAATTCGTGGTTTGGTACCCCTTAGTGTGCTAAACTCTAAAAGTTAGGGCGGTACCTTTTAGGGTATTGAGCCGAAACATATGACAGAATAGAATAGAGATTTATGGCCATGCTTTCAAAAATCTTTACGAATAGAAGGTATTTGAAGGAATAGTCTTTATTGCTATTAAAAATTGTCAAAATGTCATTAAGGGTATTGTTTTAGAGTTGGTACCTCTTAGGGTAAGAATTTATGCAAGCCACGCCCACCAAGCAGAATTCTGGCACCTCTTAGGGGTTCTTTTAAAAATTTACGACGATCTTCCTGTCTCTTTTATATCGGAGTCCCCCCGGGAGTTAATCGCAATTAATTATTTGTCAAGTGCAACTCGTTTTGAACTTTCGCCAATTCATATTTTGCCGTTTTATCTGGTATATTTTACTTGCTCATTCAGTGTTATTACTAAACCAGTATGTAAATTCTAAACAAAGTTTTTTGTTAAATGTATACGTGAAGCTACATGCGTACTTTGGACATCACGCTAACTTTAAACTAGCGACATTAAGGATTCAACAGTTCTTTTGTTCTGACCCTGTTCTCTGAGCAAAGTTCGCAATTCTTGTGTTTTACGGAAAACTACTTCCCTGTAAGAAAACTCTTAACAATACCGTGCACGTGGAAATAAGTTATTTTTAGTAACCTTTTTGTTTACAACGCGTGTCATTGCACTACCGTACTTTTCCGAAGAAAAGACAGGGACTGATAGCAGCGAAACAGTTCTGCACCCTGCGACTGAAAAATGTCCGACCAACCTGACAGTCCACCGACGATCAAAACTGACGTTCTGGTAGTTGGAAGCGGACCTCTTGGCTGCACGTTTGCTCGTAAACTCGTGGAAGGAGGCATGAAAGTGTTCATGATTGATGCTGGAGCACAACTGTCAGCAGAACCAGGAGCACATTTGAAGAACTCCTTCCTGTATCAGCGTAATGTGAACCTCTTTACTGGTGTTATCGAGGGTCATTTAAGTCCACTCTCTATACCACCAGATAATAGTGCAGTTCCTACTCTAGATCCTGGAGCGTTCACCTACGATCCACAGAAATTCCCTGGGTAATGCATTATTATTATTATTATCATAATTATGGCATTTTTTAAAAAACCTCAATTGCAACGATGTGATTTGCACCACATCACAACTACTTTTGATTGGCAAATAATATACTTTAACCTATACATGGCTTCTGAGTGCAGTATCACTTTGAAAGAGCAACTATTCTTGATGACATGGAACGTTTGCATCATGCGTTACTAGAAATGCATTGCTACAAGTTGCGGCGACAGCATTCTTTCATGGTCATTAAACAGCTATATCTTGTATCTGCCTATCATAACTGAGGGCTTATGGCAACACCTTTCTTGTACGCAGGAAAATACTACATGTTTTAGTGGCTGATCATGAGTAAATGCGTGCATAGTAGGCAACAGAGTGATTTCCCTAGGAATTTGCGTTCGAGAGCAAAGTCCAACACACTCACAGCACATCAATTCTATGGTTACTTTATGTTTATCTTAGGCTAGATCTTTACCTTGAATGAAATCTGGAAAAGCTATAATCTGAGTCTGGTATGTGTCAGAAAGTATTCTGATAAGGAGGCGACATTATAGATCTTAATCGACAATCATGCTGGCATGATGAAAGCACCAAGATGCATAACCCCCGGTGCTCTTACATGGTATAACGCTGGAGATAGTTACACACCTATACTATAGATACTCATACATTTAACATAAAGCCCTAACTGTACTTCCGAAAATTGTTATTTCAATTGATCAAGTCATGTATGATTCACAAATGTTCACATATGTAAGGTGATGGCTGTTACATTAATCTATTAAATAACAAGCTTAAAGCTCAGCTCAAACCTGACAGTCAGATCTAGTATGTATGTCTGACTGACTGACTGACTGCTGTTGTTCGTATCAAGTACTTAACGCTTATTATCGATACCAGTAACTACCCATATAATTTTGAACCACTGCAGATGGATTCAGAAACTATGACAAAGTATCGAAAGTCTTCCTGGTAAGCAAATGACGCCATAACGTTTGATCAAAGTGTTTTTAGCAAAATCGGCTAGCCAAAAACTTATCAATCTATTGTTTATGACTTATTAATAACAAAATTTGACACACACACACACTGAGCTCGGAGGTGAAACAATCAGAGACCATAAAGATCTTTAACAATCGAGTGAGAAGTATGAGACTGGACGAACTAATAATGAAACAATGCCATTGCTCACTATGTGATAGTTAGTACGTTAGTTAGTTAGTTAGTTAGTTAGTTAGTTAGTTAGTTAGTATTTTCATTACGATTACTTGAATAATATAGAAAATTATTTTATATATACATATTGTTTAGACATAAGTGCATTTTTTTAACAATTTGTAATATTATTATTTAGTGTGTCCCCAATTAGCACCCTGTCTTTACAGGGTGCTAGATCAATTTGACACATAATAAAGTTATTATTATTATTATTACACACACACACACACACATTCGGTGCTGTGCATACTCCTTGGCACTCCTACATATATGTACATGCATGGTTAGGTACATTCAACAACAATAGTGATGCAAATCATGACTTTTGGACTCAAACAGTATCTCCGCTAGAGAGAGAACAATCAGATGACATTACAGACACCTACGGACAGCTGGACACAAATTTAGTACAATGTAACCCTCGCTGCGAAAACACCAAGAGTTAAAAATTATGCTAGAACAGATATAAGCAAATATTTCAGATCAAATAGGTATTTCCGGGCTTCCACTATGCGACTGGTGTTAATTGTAGCAATTATTTTTTCCTTGCTTATAGATTTGTGAAGGATGGCCAAAACCCCGACCAGTCACCATATGACAACCTTCCTGATTCCGCTGCAACATATGCTGTAGGAGGAATGGCTACCCACTGGACTGCGGCTGTTCCACGTCAACATCCTGAAGTTGAGAGAAGTCCACTCATTGAGAATGGAGAATGGGAGAAGCTTTATGAAGAATCTGAGAGGCTTTTGAAGAAAAATGACAAACTGTTTGAGAATTCCATTCGTAATAGAAAAGTAAAAGAAGTCTTGAAGAAAACGTATGATGGGGAGATTATTGATCCAAAGTACTTCCCACAAAATCTACCACTTGCGGGTGTTAGGAAGAATCAGGAGTTTGTAATCTGGACTGGAGGTAACACAATTCTTGGTGAGGAACTGGTCAGAGACATAAAGTCGGGAGATTCCTCAAAGATACAACTGAAGGTTTGAGAATGTACATGTGCACTGATTATCAATGTTTGATATTGAAAATGATTGATAATTATACTTATATTTTTGTACCATATTATATGCAGCCTATGTGGCTGTGTAAACAGCTTGTTCCCAGAGATGATGGACAAAGCATCTGGTTTGCAGTTGTGAAGGATCTCCTAGAAAAGAAGAGATACCATGTTCATGCCACAGTATTTGTCCTTGCTGCTGGTGCTGTTCTCACGCCACAAATCATGTTTAATTCAGAAGCCATGCATCCCTTGCCTGAAGCCCTTGGACACTACCTCTGTGAGCAACCATTGGCATTCTGTCAGATTGTTCTGAAGCAAGAAATTGTGGATAGCATTAAGCAGCGTCCAGAATGGAAAGAGAAAATAGATGAGTACAAAGCTAAGAACCCAAAAGATCCCATCCCTATTCCATTAGATGATCCTACACCACAGGTATGATAATAATAATAATAATAATAATAATAATAATAATAATAATAATAATAATAATAATAATAATAATAATCACAGGCCTAACCACCAACTTGCTGTACAAATCAGTTTCCAGCAATTAATTATGCCTAGTTTCATGGGCAAACAATATGTCTTAAAGACCCTATGTCCGAGCCCAAGATGTTATGTTAGAAAAAGTCAGAGAATTTAATTGCGTGTGAAGAAACCATAACGGCAAGACTGAGAAACGTTTACGGGAGTTTGGAAAGCGTTCAAATATCAACGAAACTATTCCGTCTGTCTTGTTTAGAATAGTTTTGATCGTCGCTCCATAGTAGACTTTTTTTCGTCTGTTGCCGGGGCAGAATTTCCGAGAATCTGTTGGGCGATTCTAAGAAAATGTTCGATAAGAAAAGAAATATAGATGTTTTTACGGGATTTGGTGCTTTAAGAAAACTATACACTGCAGTAAACGATTTGTATTATTCTTCACTTCAGGAAATAACAAGAAAGAGTGACTATAGTGGCCGCAAAAAATTAACACAGCAAGCGCAAAAAATAAAAAAATCGCTTTGTAAAACGAACTTTAGACAAATCACGAACTTTGATGAATAAAACAGTCGCTTGAAGAAAACTGCTCCGAAAATTCGAAAAGAAAGAAGTGTTTTCTCTTTTGCTAAGGGAATAATGTCGACTATTGGCTGAAATTCCTTTTTTTGACTTTCACAAAAAGCCTACAAGAGAACTGAAAACATTTCAAGCTAATTCAAAGGAAAACAAACATCAAAACATCTCAACTTTTACGGCGTACACTATTTTTATCAGCAAATGCATTAAAACTACAGCGACAAACGATGATACTGTCGGTAGTTTGGTTAGTCGTTCGATTTTCTTGCTTCAAAACTGGAAATATTCTTGAACTGCTTGACGCATTTATTTGAAATATACAACAGCGAGAGTAAATTCGCTATGACTGAACTCTGACCTGGAATGTACAGCTTGATAGACCTTGTCACGGTTTTCGACGCCATCTTGACGGGTCTTGACAGGTAGGCAAGCAGGCGTGAAATTACAGTGTTTGTGTGAGAATCCGATGTCTTATAATTTTCGTAAACATCCGTTCTGAAAAAAATATCAATGGTAGACTAAAGCTACAAGGCAAAGGATTCTTGTGACAAATTTTGAGGGCCGTATCCGTGCTAGAACTTGCCCGATCGCTTGTTTTTGATTTTCTATACATTTGTCTTTAATTTTTCGTGGGAAATTTTAGTCGGCGGGAAGAAAAATTTTTACAGACAAATGTATAGAAAATTAAAGGTCATTAAAAGAAGCGCTTCTAGCGTAGGTGAGGCCTTCAAATTTTGTCCGAAGAATCTTTTGCCTAATAGCTTTAGTTTACAATTCATTTTTTTTTTCTCAGAACGGACGTTTTACGAAAATTATTCGACATCGGATTCCCATACAAACACTGTAATTTCACGCCTGCTTGCCTACCCGCCAAGATGGCGTCGAAAACCGCGTGACAAGGTCTATTCAGCGAAAACTATGCAACAAGTGCTTGAATAGCGCAACTCTTTCTTCAATGCTTTCTTCCCTTCTCGTCAAAGATGGACCGTTGACTGCTGTAGAAAAGTCTAACTTATTTTTTCCATCAGTTTGGACCTTTCTTTTCTACCGCCGCTTGAGGGGTTAGACATGAAATCTTACTTTCTCGCTAAGACCACGAATCGCAGAAAAAATAAACACATATATCCATAAAAGAACGCTTTCATTAAACCTGTACACAAGATAACAGTTAGGATGACCCAAATTAACGCTAAATCATTGAGATTTTACCTCAGCGATCGATTAGTAATGAAATTATTGATTTTTGTTGCCTACGCAAATCAGTGGAGCACTCAATACATCTTGCTCTCGGACACAAGGTTTTATTAAAGGGACACTATCCCGATAATGCGCACGCGTGAACGTCAGGTGTTATCTTTCAAAAAAACAATAGAACTGTCACATTGAGGTGACAAGATTACCCCGCGGCCCACGCGGTGATCCGCTGTTTACATCCGCTCCAAGGAAGCTACAACTTAAATTTCTTGACAAAAAAGGGTCTATAGGTCACAATCAATGATGCGAAACACAAAATATAAATCACCGGAGATTTTCGGATTTAATTGCAGCGAAAGCTAGAGATTTCTTTGGCGAAACATCACGTCGGACTTTTGTAACAAGAGGACTTATTAGTTCCTATTGTTTTTGGAGGGACAAATATGTCGTTTAGAGTGCAAAATAAGGTCAGCTAGCATTTTCGGCGAGCCAACAGCAGCTCAGAAATTCGCGGATAGGATTCTCTTTCCTAAAATTTTCTGCGGCCTAAATATTCAGCTAAAAAATCCGAACAGATCAATCCGTATTAGCTTTCACAAATATGCTTTTATAAACCTCTGAAGCAATCTTATAAAGCAGGAAATGATATTTCAAGTATTTTGCTAAAATTTTCTCGTTGGGTGACCCTGATTATACACAAAGATCTAACCGAGCGTGATGCGAAACACAAAATCCTGCAACAGAATTAAAAAAAATGAGCCAAGCCCGGCGTTACAAACATCAGCAGGGAAACTCGTCACGCTGCAGTGTATATTACAGATCCTTTATTGTCGAAAATATAAACATGAGAAGCGGAAAAACCCATAAATTTCCTAAATGAGCCAAATTCAACGCACCTATCATGCAAGAGCGGCATAAAAACCATATTGAGTCGATCAGAAGTCAAACCAACGGAGAGTAACAAACGACGAAAGCCACAAGAATCCACCACTTATGACCTCGATATGACCTCGAGAATGCGACGCCTAAGTTGTAACGGCTCGATTCAGTCAGCATTTAAAAATCCTGCGTTCTAAACCCGCTACAAAAAAACAAGAAGCAAAATGGGTCAAAAGACCAAGATAAGGCGCGGCGTACAAGTACAAGTAGAAGTCGTGCAGCGTGTAGGCCTTCCAACCCATCAGTTTATGGCTGTGTCGGGCGAATACAGACACCACTGATCCCTTCAGTCGTTTCCATGTCTCATGGGTTGCTTTCTTTATATATATTCTGGTATGCTGCTAGTTCCATTTCTTTTTATTCCTTTCACGATTTTCTGAGCTTTTATGGAGGCTGCCGGGAGAAAGAAGCCTTCGACTAGCGCCATAGCGCTTCCCTCCTCTCGGTCCTCCGTCCAACGGCATTGAAAACAACGCCAAAAAATCCCGATCTCACACAAATTGGAACTTAACGAAAACTGTATATCATTAATCTATAACTGGGAGAAGCTTTAGGGTAATATTGAACTAAACTGAGCACGATGCAAACGCATTTTTGAAGGTTCTATATCCCTTCTCGCGTCTTTTGAATTCGAGACATCCTGTCAGGAAATCAAAGTTTGGAGCATGCGCAGTAACTGGATATTGGTCCTAAAATAAAGATGGTTGTATACAGAAGAATAGTGACAGTTTCGCTAAGATGAGAGTTTAGTTTTAATACCATTAGCGCAACAGCTAGTTTTTGGCTTTGACATGTGGAATTACTGTTGAGTAAGTGCGTAACCTTGCTTACAAACCATTGATCACCGATAGACTATCGGTACCTGACACAATTTATCCTAATGTATGTACATGCATTAAAATAATGAATGCAACAATCGTTGTTTCCTGTAATGGCTATCACGATAGTAAGCGTAATCTAGTTTGTCACACAGTCTCGTAACACAGTAATACAGAACACTTGTCTTTTTTAGTATAGCTGCTTTTGTAGTTTCAAGCAAAAGTAAAGGCAGCCGGTTTACCTAGCTGTAGTATACTATTTCACAACTGATGATTCAGACTGAAGTTTCCGTTATCAAAGTGCAAAGCTGACCAAAACTTCAAATGACTCCATATTTCTTGCTCTAGACAATTCCTACCGGCATCCACAAGTGAAAAAAAGTGTCAATTTTTTACCCCTTCATAACTTATTATGAATTTGTAGGCAATCGCTGTAACTGTTATTCTTGTAACAACCAGACACACACGCACGTACACACGCGCGCACACACACACACACACACACACACACACACACACACACACACACACACATACATCTAGTAACCCTCACCGCTGTGCACGCGCGGCGCCGAGGGTTAATTAGATTATGCTTTGTTCTCTAGACACACACTGTACCCGTAGATTGAACTGTGTGTACATATTCAATCACATTCTATGTTCTGTGTGTGTACACAGTGTTGGATCCCAGTCTCAGAAACGCGTCCATGGCACTGCCAAGTGCACCGAGATGCTTTCTCGTATGGAAAGGTTGCCCCAAATATTGATACTCGACTCATTGTTGACTTGCGTTGGTTTGGAAGGGTCAACCCACGTTATGAAAATCGTGTTGAGTTCTCACTCACGAAAAGAGACACATTTGGGATGCCTCAGCCAACATTCCACTTCAGAACGACAAAGGAGGAAGGAGAACAAAATCACAAGATGATGAATGATATGTGCAAGGCAGCCGGTGCCCTTGGTGGGTTCCTCCCTGGCTCAGAACCTTCATTTCAAAAGCCTGGCTCAGCCCTCCACATAACAGTAAGTAAAAGATCCTTAGAATATGTCGTGGAAATACCATCAAACTTTAGTTTCCCTTCTATTGCAAGTGGTATACACATTCTACTAAAGTAGTAAAAAATTTTTGCAGCAGTTACAATTAATGAGCAAAAACAGTAATATATAGATTTAGCCAAGCCTAAAAGCGGAGCTCCACATCTCTCTTTCTTGCTTATTGGTCCGTAAAATACAGTAACTTTTAGTTGTGCGGTTATTCCCCAAGAGGTGAAAAACAGCAAGGGAAAACATGCGGACCGCTGAGGAAACTGTGAGTTGGCTTATTTTTCTTCAAAGAGAAGACTTCAGCACGACTTTTACCGACAGCTCTTCTTGTAGCATTCTTTCGAAAGCTAGCTTATTAAGTTCAAGAAGAGTACTTGTAAAACTACAATTGCTAAAAAAAAAAAAAAAAACACTTAAAGTGCTACTATGATCAAAAAATCACTTTCATTTTTTCTTCGGATTTCGAAACTATGTTTATTAAACACTCCCCAAGCGAAATTATAAGCCTTAATTTTGAGAAGAAGACCGTTAATTTAAACTGCAATTTTCCGTTTTAATGGTCCGCCATTATTACACCAGAAAGGATACAATGACGTCATACACTCAAGAGATGTAGAATGCAGTGTGTGTGAAAGTGCCTTATTTAATTTAGTATGCAGCACGGGAGTTTTGAGCTTTCACACTCTCCAACTCGTGTTTTGCATAATTTGTAAGCCGCGTTCACACACTACATTTTACAGCTCTTGAGTGTATGACGTCATTGTATCCTTTCTGGTGTAATAATGGCGGACCATTAAACCGGAAAATTGCAGTTTAAATTAACGGTCTTCTTCTCAAAATTAACGCTTATAATTTCGCTTGGGGAGTGTTTAACAAACATAGTTTCGAAATCCGAAGAAAAAATAAAAGTGATTTTTTGATCATAGTAGCACTTTAAGTTGCTCCCGGTAGCGACTCGACAGACTTTTCCAGGCAAATACACATTTCTCACTGATTCCAATGCATCCCTCTGGCTGTTTAGTTCTGTTAACCACGAAATCTATTTTGCTAAAATAAATAATATTTTCCTGGCATCAAACCGTTTACTGACAAAAATTACCCAAAAAAGTTTTTCGGAAACTTTCAAGCAGTCGTATAATGATCAAGAGAAAATGGCACAAGTTTTCAACCGCGAAGTATTAATCGGGCACTTTCAAGAACACACCCTGAACTAATTTTAGGAAGCTTTTAGAGTCTCATTTTAGACAAAATAGACTTAAACCGAGAAATGCTTTGCTTATAGTTACTTAAATAAAGATTTCATTTCGATCTGTAACTAAAGACACACACTGAAATGGCTTAGCGGTTAAAAACAAAACGAACACGAAAACATGTCACACTGAACTCACTCACTGAAACGGCGATTCTAAGCTAAGTTTAGTCGCTAAATTGGGACAAATTTAATGTCATTCACTTCAAATGAAGAAACCAAAAATATAACAAAAATATAACTGAAAATATAACTGAACAAAAGACATAAGGAGCTTTACACTAAGACTATAAACTTAAAAATGACGACAGAGCGACTCTTCAGGTGTTGAATACTAAATTACGAATTAGTCAAAACAACCCAATATGCGTTGCCGAAGAAAAACAAACTACATTGAAAAAACAACACAGGCTCGGTCTACAATAGTCACGATTTCCAATTTTTGAATAAAATACACTAGACTTGCTCTAAGAAAAATATTGAAAATTACGCACCAAAGTTCAAAAGTAAATTGAGCTTAATTAAGACTTAAGTTAAGCCTAAATAGCAGATTGTTCACTTATGAAAATTCCTTTAATGAATAACACAGAAAAAGGGACAAGAAACCTTCAAAACCATGAAATGTCAATCGCATACAAAGCACTTGTTTGCCTAAGAAAGCAAACTGCATTCAATTTTCCCCTCGAGTGAAGTTACTCGCAAGCCGGCAAACGGGAACTACGAGGTAATTTCACAGCTACTTTAAACAAGTTTTTAAAACATTTCAAGAAAATTACCGTAATTTACTAAACATGTAAAGTCGCTCAATTAAACAATTTTTACAATGTAAATCCACAATCAAATCTGTAATTTACTTTACCACTGAACTGAAAGAAGGACTTGAAAATCTAAACGAAAGTCGCCGGGTTCTTTCCAGATCTCCTTAGCTTTGAAAAACACAAGTATGTCCTCGAACAAGGATTTCTTGCCTTCAAGCTCTCCAATATCTTCCTTATGCGCCATCGAGATTGAAGCAATCCTTTTCCTTTTCATGATGAACTGTTACAAGTCTTCATTCCAAGAATGTATTACAATTATCGTATTGAAAATCGAGCGTACGAGGAACCAGCCGCCATATTGTTGGCGGGTTGTCTTGGGACTCCCCTCACCCTCCCCCAGAGTCTGTACGGACGGACGGACGCTGACGTCAGAACCAAAATTTTTGGGATCAACGTGTTACTAAATTGGCTTACCCATGGTGCTCCGCGAGCTCCGCTATTATGTAAGCATAAGTCGATTAAAAATTTCTATCGCATTATGTGACAGTAGCCACCATTTTTCTTAATGTTCATCTTCTTTTCTCATCACTGCTAAGTGTATATAAAAGACTTTTTTAAAATTAAAAAAACTTCTGTTTGATCAAAAATACCGAAAGTGATTTTTTCGCGGCTACTTCGAGTCCTTTCAGCATTCTACTGAAACTTGTTGCAAAATAACTTGAGAAAATGCCATCTTTAAGAAAAATTGGTACTTTGCTTAACCCATTCGCTCCACTCTTTTTCAGAAAAACCGCCATTTTAAGGCAATGACGCTATAATTTTGCTCCTGTCCAAACGTCTATAACTTGCTCTTCAGCATGGAAACTAAACTTCTCTTCCATTTCCAAAGTTGCTCGGCAAATTTGATTTGGGCATGTGCGCAATTCAAAATTTGCACAGTGTTAGTTTTCCCTTGGATTATAAAAGATTTCACCTAAACTTTCAGGAAAGAGAAAATTTTCAATTAGAAGTGTCAACCAGTGCCAAGGCCAAGCTTTGCATCAATGTCGCAAGGAAACGTTTTTCCTTTTTCTTTGTGTAACTCTGGTCTATTTTAGGTGAGCGCTTCAGTTTAGGCATTTTTTGTTAGAAGTGTGCCAGGTGCATCAATTGGTTATCAAAAATAGCTGCTGTTGCTCAAAGTGACGACATCACAAACTGAACAAGGACCATGGTCCTTTACGGGCGATTTTGGGCAGCACGAGAGTCAATGGGTTAATCAAGAATACTGAAATTGATTTTTTTGCGGCTATTTCGAGTCCTTTCAGCATTCTACGGAACGTTGTTGCAAATAACTTGAGAAAAATGCCATCTTTAAGAAAAATTGGTACTTTGCTTAACCCATTCACTCCCAACCCTCAGAAAAACTGCCATTTTAAGGCAATGACACTTTAATTAGGCTCCTGTCTGCTCAAAGCCCGGTCCAAACGTCTATAACTTGCTCTGCAGCATTGAAACTAAACTTCTCTTCAATTTCCAAAGTTGTTCGGCAATTTTGATTTCGGGCACGGGCATATTTCAAAATTTGCACTTAGTCTTTCCTTGGATTATGAAAGGTTTCACCTAAACTCTCAGGAAAGAGGAAATTTTCAACTAGTAGTGTTAACCAGTGCCAAGGCCAAGTTTTGCATCAATTTACCAAGGAAACGTTTTTCCTTTTCTTTGTGTAACACGGTCTATTTTATGTGAGCGCTTCAGTTTAGGCACTTTTTGTTAGAAGTGTGCCAGGTGCATCAATTGGTCATCAAAAACATCTGCTGTCACTCAAAGTGATGACGTCATAAACTGAACAAGGACCATGGTCCTTTACGGGCGGTTTTGGATGGCACGGGAGTCAATGGGTTAAGCCATTCTTGGCTACCTTTGCTATAAGCAAGTCGTCTGTAGAGTACTCAATGTCTTGTGATTATGCACAGTGACCAAGTGCTAATGCCAAGCACGATAATTTAATACTATTGAGATAGTATTATTAGACACTGCTTACGTTAACAAAAATAAATGGGCAGCATTTGTTACAGACATGCAATCAGTGAACAACACTTGAGTCGCCTTCTGTTGAACATTACCAATTTTGCCTTTTTAATATTCTTTAGATAGGAATTTCAAGCATTTTCCAAAATTTGCTCACTAGTTTGCATAATTTTGCTCCACAGAACAGGCTGTTCATCAAAGAAGGCTAATTTGCAGTTTAGCAATTCTTTAGATTAAACAACTACTGTCGCAAATAGGTCATACCACAATCACACATGTTTAATGGTATACGTTCCTAATTAATAGATGTATATTATTATAATTATACAGAACAGGTGTAAAACAGTATTATTTTTATTTATAATTAAAGGGTACATGTCGTATGGGAGCTAAGAATGACGGAAGAAGTGTTGTGGATACACACTCCAAAGTCTGGGGCTGCAAGAACCTCTTTATAGGGTCATGTGGAGTGATTCCCACTGGGACTGCCTGTAATCCAACCAACACTGCTATGGCTCTCGCCATCAAGTCTTGTGAGTACATCTTGAAGACATTTGGACCACATTCAGGACATTAAAGTGTAGCTAACTGTAATGTCACAGTGATGAACGTTTTAATTGATCGTAGAAAGGCTTTGAAATATACATAGTAACAGTAGTTCCATAGTAATAATATTATAGTTTCAGTGTATGATCAGATTCATGATCACAACAGTGATTTATAGGTGCATTATTGTGAAAATGTTTTTGTATGTGATAGGGGTAGTAGTAGTAGAAGTAATAGAGCATCTATAATCGTCGATGGTGTTTGTTCTGGTATAAAATAATGTTGAGGTTATTCATAGTGATGAATGTCTAATGTGGAGTAATTCCCACTGGGACTTTCTGTACTGCCTGTAATTCAACCAACACTGCTATGGCTCTCGCCATCAAGTCTTGTGAGTACATCTTGAAGACATTTGGACCACATTCGGGACATTAACCTGTAGCTAACTGTTGTGTCAGAGTGATGAACTTTTAATTGATCGTAGGAAGGCTTTGAAATATACATAGTAACAGTAGTTCCATAGTAATAATATTATAGTTTCAGTGAACAGATTCATGATCACAACAGTGATTTATAGGTGCATTATTGTGAAAATGTTTTTGTATGTGATAGCGATAGTAGTAGTAGTAGTAGTAGTAGTAGTAGTAGTAGTAGTAGTAGTAGTAGTAGTAGTAGTAGTAGTAGTAGTAGAAGTTATAGAGTAACTATAATCATCGATGGTGTTTGATCTGGTATAAAATAATGTTGAGGTTATTCATAGTGATGAATTATTACATAACGAGTGCAAAAAGTTCATAACAATAAGTGTACAAAGGGGCACTACTACAAAAAGTAATGAAACAATAAATAATTTGAATGTCATAATGTCACGCCCTTGCCTTCTTTGTTAACTCTCGTTTAAAGAGTCACTGAATCGTCCAAATTCAACTTTCATTGCATTGAAGACACAACATATTGAAGCTATACATTAGTTACACCCACCCATGTATATTTATAAACGTAAGAAAAAATCCTTAGAAATAAAAGAAACCAATGTTATGAAACGAAATAGGACAGGAAGGAAAAGCGTATAAAGTCTGGCCCATTCCTCTGCAGGGTTCAGTTCTAGCTGATGGGATCAACGACCATAATAATTATCATGATATTGGAGATAATATTCATAATTGTGGTAGGCGACAGTGACTTTTATGATGTAGTGTAATTCAAGGGACATCTAGTACTGTAACAGTATATCTAGTACTTTAAGCAAAAACAAACGAAGTACAGTTCAGGCATGGGTTACACTTATAGGCTTTTCCTTCCAGTCCTATCAGTTATTTCATTACATTTGGTGACAGTGCCAATTTGGAATTTTTTTCTACTTGTTTATGCACTTGTTTCTCACCGCAAGTGTTATGGTTACGCGAGTATTAGTATACTTCTGAGTATATTAATGTATGTGTTTAGTGTACATACAATATCCCAACTCAGTATGTGATTTAGTTTGTGTCAAACAATAGCCACCCTAATTTAGAGTGAGCTCTATATTCTATCAGGCATGAAGTGTCACCCGCTAAATAACGGATGTTTTTCTTTGCAAGAGTCTTTGCAAGAGTCACTGACTTAAGGGTCGCAGTCTTCTAGATCCTACTGAGAACATAACTGGAACTGTTTGTTTTAAGTATGCTATGGTAGTATTAAACATTCATGAGCATCAGCTTGATTGAATTAAATCCTTTGTCTAATGTATCAACTAAATCGATTACATTTCATGAACAAGTGTTTGCAATGCCCATTAGTACAAAACGACCAGTATGTTTTAATACTATCTGGCTTTCTAAATATATTCCAACTCTGGTTCAAGTTTGTCAGTTAAGGACGGTGCCTCCTAATACAAAGGTATTTTTCACAGGTTATGACTACGCGGGAAAGCAGATCTTCGCAAGGGCTATTGGAATTCAAATAAAAATTGGGGGAAACCACGCATTTTTCAGAGATAGTTAGGCTTCAATCTGGAAAAAATGCTGACGTCAGCATTTTTCGTAAAAAAAACTTTAAAAATCATTTCGTCAGAGATATCCTTAGAATTTGCCTTTGCACAAACAAAATCAACTAAAATTACAAAAATCTGTAATATGCGTAACAAAAAATAACATATGAACTACTTTTTACGCATTTTTAATTACAAAATCTTCCCAACGGTGCTATTTTTGACCCTGACAGCTCTCCTCCTGTTTGCAAAAAAAGCGGTCTAAATAAAATTTGCACTCGACAAAAAATAAATCAGGTGTCAACTAGGCTTACCACTTTCATTTAATGAGAAAAAAGGGTGGGGTAGCCACGCGTTTTTAAAAGTTATATTAGTTGTTTTTTCAACTTCAGTGGAGATCCGTTACATTTTCCCATCCCCTCCCTAGTAAGTGAGATATTTGTATCTCTCTTTCTGCGGCATGCTGGGATATCCAATATGGCTGTTTGTGCAAGAAGAAGGAGGACTGTTGGAGAAAGAGATTTCCTTGATTTTGCGGTGAATTAAGAGAATAGGGAATATTTCATTGAGCAAGAGGCTTTTACATGATTAGAATAGCAGAGAAATTGTTTGGAGTCGTGAATTTTCTGTAACTTCTAATGTACTGCCTGTGCCAGTATATATAAGATGCAGTTTTGTGGCACTGGCGAACTGGAATCCAACCAACACGTGGGCGACGCGATGTGGGCTTTTATAGCTTGTGTACTCTCATCAACCACTTGTACAATGGTTTGTTCGTCTTCAAGTTGTTTTGAAATACATACAAATGCGCTATATGATTCAGTGCAGAGGCTTCGATGGCTTCATCAGTCACTGATGCCCTCGCTTGTGATGTCCTTATCGCCCCCCTTTTATTGGCATTCCCATCAGGTGAGATCATTCAATCAATAAATCTTTATTCGCCGTGTTTTGTTTGTGTTATGTTGGTGAATGTCTTTTATGTCATCTATTTTAGCGCCTATCTTTAGAGCACTGTTTCTAAATTGAGACTAATAAATGCATGTCAGCAGGATGAGCATTCAGAATAATACAGTTTCAAGTAAACTGCTGCTTTACTACCATTTTCGTTCAACCCTGAAGAGTGACGATTTTTTCGCGTATGTTTACTTTTCAAACGTGACAGTTTCCAAGACATCAGTCTCGTCTGGCCCAATGAAAATGCGCTGTTTTGGGCGGGAAACCAACAACGTTTGTCAAACGACAGTTGCATGTTTTGTTCACGTGGCTGGCAGGTTTTCAAGTTTTCGATTGTACTTTTCCTACTTGTAGTAATAATCTCCTTGATCGGCTTAAATGGAGGCATTGAAAGTAAACAAGTTTGGAAGAACCTATCGCCCAGGGATGGCTCTTAGTACAGAAATGAGAGCCATTATAATTGATAAATCGTGGAAGAAGGCGGCGACAGAAGAACTGGTTTCATCCCTCGACCTTTCAAATATTTTGCAGAAGAACTGAGAATTCATGTAAACACAGTGAAGTCAGTGTGGAGTAAGTTTTGCGAAGAATACTGTATAATTCCCGCCAAAAGAGGAGGCGAAAAATGGAGTAAACCGCTAAGCGAAGATGACTTGGCATTGATAGAACTTCTGAAGATCGAAAAGCCTTCAACTTCACTAGCTGAAATCATTAGCTGTTTGGACGAAATGGCGAATGTGCAGGTTTCTATGTCGGCGGTTTCAAATGCATTGAAACATAGACTGCCATCTGGCCCTTATACGAGGAAGAAAATTACAAAGATTGCTCTTGAACGATTTACTCATACAAATATGTTTTATACCCAACTCTTTATTAATTATCTAGCAACAAAGGATCCAAGACGTATCAAATTCTTTGACGAAGCCGGTGTCAAGCTGCCCGATGCAGCTTCAAGATTGTATGGTCATAGCTCTGCTGGGACGCGATGCGTAGAAATCTCTAAAAAGACAGAAACACCATATTTAACTCTGAACATGCTAGTGTCTCTGGATGGACCAGAGTACTATAATATACTCAATGGAGCTACAAATACGTTGTCCTTTCTGGAGTTCTTTGAGGAGACTGGAAATGCCGTAAACATTCAAACAGGCCGACCGTGCTTACAGGTTGGAGATATAGTTGTTATGGATAATTTGACTTTGCATCACTTTGAAGGAGGGGAAATCATAGAAGATTGGCTGAATGAAATGGGCATTGAGCTGCTCTATACACCCACATATTCGCCAGATTTGAATCCTATCGAACTCTGCTTCAACAAAATAAAACCTATTCTGAATGGTGAATTGCAGGAACTTACGGAAACTAACACGAAGCTGGCAATCGCTGAAGCGGTCGAAAAAATAACGGCACAAGACATGGCTGGGTTTTACGGGGCCACTGCTTATCTGTTTGTCTAATTTCCGAAACGTTTTAAAGCCGATTGAACCAAGAGTTAATTCACTCTTGATTGAACATTTGGTGTTGAACTTTGTCTCTGTAAAATACACCTAATTACGAACCCTGTTTTTCTAGTTGGAGTGAAAGTCTTCTTATTCTTGTTCAAGAGAAGCTTAGACATTAAACCTAGTCATCTAATTTAAATTAAATATTTAATAAGCTTAAACTATATTGGTAAACAAGGTATCTGCGTAAAAACTGATCTATTGAATAACCCAAGAGAAATATGATCCGTAACAACAGCAGAGTGCTTCACACCTGGAAATAAATAAACAAGCCTACATTATCAAGTTCAACTGCTTTGGGAATTCTGCAAACTCTGTTGCAGCATGGTGATGCCATTCTCAATTTTCCTTCTCTCATCTGCCTTTAAAAATTTTCTACAGAATAATTGATAGGTCTTTTTTACGAATGAATGGTTTGCAGAATATCCGAAGCAATTGTAAAACACAAGGTGTATGTAATGTCAATGTCAAATTAAACTTACTACTTTCGTTGCAAATTTTACATGGAATCGTTGATAAAAATAGAGTTTAAAGGAAGTTTATCATTCCGTTTTTCTCAGTTCAGATTCACGATGATAGCATCTTACTTCCATTTTTAAATTGTAAATGTAAACACAACAAAATGCAGCTGAATGCATTCGCCAAAAGTGAACTATAACACTAACTTCTTTCTCTAGTTTCTTAGAATGTAAACACAGCAGTCTTGTAACAGTGACAACAGGTCAAATCAAAAATAACGCTAGAGAAGAAATGACCGCCATGATTTCTGACAAGTAAAAGCGACGGTGCTACATAAATTAACTGGGCAATAACCAAGTTTTCTCATTTGTTACATTTTTCTACTACCACGGGAGGGTTTGTTGACACGGGAGGTTTTGTTGATCGTGAGCTCATAATGGAGACAGGAAAAACTTCATTTTATGCGCTATAATTTATCAAATAAATACTTAGATAGGGAGTCAAAGCAAGGAATTGCATAGCTAAGCGCACTTTACATAATATTTGTGTCATTCTGTTTATTTCCCTGACTTAAACTTAAGAGAGCATTGGCCGTTTCTGTCACTGTAGGCTCTGCGGTCCCTGGCGCAAGTAGTCCCTCGTTGTTTTCATCTATATTTTCAGCCATAGAATTGGTTGACGTGCATGTAGAAGGATATGCTCTTTCCTGTGATTCATAATTAAAAGGAGCATACGGCATCCTATTCGATCATCATCATGCCATTAAGGGGCATTGGCATCGGTGGAAGAAACGCAGGTGGGAAACTACGGTTGTCGAAGATCTGAAAAGGAACCCCTGAATTCCGTACACTTTCACGCATCACAATCGCTAATTGTTCAGCCTCCTCTCTTTCGTTCTTAGGGGCAGTGTACAAAATTGAATTGCAATTGTCAACGCAGTCCCCCTTAGGAAATTCTATTCCATATTTCTCTAAGGAATGTTTTGTTGGGTTGTCTTCGCGCTTTTTATTCTGCTTACTCCGAGAAAAAAAAGTATCAGGTCTGTCTTCGGAGAGCGCCTTCTCAAGAACTTGTGCTATGTCCTGTTCACCCGGGATTTTGCCTCTGAAATATTTTTTTACAATACTGTTCTACGAGATAGACATGTTTACGCAACAATGACCAGTTTTTGCTGCCATGAAGAAGATAATCTTCCCGATTTGATTCAAACAAATCCGCCTCAATTCTGTTTGTAACGTTGTTGTTCATTGTCTCTTGGGCTTTCTTCTTGTTTTCTAGCTCCTGTTTGAGTTTACACAAATCAGATTCATGTTTTTGTATTTTGTTTCGCATTTCTCTGAAGTTAACCTCTCCGGCATGGAATTTCTCTTCGCCACACTTGAAGACCGAAGAACAATGTCCATACTTGCATGTACGTGCTGATTTCGGCAAATGTTGCCATCCCGAGGATCCGACTTTACCAGTTCAAGTTTAGTTACGATTTCGCTCTCCTTTTCCTTCAGCCGATCGATGTACTGCTGCTTTGAAAGGATTTCTTCCTCTGTTTTACTCACGTATCTCTGAAGAGGTGTTTGATGTTTATTGTGGTCTTGGGCTTTATTGGGGGGGGCGCCATTCGAACACTTCGTCTAGCCCTTCGAGAGACTGATCGAACTCAGTTTCTTGCTTCAAATCAAGAGATCTTCGGGCTTTCGATGGATATTCTAGTGAACCTTGTTTTTGTCGCTTAGCTTCGGGTTCATGTCCGCCCGTGTTTGTTTTCTGAGCAGTGAACTCCCTGGATGCAGAATGGGCTGTCGAGTCAACTGACACCGAGGGGCTCTCGAACGAAAATGCTTGTACGGTAATGTTTTTCTGTTTAGCTATGATTTCCTTGATTTGGAAGCTGAAGTATATAGGAGAGAGATCAACCTCCAGGTTCTCGTCGCTCATGGTCAATCGAAGCGCCTTTGCTGATGTTGATTTTGCTATGTGCGGAACCTCCAGCAGAAGTCGACTCTTAAAGCTGTGGAAGTCCAAATTTAACACCTCTTCCTCTGTTATGAAGAACGGTGTGGTTCTTTTAGCAGAATAATAGTCATAAACTACTTTTATCTGTACGGGAGCCATCTGTGTTATTCTCGATGAAATCTGAAAACCTAAAACTTGCCTGCCGATCAAGAGATGATATGAGGAAAAGTACAATCGAAAACTTGAAAACCTGCCAGCCACGTGAACAAAACACGCAACTGTCGTTTGACAAACGTTGTTGGTTTCCCGCCCAAAACAGCGCATTTTCATTGGGCCAGACGAGACTGATGTCTTGGAAACTGTCACGTTTGAAAAGTAAACATACGCGAAAAAATCGTCACGCTTCAGGGTTGAACGAAAATGGTAGTATTTCTAAATACGCCACTTTCGATTTGTAAAGTTTTGTTTTGTTTCCAGTGACCGAAATGTGTACCTTTTCAATGTATTTTTACCAAACGTGCAGAATATAATAATTTATAGTATACATATAATATACATGCTTTTAACAACATTCAACCTGAAATCAAGTGCCAATATTTCCATGGTTTTCAGTAGTAAATTCTCATACTGTTTCTGTATTTGTCTTTGAAATCCTGTGGATGGGGAGTAAGGGGATATCAAATCATTTGCTCTCCGTGAGGGAGGTAAGAATATGGAAACACACAATGAAGTTATGACAACTTCAAGTTTTGAAACATCATTGGACAAAAGAGATTTAGTTTGTAACGCGTCACGCAAGGACACAATGATGTAATCGTTTCCGTTTTTAATAGCCAATCAGACGTTCTGTTTATGATTGACAGATTTCGCGAAGTTGAGCCGAGCACACGGTGCGAAGCAGGAGAGATTTGTTTTTCGTTCGAGTAGTGAACTGAAATGTAAAAGTTCATAATTAAATCGTTTTGGAATCGTTCTTTTGGAGTGGTTTTCTCTCCCCTACATTTTTTGGCGACCACGACGGGAGACTGGCTATTTTAATACCGAATGTAGTAGTTATTCAGGGAAACTGTTGGAGTGTTTACCGTCGCAAGTTAACCGTGAGAAATTATAATTTGGCCGCTTTCGCTCAAGATGACCGATCAAGAAAACTCAACCGCCGAT
>OZ034966.1:41507142-41669642 GCA_964030785.1 Siderastrea siderea | reverse complement strand
TGAATGAACACTTTTTATTTTTATTGTCAGACAAGACCTGTGAGTCAAGAAAAAATGACAATTTTTTGTAAAGGAATTTTTGTGAAAATTTGAATTAAACACTGGTTATTTTTTCAACAACAACAACAACAAACTCTCTGTCTGTGTCTATGCTTTGCTTAGTTGTATTGGCGCGCTGCAAACGTTCTAATATTTGCTGTTTTTTAGGTTCACCAATGGGTGGTTAGAGGAGGGGTACTCTACGACACCAGTCGCAATAGCAACAGTGTCAAAAAAATGGGAAAAGTACCGCCACGCTCCTTGAAAGCGCGAACCATATTTGGGTGGTTAAAAGAGGGGATAACCCTTTGGAACACGCAAGGGGTGCTGGGGAAAATAGACGAAAATAGGGGGTGGGGTACCCCCTCCTTCACTATAGCCCAACCAGGTATCTTGGTGGAGATAACAGGCGACATGCAACCTATCTCCATCAAGCGGGTGACTCAAGTGATGTCTGTCACGTCATACCTTTCATGTGGCCGAGGCCTGTCACGTGGCAATAAATGAAGGGGTAGCCCCCTACCCCTCTTGTCTTTGCCTAAGATTTTTTGCAAGGGCGACTACAAAGGGAAACGCTTTCACTTGGAGGCACAACAGTCATAATAATAATAATAATAATAATAATAATAATAATAGATCACGTGACTCTGCTGACTTGTTGGGAATGTCTGGTATGAAATTGTGACCAACTCCCGTGTTGCGGGAATGACCCTATGCTGACCGGTAAGGATTGCAAGCTCATATTACAGAGAAAAGCGACGCCCATTAAGGTTGCAGGGTCCGATCTAAAAGAAAAAGACTGCTGGCTGATAGTTATTGCAAGCTCAAGCCTTAGGATAAGACCGTTGACTAGGATCAGGTCATAAGAAAGACCGCTAACCAGCAGGCTAGGCTCTCTGGAGAATTGGGATCTTGAGCTCCGGCTTAGTGGAGAGTACTGCTGGCTAGCTCAATTAGAGAAGAACCCTGACCATTAAGGCTTTTGCGGGCTGAGGCTTCAGAGGAAGATTACTGACCAGTCACTAAAGAACAAATGTTTACGCGTTTTCCTACAGCGATTTTCCGCGCTACCTTGCAATGCCTGGCAGCATACACAACCACCTCTAACACTCCTCCTACGTTGCCCTTATTTGGACGGAAACTAGACCAAGGGAGATGCCCCACCTCCGGTCTTTGTTGATCCCATACCTCTCGCTATGGACGAAGAAACAGCCGTGGATAGGCGAAAATTTATATTAAACAGAATTTTTAAACCGCGGCCAGTCCCTATGAACAGAGGAAATTGTATTGTAACGAACGTGAATAAAAGTGATTGTCACGTGAACTCTCCAAGGTTGCTTTTTGCTACAATTATTGTCTTAAGAAATGTTCATGTTTGAGCTACTTAAGGCTACCCTGAGCTGTCTGTAGCTACAGAGGTGTGGCAGAGAGAGGTATGGGATCAACAAAGACCGGAGGTGGGGCACCGTCCCTGGTCTAGTTTCCGTCCAAATAAGGGCACCCTAGGAGGAGGGTTAGAGGTGGTTGTGTATGCTGCAAGGCGTTGCAAGGTATCGCGGAAAATCGCCGTGAGAAAACGCGTAAAAATTTGTTCTTTAGTGACTGGTCGGTAGTCTTCCTCTGAAGCCTCAGCCCGAAAAAGCCTTAATGGGCAGTGTTTTTCTCTAATTAAGCTAGGCAGCAGTACTCTCCATTGGGCCGGAACTCAAGATCTCAATTCTCCCTAGAGCCTGGCCTGCTGGTTAGCCGTCTTTTTACTGACCTGATCCTAGTTAATGGCCTGCAGGGTCTATAAGCCAGCAGTCGTTTTCTTTTAGACCGGACCCTGCAACCTTAATGGACGTCGCTTTTCCGAGAAATATGAACCTGCAATCCCTACCGGTCAGCATAGGGTCATTCCCGCCACGCGGGAGCTGGTCGAATTTTCATAACATACATTCCCAACAGGTCAGCAGAGTCACATGATCTATTATTATTATTATTATTGTTATTACTATTGTTATTATTATTGTTATTATTATTGTTGCGCCTCCATGTGAAATCGTTTCGCTCTGTTGTCGCCCTCGCAAAAAATCCTGGGCAAAGACAAGAGGGGTAGGGGGCTATGCCTTCATTTATTGACAGGCCTCGGCCACGTGAAAGGTATGACGTGACAGACATCATTTGAGTCACCCCCTTCATGGAGATTGGTTGCGTGACACCTGTCATCTCCACCAAGATACCTGGTTGGCCTATAATGAAGGAGGGGGTACCCCCACCCCCTATTTTTCCTCTATTTTTCCCAGCACCCCTTGCGTATTCCAAAGGGGTACCCCCTCCTCTAACCACCCAAATATCTTCTATGCTTTCCTTGGAGCGTGGCAGTACTTTTCTAATTTTTGTTGACACTGTTGCTATGGTGACTGGTGTCGTAGGGTACCACTCCTCTAACCACCGAATGGTGACACTAAAAAAAACAAATATTAAAACGTTTACAACGCGCCAATACAACGTGGCAAAAAAATTGACACAGACGGCGAGTTTGTTGTTGTTGTTGTTGAAAATTTTTCTCAAAAATTCATTTACAAAAAAATGTCATTTTCTCTTGTCTCACAGGTCTTGTCTTGTTTGCTGTTGTTGTAGCACTGGTCGTTCGCCTGCCATTGACCTTTAATACTTTTGGACTCCCTCAGGGGGCGTTTCTTCTTAGGACGTCGAATCGCTGTTTTTTGATTCTTGTGGACTCCCTCACGGTGTGACTCGCCATACTTTTTCCGTTTAATCTCGGTCAATTTCTCCCGATTCTTTTGCCTGTGTCTCCTGTCTTGGTCACGTATGACTTCGGGGTGTTTTTTGCGGTACCTTCTTTTTTGCTCCAGAAAAATCTCAGGGCGCTTCTCGCGGTACCTTTTTCTTTGCTCCCTTTGTTTCCGTTTCGTTTCCATTAACTTCACGAGGGGGTCTGTTCTTACCCTTTCATCCTCTACCTCCGTTCTCTCCAGTTGCGTTCTTTCCTCGTTCACCGCATCATTCAAGATCCCATCGTCATTGACATTTAAAAATCTGGTCAGAACGTCTAAACCCTCTCTTCTCTTGTCTTCTGTCATCTTGAAACCGGACTAAAGCTGAGAGTAAAGCCCCGCTTCACATACTGAGGGTTTTTATACCCAGAAAATTGCAAAGGCTGATGGGAACAATGGATACGGGGAGGGGGTACCTCCACCCATATACTTTATTTATACCAAGTGGATCTAAAAGGATGATAAATAAAAAAACAAATAGGAGGGAGGGGATACCCATACCCCTTTATTATTTTGAAATTGAGGTAACTTTTCCGTGGCACGGAGCTATACTGGTACCTCATGTAAGTGTTACGAAGTGTCTCCCTTTTTCGATCTTCTGAGCAAGCGATCCACCTTTCACCGAGTGGTCAGCGGTGTCGAACCCTAGGCAGGGGGCTATGCCGGCACTTCATGTAAGCGTCACGAAGTGTCCATGGTCACGTGGTATGGTGGTTGCTATGGTGATGTATTTCCCTCATTTGGGCATTCAGTTATGACGTCACTTCCTTCCTGTTTGTGACTTCTGATATGACGTCACTCCCCGTCTCCATCAATCACTGTCCTTCCCCCCAAGTCACGTGGTTGGCTTCTCAGTCAATCAGAACCCTTGCATCAAAACGAGGCTAGTGGATCTGAAGGGTCCGACATATACTACTAACGTAGTGCTACCGGGCGTCCCTTTGTTATTTATATCCATGTCCCGTTAAGAGAATATATTAGATTCCATTTCTGCTAGAGGAAACGTCCACGGTCCTCTATTGTGTTGGCCAGACGGGGCGCCCTTTAAACGACACCTTTTTGTAAAGCAACTCAGTAGAGCCCTTCGTTTTTCTCATCTTGATCTTCCTTTGCATGAATCACACAGTTTTCGAATAGGCGCAGCCACTTGGGCTGCTGCTAAAGGTTTTACCGACACACAGACTCGCTCGGTAGGGCGTTGGAAATCTAACGCATTTCTTAATTATATTAGTACGCCTAGCCTATCGACAAAAGTAGCTTAGTCATGAGTTTAGTCCACAAGCAGGTGCTGTGACAGTTTTTTCTCCTCCCAGGTCTATTTCATCGGTCAACAGACTTCAGGTGGGGCGGGCCTCCCTTCACGAGGCTTGTGGCCTTTTTTCTCGTGCCCTCACCCCTGCTAGAGCTTAACGAACGAAAGATTCGGTGCTAATTAATTTAGTTGACTATGTATTATTTAATCAATAAATCAGCTATCTCGCGTGGCCTTAATTTATCCCAACACTTGGCCAGTTTACATTTCTTTCAGCGCCCTTTGCAAACAAAGCTCGACTGTTGACCAAGAAAATTGGCTGAAGTATATTCAATAGGTCGCATTTATTGCAACTGGGGAAGGAGACATAAATTAATTTATGTGCCGCCAAATAAAACTGTTTATGTCTTCTACCCACTTATGTTGAATTAATTGTTTAATGTAAATTATTAAAATGGCAGTGAGAAGGGTTCAACTGGAGGGGGATGGAGTGTAGTTTGTGTTTAACGTTATTCTTCGCACAATCCACAAAAAGGATTGAGCAAGAGTCACAAGACTATCCGGTGACTTAAATAACAATAGAAATTTTTTTTTTTTGCAAAAACCGTGTACGACCATACTTGCGTAACGTCGGATCATAATAGATCGTGATCAGTCAAAAATATAAATAAACTGTACCCTGCAAGGACTGATCAAACGACGTAAAAAAAGCATTGCCCGAACTGCGTTGTTGCGGACTTTGGGCAATGCTTTTTTTACGTCGTTTGATCAGTCCTTGCAGGGTACAGTTAACAATAGAAAGTTTATTGGGCAATAGTCACGATTTTGGACGGAAAAATACATAGCCACGTTTTCACTTAGAGCTATAAGACGTGGCGTGTTCCTCGTGTTCGTCCTCTTTGTCTCAAGACCTAACGCTCTGCGAGTTCAACCCTCCTCCTCCCTTCCTTCACCTCTTATATTTTTATCTTACATTACTTTTCTTTTGTATTTGAGTCTGGGCACCCTTTTTTTTCTCGTGCCCTCAACATTGCTAGAGCTTTACGAACGAAGGAATCGTTGCTAGTTAATCTTATTTGACTATGTATGATTTAATCAATAAATCGGCCATCTCGCGTGGCCATAATTTATCCCATCACTTGGCTGGTTTACATTTCTTTCAGCGCTCTTTGCAAACAAAGCTGGACTGTTGACCAAAAAAATTGACTAGTGTATATTCAAAAAGTCGTATTTATTGCAACTGGGGAAGGACACATAAATATTTTTGTTGCCACAAGCCTGTAATGTTCAGCTTCAGTGGCAATGTCTTTTTCAATCTCAGTGGTTTTTGTTAACGAAAGTTTTCCAGCATCAGCCATAGGCGGTAGTTTTGGATAAAGCGCCCGATAGATTTCAGTCTGTTTCTGTATCTTGATATTCAGGAGCACATGACAGAACGTTGGCTGAACTCATGTCCAGTATATTTAGAAACGTTTTTTTAAATTTCTAATTTAAATTAAAGCGCGGCGTCACGAAAGTTGAAAAGGTTACCATCTGTCTTAATCAGTAACTGTAACGCTGCTAACATGTTGTAGTGGACTTGTTCAACGAGAGGTGAAAGTAGGTAAGGCGTGCTGTGAATAAAAAACTCTTTCTTGTGGTTTCCCGGATACTGGAACACATGTCAAAAGATTGCTGGGTTTTTCGTTATACAGCTTTTTTTCTCTATCGACCAAATCGTGGTGGATGTGGTAGCTGCTCGTTGAGTTCAGCCGCTGAACAAAAGTTCCTTGAACATATACACCAGCTATTTCTTTTTCCGCATGATCGACTTCCTGGGTTTTTTCAAAGGCTAATGCACTTGAAAAGCCAAATATTGATATTTTAAAGGTTTTTTTCCTTTAAAGACTGTTTTGGTTATATAATCTGCCAGAGTTTCAATGTTGTAGTGGCCGGGGGGAATAGGTCCACTAACGAGCAAGCAAGAAAGAAGGCTGACGAACCGTAGTTTTGGGATCGGCTAATCAAAGTAAACTTTGTGTTCGTGTTTAGGTGTGTCGATTGCAAGCCCAACCATCTTAGGTATACAAAAATATTTACATAAAAATATTTATATACAAAGGCGCTTTCATGGATGCGACATTGAAATGGGTTACCTCAACAGCTGCTCAAAAAACCACACAAGGTGCAAAAATATGGCTTGGGCAGAGTTCAAACGTCCCTATCCTCAAGCAAATTTAACAAAGTTCACAACAGAAGAGAACGTTGACGAGCACCACAATGTGACAGCTCAAGCTGATGATTTGTTGCAGAGTGTGTCTAGCTCAGACCCTAAGTACTGGAGTCAAGACATGAAAGACGCTTTAGGTCTCGTAACGGATGGGTTTAATAATAATAATAATAATAATAATAATAATAACAATAATAATATTCATAACTTATACTGCGCGTTTTCTATAAAAATAATCAAAAGCGCATTACACTTGATAGAATACATTATTAAAGATTTCAAATAAATAATAAAATCTCCTAACTAATCTGTAGTCTAATTTATACCATTTCACTTAAAATTTTAACGCCTTAGGTGTTCCACAAGACTGGGGCAGGTACTATTAACGAGCGATCCCCATAGTCGTTTTCGTTTTGAACCGCGGACTAGCTAGCCATATACCGTTATTGTTCCGACGCAATTGATAATGTGAAGCTGGTAAGATTGAAACTAGATTCTTGAGATAGCTAGGAGCAAAACCCTGAAGTATTTTAAATGTGATACGAAGAATCTTAAAATCAATGCACTGGTAACCAGTCAAGCTCCCGAAGTAGAGGGGTAATGTGACAGTACTTAGATGCGCAGTAAACCAACCGTGCGGTTGCATTCATAACTCTTTGAAGTTTTCTAATCTGATACTCCGGAACACCATATAATAAGCTCTTCCGACAGTCCAGCCTACTTGTGACAGATACTTTTCCATTTCAACTGACTTTTAACAAAACCCAGAAAGGCTAATTCCAGCGATTGATTTGCTAAAAGCCCGCAAAAATTGGGTAGTATCCTTAATAAGGAACAAAAGGACTACGTAGCGCCCACGGCGTTTTATAAAACAAATTTCAGAAACATTTTCAAAGATCACGCACACAACAGGAAAGGAGGCGTACAAGTGGCTGGCCGGCCCAAACATGAGCTACTGGCCACAGCAGCTGAACTTTGCCGTGTGGTGTGCAGCAACTGGCTGCGGGGCTGCGGCAGATCACGTCAAATTCTTTTTGAGATTGGCACAAACGCCACGCCACTGAACCTGAGCCCGCAGCTGCGTTCTTTTTATCTGCTTCACGTTTATTTCACCATCAGGAGAATATTGTTTGAGATAGGTGGCATCCAGAGCGTAAGCGCCTTGCTCGGAGATCCCACGTTTAGCCAGACTAACAGCTACTACGATATTACGTCTTAGAATAGGATCTGCAAAGAGTTTGGAATCGACCCCAGCAGCGATTTCCGCTAAACAAAAGTGGCGAATACCATGGCCTAGGAAAGGTATTTATATATATCATAGGCATTGGCGCCACGCCCACGTACCTAAAATACCCTAGTGCGCATGCTGAGTTCAGTGCTGAGGGCGGCAGGGCCAGCGACGGCAACGCTGTGTGTTTCACCAGCAACTATAATGGTACCGAAAACCAGTTCGATTTCTTTGTTCGTGATGAGCACACAGTGAGCGCGGTTGGTTACATACATACAGACATACATACATAAACTTTATTGAAGTGTCAGGGTATTTAGCTATGGATAGCTAATTGGGGACACTAGCAAATACAAATATAAAATATAAAATGTTAAAAGGTTACAACAACCAGCTCAAGCAAGAAACTACAGGCATGAAGCTCGGAGTAAACAACGATGTTCATATAAGCACAAGGACTTACTCAAGTAGAGCTGTCGCGCTGAAACCTTTATTTACTGCGTTCTGGGCTCACAGGACAATGTGTGTAGCAGCATTCTGGGAGACGGCGGCAGAGTGAAAGAAGCGCACTTCTTGGTGCTGATGGAAGACGACATAAGACAGCTGGGCCTGTCCAAGAGTGTGGAAAGATATTAACTTGCTGTTGATGAGGCAAAGGGGGGCTTGGCTGAAGCCTTCCCGGATGGTGATCAACACAGTCAGCCCTGTTGGTTACCACAACCAGCTCAAGCAAGCAACTACAGGCATTAAGTTCGGAGTAAACAACGATGTTCATATAAGCACAAAAAAGTTGGCATCAAACACATGGACGACGAGCTGCCAAAACAATCCGGCCTACCAGCCACCCCTCCAATCTAATCCACAATGCAACCATTGCAGTACAGTCGGCCAAAAAAAGTGCCAGACACTTCGAGTCAGGTGCAGCGACCTGTACAGGGCCAGCTGCCCACAGCGCACGAAAGGAACAAAATTTGGCTCATTTGTTGGTTTGTGTCTAGCCACTCTTGCGGTTAGTTGCGCTTGGTAACTCGCTCGATAAGAAAGGCGGCCATTGTGAGGATGAGCAGCCAAGCGTTTTTAGCGAGAAAGGTGATTACCTTGCCTGCTGTTCGAAACCACTCTCTCTTTCTGACAAGCTGCTTTTTGAGGTTCTGATCCATAATCCTAAACGAGAGCATCAACGTCCCGCGCAGCTCCATGAAAGGCGCCCTCCCTCTCTACTGCAAGCCTTGCGCTGGCGGAGAAGGAGATTCGGAAAAGTTTTTCAACCCTGAGGTCAACAGTGTAGAGGTCGTCGTGAACGACGTGCCCAACAAAGTGTACAGCCAGGGCATGGAAGGGCGGGACTTGTGGGAGCAAGTTAGCCGGCATTTCGGTACAGACAACTCCGATGTGAGCAACATGGTTGCCACTGCTTTCTACACAGGAGACAAGTTTGGTCTGTTCATTGATCTATGTTCTATGGTCGATAGAAAAATGCACGGCAGGAGCCTCTGGCTGTTAAGCACAAAGGACGGCGTGCAGCTCGTAAAATGCTACATATTCATAATTAGTGACGCACAGCTCATCATCTAAAATAATGAACTGGAGTCTGCGCAGTATTATTAGGGATCCTGGCAATATCCCGTCAATGCCCTCATCGTTGGGCCGACGAATTCAGGGAAAACGTTAAATCTTGTTAACCAGTTTCGTGGCCACTTCAGGGGGAATTTTGACTACATCGGGCTGCTATGTCCGACTGTCACCCACAACAAGACTTTCGACGGGTTTTGTGGACAATGAGCCTCGCATTTTTGTGATCGCCTGTCAGCAGAACGAGGTCGAAGTCTGGCTGAAAGTTTCAAGCTTCTTTTTTAAAGGAACGACTAAGCTAATCATTTTGGACGACTACGCCGCGTTAAAAGACATGAAAGGGTGCACGAGCAAGCTGGTTTCGCTAGGCTTCAGCGCACGGCATACAGGAATCAGCGTGTGGGGTGCTTACCCGGCAGATCGCCAGCATCGCGAAGCCCTTCCTGGAAATCGTCGCGGCGATAGTTCTTTTTTACACATCCTCGAGCAAAACCGTAAAGGCCACGCACATCGCCTCTGGTGTACCCGCAACAAAGCCCGCAAAGAACCCGGTCCGAGTTTATGCTGGAAAGAAATTGGCAGAACACAACCGCATGGCACACAAAGCAAAAAACAAGCCGAAGCGGCAGCAACAAACCAAACGGCTGCTTTGGAGAACGACCAACCACCCTCTGACGAGCAAAAAAGGATGTCTGGCTGCTAAATTTTTTCCACCGGGGACTCATCGTCTCACTTATTGGGCCGTACAACAATCGAAAGGATATTTTTGCTGCAGTTGGGGGAACTAAGAAGAGGGTGGAAGAAAAACCAAAAGGAAATGCAACACCCGAAGCGAAATTAAATGGTGTTCTGACGAAGCCTATCTTTTTTGGACCGCTTCTATTGAAGCGGTCCAAAAAAGATAGGCTTCGCATCCGAGCCATCGATTAATTTTAAAAAATCATTTTTTTAAGCTCCTGAAAACTATCACCGATGCCGCCACACTCACTGGCTTCGCTGCAGTGCTCGGTTGGACCGCCAAAAAAGCTGTTTAAGAGAATTAATTTCACCGCTGACCCCAGTGGGAATGTGATGAACTGCAGAAAGTACCCCGAAGTACACACTGCAGAAAGTACCCCGAAGACCAGAAAATTCTCTCAACCCCCAGTGAAATACAAAAAATATCTAAATATTATACACTATGGCTAGCGTTGCTATTATGGCTGGAGGAGCCTTGCTTAACGCTGTCGCGTTTATTGGACAATTGTCTTGCTCACTACCTCTCCGGATACGATCCCAATGCCGCAAAAGAAGAAAAAGTGCGGCCTGACAAGGCTCTCGAGGCGTTCCAGGCTGTCTATGCCAAATATCAAGAAGAACAAACGCATTCGTTTGATTGGATGGCCATCAACGACCAGATCAAACAACAGGCCAAGCAAAACCGACTACGCTTTTAAGCTCTACAATTAGGTACTCCAAGAGGCCCAACTTACGATACCCCGAAAGCGAAAGTTTTCTGACTTCTACCATGCCAAAAGGCCTTCTTGTCGAAAAGCGCCTCTTTCTAATTTTTGTGCATTATTTTTTGCCTTCACAACGCACTCCGGCTTTCACGATGGAGTACATTTTGGGGTGGAGGCACACGCACTCTCCAAGGGCGGTTCCAACACATTGGTCCTTAATCTTACTCAAAACCTTTTTTTTCGCGCTGCTGTAAAGGGGAAGGTTTTGTGGATAGTCGTTTGTACATTTCTATTTTAAACATTTTTGTGTTTTCCCCCATGTCCTTGTAAAAATCCTCCCTCTGAACCTCTAGCAGTAGGCTCTCTGTGTCCTTGTAAATTAGTCACAGGGCGGCCCGTACCTTTTTAAGTACGTTGTAATGAAAGTCATACATCAGGATCTTGCTATTCTCTAGAATAGTCATCCCTGTTTAGCAACAGCCTGCGTGTGTGCATGTGGATTCCTCTATTGAAAATATCACATGCCTCGCGTATAACGTATACTTTTTATGTCCACTCGGTTTCGCAGGTTTTCCATCGTTTTGCCGAAAACCGAGTTGCTCATCAGCATGTAAAATTCCTTTTCGAAGTCATTCTTGGTACGCTTCCGGTCTTCCATGTTCACATCCAGCAATCTTGTTCGAACTCAAGCACCTGATGCATTCCCTGCTTGAGATAGAACTGCAGGTTTCGTTAGTGAGCCAGGTAGTTCTTTTTGTCCTGCAGTGTGAGGACAAACTTCTCGCCTTTTTGGCCCTCTAAGCCCATTTCTTCCGTCAGCCTTCTCTGGCAGGCCGACTTCCACACTGCTTCCATGGCTTTTTCCTCTGGCGCCATATGTGGATAGCTGTTTTGCTCCGCGTGAAGCTCTTCTGGGTACTCCAGGTCCACCTTTAAGACCTCTTCTTCTTTGGGCAGCACCCGCTTCCAGATGAACCCTTTTTTTTGGCAGCGGCCTGCTCATGGCCCAGCCGTAGAGGTCGTTGGCGGCAAGATATGCAATGGATTTGTGCAGCATTATTGCATTATAATCTGGCAATAGCGGGTTGTTTGCCTTCGCATAACGCTTCCTCACCATTGAGATGCCGCCCCGCATCCCTGTCTCTATGAAAAGATACTTGTCGACGTCCGTCAAGAGCTCTATCTCTAGGTTTTGCTCTATTCTGCAGTTCCTCAGCAGTGCGTTCCAGCTCAAACCTGGGGACGTGTATTAATGCGCGGGGACTAGCCCGTACTGCTTGTGGGAGGGAAAGCTCCCTGATATTTTCGAAAACGTCCGCTAACTGCGCCACGTCAGTTCTTAGATAAATGTGGTGATAATCGCCGAGGCTTTTGCAGCCAAACGCTTCCCACACCTTTTGGGCGTGCTCGTACTCCCCGTCTGTTATGTGCTCGTCGTTGAGCTTGCTGTAAAACGTTTCTTTCTGTGGCAACTTGGGCTCGTTGAATCATTCCTATCTGTCCATGTTCTCGTAGGGATACATCCCTTTTTGCTCAATAACTTGAGCTTTTCCTCCTTGTCTGCCAGCCATGCCGTTACTGTTAATTCTTTCTGCGAAGCGCAGCCCGCAAGATAATAGAGGCTTTTGGGAAGAAAGCCGTAGCCGTCAATGAAACGCAAGCCTCCAACTGAGAAGGAGATGTACTTTTCCATGTTGTTGGGAATGCATGTTACTTGCGTTCCTTGCCACCCCAACTCACTCATCAAATGATGCGCGTTAAAACGTTTGAGGTTGTTGGAAAACAACCGGTATGGGCGCTGGTTTGGACCGCTTTTAGTTTTCTTTGCGGCCTGCTGCCCTGGTTCCGTACATGCATTTTATGTGCGACTGGCCGCAATATCGCCCTGTACGCAGGGAATTCAAAAATTGCTCCTTAACCAGGAAATTTTCGCAAATGTGGCGCTGTGTCGTGCCTTTGTAGCTTGCCTAGTCCTCTGGCGTCTTTACAAGAGGCTGCTTGTCCGAAAGTGCTTCTCTTGTTTTTCTTCTCTGCGGCGTTTTTGCCTCTGTAGTGCATTGGTCCCAAGGTTTTCCTGTCGTTCCTTATGATTGTGTATGCGCAGCTGCACGTTTCTTGCCAACTAGTCTTTTCTGTGTTACTAGCCTCCGGCTCTTTCTCTCTTTCACAGTCTGGAAACTTATTTATCAAAGCCTCCAAATCAGCCTAAATCACGAAGGGAGTTTCATTTCTTTGTGGTAATTCTTGAAATTCAACCTGTTTTGCCACTCTTTGGGCATCTCTATCCTTGTTGGACGCTCATTTACTTCCCAGCAACATTTTTTGTGGATTTCTAGCAAAAAACCTGTTTAGCAAAAAAAAACCTGTTAAGCACCTTGCGAAGTATTACTTTTGCCGTTGGTGCCTTTTTTGATCGTATAGCAGGGCGCTTAGTCTCTTTACATAAGTGTACTGCAGCCTTTCCAATGACACAATTAGCATCAGGTTTATTCGCGCTCTTCTGCTCTTCTCTCACGCAGACGATAAACAACGAAGCTTTCTTCCCCCCAGCCAAAAACATTTATTGCGAGGTTTTCATTTTGCCCCTCAAGCTGGTCTATTTGCGTGATCGCCGTTGGGAAGTTAAGTCTGGTATAGTGAATGCCATCTTCGGTCGGGTGGCTAGTTACCCTTATTGGGCTTTTACCTGCCAGTAAACTTACGGCCTATAAGGGCAAATGTTACCAAACTTGTTTAAAACAGTTTGTTTTCGCTTGTTTTGGCAACTGTTAGACAATTTCACCAAATCTTTGCGTTTTTGCAAGTTTTGGCAAATGTGGCTTAACCTTATGAAAACGGTCTGCTTTTTTGCAGGTGCCAAAAACTCAAACTCGTTCAAAAGTCTGCTTTCCTTCTTTTTTTAAACTGGCGAAATTTGATGTAAGCCGTCTGTATTTATTTCCTGATTTATAAATGTTGGCCAGTGTGTTAGAAAACGCCTTGAATGGGCAAATGTTGCCAAACTTGGGGAAAACAGTCTTCTGTTTCGGCTTATTTTGGAAACTGCGTCCATACCTTCTGGAAACAATGTGTTTTTGGTAGTGTTGATAAATGTCGCACCAATTGAGGAAGCCACGTTGAAAATAGTCTGTTTTCGTCTTGAAAGAGCAAGTGATGCCAAAATTGCTTAAAAACAGTGTATTTCACCTTCTTTTGGCATCTGTAGGGCAATTTGATCAAACCCGTCTCTGTTAGCTAGTTTTTGTAAATGTGACTCGATTTGATAAAATACAGTATTTTATGGCTTGTAAGGGCAAATGTTTGAAAACAGTCTATTTTGGCTGCTTCTGGCAACTGTGGAAAAATGTTTTGAAAAATATGTGGTTTTGGTAGTACTGATAAATGTCGCTTCAATTGATGAAGACAGTGTGTTTTGCCGTGCATGTGAAAAAGTTGCCAAACGCGCTGAAAACAGTCTGTTTTATGAGCTTTTCAATTTTTGTTTCGCCAATTTTACTGACAACTGTGTCTTCGCTAGTTTTGTTAGATGTCGTAGAGGACAGCTTGGTTCAAGTCAATCTCCAAGAAGTTCTTTAACTCAGCATACACAGCCGGTAAGGAATAATGTAAGGGCAAATGTCGCCAACCTTGGAGAAAACAGTCTGTTTGAAACGTTTTTGGCAACTGTAGGCAAAAGATCTAAAAACAATGTGTTTTGGCAGTATTGGTAAATGTCGCTTCACTTGAAGACAGTGTGTTTTCCCTGGCATGTGCATTGTTGCCAAAGTCGTCTAAAATTGTCAATTTTGGGTGCTTTTCACAACTTTTGCTTGATTTCCAGACAGCTGTGTGTGTTTGCTAGTTTGCGTAAAAATGGTTTCACTTTTTTAAAACGGTGTGTTTTGGCTTGAATGTGCAAATGTTTCCAAACGTGTAGAAAACAGTCTGTATCAGCTTCTTCAATTTGAAGAAAACTTTGCGTTTTCACAAGATTTGCTAAAAGGACTGCAGATCTTCCAAACCTAACTGAAAACAGCCTTTTTCGACTGTTTTTTTAATCAACTGTGGGACAATTTGATGAATCATGTATCTCTTAGCTAGGTTTTGCAAATTGACTCCATTTGATGGCAACAGTGCTTTTTGCTTGTTTTGGCAAATGTGGCTTAACTTAATGAAAACGGTCTCTTTTGCTTTGCACGTGCAGAACTTGTCAAACTCGTTCAAACAATCTGCTTTCGTTTTCTTTTTTTTTAACTTTGGCCAAACAGACTGTATTCATCAAGTGAAGCGACAGGTGTCAATATTACCAAAATCACATTGTTTTCAGAAGGTTTGCCCTCAGTAGCCAAAAGCAGCTAAAACAGAGTTTGGTAACAGTTGCCCTTATAAGCGGAAAAACACGGTTTTCATCAAATTGAGCCACATTTGTAAAACCGAGCTAAAAGAGACGGGTTTAATCAAATTGACCCAAAAGTTGCTACAAGAAGTCAAAACGGACTGTTTTTAACAAGTTTGTCAACATTTGCACAAATAAGCCAAAACAAACCGATTTCATGAAGTTAGTCACTTTTACTACAAGTAGCAAAAACTTCACAAAGCCTAACAAATACAGACGGCTTACTTCTAGTTTTTTCCCCTATATGTGCAATGTTGCCAAATTTGTTCAAAAATAGTTACTTTTGCGTGCCTTTAACACCTGTGGCCCTATTTACGGAAAACTGTGCGTTGTCCTAGTTTTAGTAAAAGGGGTTTCACTTGAGGGAAACGTGGTATTTTGTCTGGCATGTGCAACACTTTTTTTTGCTTGTTTTGGCAACTGCTAGACACTTTGATCAAATCTTTGTGTTTTTGCTAGTTTTGGCAAATGTGGCCTACCTTTATGTAAACGGTGTGTGTTGCCTTGCAGGTGCAAAAAAGAACAAACTCGTTCAATACAGTCTGCTTTCCTTCTTTTTTAAACTTTTCCAAAATTTGGTGTAAACCAGCTGTATATGCTAGTTGAAAACTAACTGAAAACAGCCTTTTTCGACTTTTTTTAAGCAACTGTGGGACATTTTGATAAATCATGTATCTTTTAGCTAGGTTTTGCAAATTGAGTCAATTTGATGACAACAGTGTTTTTCAGCTTGTATCGGCAAATGCTACCTAACTTCTAGAAAACAGTCTGTTTTTGCTGTATTTAAAACCTTTGGGAAAACGTTTTGAAAGCAATGTGGTAATAATGGTGCATATCGCTTCACTTGATGAAGACAGTGTGTTTTGCCTTGTATGTGCAAAGATGCCAAATGTGTTGAAAATAGTCTGTTTTGCTGCTTTTTATAACTATGGCCAAATTTACTGAAAACTGCCTTTTGCTAGTTTGGGTAATTTTATGGAAACGTGGTGTTTCGGCTTAAATATTTGTTAAAAACAGTTGGTTTTCGCTTGTTTTGACAATTATGGGACAATTTCATCAAAAGGTTTTGTTTTTGCTTGTTTTGGCAAATGTGGCTTAGCTTAATGAAAACGGTCTGTTTTACCTTGCAGGTGCAGAAGTTATCAAACTCGTTGAAAACGGTCTGCTTTCGTTTTCTTTTTGTTTTAACTTTGGCGAAACTGGAAGTAAACTGTCTCTATTTGTTAGGTTTTGTGAAGTTTTTGCTAGTTGTAGTAAAAGTGACTAACTTCATGAAATCGGTGTGTTTTGGCTTATTTCTGCAAATGTTGACAAACTTGTTAAAAACAGCCCGTTTTGACTTCTTGTAGCAACTTTTGGACAATTACATTAAACCTGTCTCTTTTAGCTCGGTTTTACAAATGTGGCTCAATTTGATGAAAACCGTGTTTTCCCGCTTATAAGAGCAAGTGTTACCAAACTCTGTTTTAGCTGCTTTTGGCAACTGTGGGCAAACCTTCTACGAACAATGTGATTTTGGTAATATTGACACATGTCGCTTCAGTTGATGAAGACAGTCTGTTTCTTAATAGTCACTTATTTGCGTGCTTTTAACAACTGTGGGCCCATTTACGGAAAACTGTGCGTTCTCCTAGTTTTAGTAAAGGTTGTTTTACTTAAGGGAAACGTGGTGTTTTGTCTGGCATGTGGAAATGTTTCTATATTTGTTAAAAACACTTTTTTTGCAAGTTTTGGCAAATATAAACATATATCTTTTAGTTAGGTTTTGCAAATTGACTCAATTTGATGACAACAGTTTTTCAGCTTGTATCGCCAAATTCTACCTAACGTTTAGAAAACAGTCCGTTTTGGCTGCTTTTAAAATCTGTGGGAAAACGTTTTGAAAGCAATGTGGTAATAATGGTGCATATCGTTTCACTTGATGAAGACAGTGTGTTTTGCCTTGTATGTGCAAAGATGCCAAATGTGTTGAAAATAGTCTGTTTTACTGTTTTTTATAACTATGGCCAAATTTACTGAAAACTGCCTTTTGCCAATTTGACTAAGTTTGTGGAAACGTGGTGTTTCGGCTTAAATATTTGTTAAAAACAGTCGGTTTTCGCTTGTTTTGGCAATTGTGGGACAATTTCATCAAAACGTTTTGTTTTTGCTTGTTTTGGCAAATGTGGCTTAGCTTAATGAAAACGGTCTGTTTTACCTTGCAGGTGCAGAAGTTATCAAACTCGTTGAAAACGGTCTGCTTTCGTTTTCTTTTTGTTTTAACTTTGGCGAAACTGGAAGTAAACTGTCTCTATTTGTTAGGTTTTGTGAAGTTTTTGCTAGTTGTAGTAAAAGTGACTAACTTCATGAAATCGGTGTGTTTTGGCTTATTTCTGCAAATGTTGACAAACTTGTTAAAAACAGCCCGTTTTGACTTCTTGTAGCAACTTTGGGACAATTTGGATTAAAGCCGTCACTTTTTGCTCCGTTTTGCAAACGTGGCTCAATTTGATGAAAACCATGTTTTCCCGCTTATAAGGGCAAATCTTACCAAACTCTCTTTTAGCTGCGTTTGGCAACTGTGGGCAAACCTGAAAACAATGTGATTTTGGTACTATTGACAATGTCGCTTCAGTTGATGAAGACAGTCTGTGTTTTGCCTTGCATGTGCAAAGTTGGCAAATTTGTTGAAAACTAGTAACTTTTGCGTGCTTCTAACTACTCTGGCCCCATTTACGGAGAACTGTGCGTTTTCCTAGTTTTAGTAAAAGTGGTTTAACTTAAGGGAAACGTGGTGTTTTGTCTGGTACGTACAAATGTTTCTACATTTGTTTAAAACACTTTTTTTGCAAGTTTTAGCAAATATAAACAAGGGTGTTTTTCAGCTTGTATCGGCAAATACTACCTAACTTTTAGGAAACTGTCTGTTTTTTTTGTTTTAAAATCTGTGGGAAAACGTTATGAAAACAATCTGGTAATAATGGTGGATGTTGCTTCACTTGATGAAGACAGTATGTTTTGCCTTACATGTGTAAAGATGCCAAATGTGTTGAAAATAGTCTGTTTTTCTTCAAATTGTTTCACAGTTACGAAAAGAAGCTTATACAGACTGTTTTCTACAAGTTTCGAAACATTTGAACATTCAAGGGAAAAAACACCATTTTTATAAAGAAAAACCATTTTTACCAAAACTAGCAAAAACACACAGTTGTCATCAAATTGAGACAATTTTCAAAATCTAGGTAAAGATACATGACTTATCAAATTCTCCCACACTTGCTAAAAAAAAGTCGAAAAAGGCTGTTTTCAATTAGTTTCAATTAGTTTCAACTGTCTTTTGCTAGTTTGAGTAATTTTATGGAAACATGGTGTTTCAGCTTGGATATTTGTTAAAAGAGTTAGTTTTCGCTTGTTTTGGCAATTGTGGCTTAACTTAATGAAAACGGTCTTCTGTTTTGCCTTGCAGGTGCAGAAGTTGTCAAACTCGTTCAAAACGGTCTGTTTTCGTCTTTTTGTTTTAACTTTGGCGAAACTGGAAGTAAACCGTCTGTATTTGTTAGGCTTTGTGAAGTTTTTGCTAGTTGTAGTAAAAGGGACCAACTTCATGAAATCGGTGCATTTTGGCTTATTTGTGCAAATGTTGACAAAATCGTTAAAGACAGCCCGTTTTAACTTCTTGTAGCAACTTTGAGACAATTAAATTAACCCGTCTCTTTAAGCTCGGGTTTACAAATGTGGATCAATTTGATCAAAACCGTGTTTTTCCGCTTATAAGGGCAAGTGTTACCAAACTGTTTTAGCTGCTTTTGGCAACTGTGGGCAAACCTTCTGAAAACAATTAGATTTTGACACATGGCCCTTCAGTTGATGAAGACAGTCTGTTTTTTGCCTTGCATGTGCAAAGATTTCAAATTTGTCCTAGTCTTAGTAAAAGTGGTTCAACTTAAGGGAAACGTGGTGTTTTGTCTGGCATGTGCAAATGTTTCTATATTTGTTTAAAACCCTTTTTTTTTGGCTTGTTTTGGCAACAGTTAGACAATTTGATCAAATCTTTGTTTTTTTGGTAATTTTGGCAAATGTGGCTGCGGTTGCAAAAAAGGTCAAACTCGTTCAATAAAGTCTGCTTTGCTTCTTTTTTAAGCTTTGGCAAAATTTGCTGGTTTTTGTAAATAATCACCAGTGTGTTACAAAACGCTTTGAACGCTTTAAATGATGAAGACATTGTGTTTGCCTTGCATGTGCAAAAGTTATTAAACGCGTTGTAAATAGTCTGTTTTGGGTGCTTTTTACATTTTTTGCCAATTTTACCGACAACTGTGTGCTTTCTAGTTTTGATAAAAGAGGCTTAAGTTTATGCAAACTGTGTGTTTTGGCTTGAATCAGCAAATGTTGCCAACGTTGTTGAAAACAATCTGTTTATGCTTGTTTCGGTAACTGTCAGTATTTGTTAGGTTTTGTGAAATTTTTGCTAGTTGTAGTAAAAGTGACTAACGTTATGACATCGGTGCATTTTGGCTTGTTTGTGCAAATGTGGAGAAACTTGTTAAAAACAGTCCGTTTTGATTTTATGTAGCAACTTCAGGACAATTTGATTAAACCCGTTTATTTTAGCTCGGTTTCACTAATGCGGCTGTTTTTCCGCTTATAAGGGCAAGTGTTACCAAACTCTGTCTTAGCTGCTTTTGGCAACTGTGGGCAAACCTTCTGAAAACAATTAGATTTTGACACATGTCTCTTCAGTTGATGAAGACAGTCTGTTTTTTGCCTTGCATGTGCAAAGATGGCAAATTTGTCGAAACATAGTCACTTTTGCGTGCTTTTAACAATTGTGGCCCCATTTGTGGAAAACTGTGCAGGGTCCTAGTTTTAGTAAAAGTGCTTTAACTTTTTTTTGGCTTGTTTTGGCAACATTGGGACAATTTGATCAAATCTTTGTGTTTTTGCTAGTTTTGGCAAAAGGCAGTTTATCAAGTTGAGACATATTTAGAAAAACTAGCTTAAAGAGACGTACTGTTTTAAAAACGTTTGGCATTCTGTACCCATTCAAGGCGATTTTTATCACATTGGCCAACATTTACAAAAAATAGCGAAAACAGACGGTTTTAATCAAATTTCGGCAAAAGTTTAAAATAAACGGAATTAGCCTGTTTTGAACAAGTTCTTTCTTTTCAACCGCTTAGGTTGAAACACCTTCACTGCGATGATCTCCACATAATTCTATCTTTATCTGCAGTTCAAATATATGAATTTCATATATTAATATTCAATTTGATGAAAATTGGTTTTTTTGCAAGTTTTGACAAATGTGGCTTAACTCAATGTAAACAGTGTTTTTTCCGTCCAAGGTGCAAATGCTACCAGACCTGTTGAGTACAGTCTGTTTCCACTTCCTTCAGCAACTGTGCGACCCGTCTCTTTCAGCTAGGTTTTGCAAATGTGACTCTATTCGAAGAAAACAGCCTGCAAGGAAACATGTTACCAAACGTGAAGAAAGCAGTCTGTTCTTGCTGCTTTTCGCATTTGTAACAAAACGTTTTGAAAACAAAAAGTGTTTTTGGTAGAATTGGTACATGTTACTTCACTTTATGAAGACAGTTTGTTTGTTTTGCCTTCAAGCCCGAAGTTCCTGTTATTGCAAATGTGGCTTAAATTTAGGAAAACAGCCTATTTTGCCTTGCAGTTTTAGTAAATGTGACTTTAGTTTATGAAAACGGTGTTTTTTAATTGTGCGAATATTTACAAAATAATCTAAAACAGTCCGTTTTGATTTCTTGTAGCAAGTGTGGGTCAATTTGGTTAAACAAGTCTCTTTTAGCGTTTTCAGCTTGTAAGGGCAAATGTTGCGAAACTTGTAGAAAACAGTCTGTTTCGATTGCTTTTGGCAACTGTGGGCAAACGTTCTGAAAACATGCGCTTTTGGTAGTACTGGTTAATATCGCTTCACTTGATGCTAACATTTTACGAACTCCCTTTGAGATCTTGAAATATTTGGTCATGAAGCCTACATTTGACTCCACTTTTTGCATTACAATATACTGTTAAGATTCATCTCTTGAACACAGGGCATATTCCAATGAATCAAAAGCTTTTTTAAAGTCAATAAAGAGAAGTATACCTGGTATACCATTAGCTTCGGTATATTCCATTAAATCGTTAAGTAACCACACGCTTTGACCGATGTATCTACCCTTAAAAAACCAGTTTGATCCGAGATAATTAACTTGGTCGGTGACGACTCAATTCTTTTGGCGACGACATTAGTGAGTATTTTATAATCCAAATTTAGAAGGGTTATAGGTACCAATTAGAAAGATTTGACAGGGGCGATTCGTCGTTGGGAATAAAACTGATCACATCTCTTCTCTGAGAGGTAGATAATTGACCATGCCGAAATGCTTCATTGTTTGAATTCAAAAGATGCTCGCCAATTAAATTAGAGAAGGTTCTCATAAAATTCTTTAGTGATGCCGTGAAGCGAAACTTTGAAAGTCCCAGAGGAGCAGGTGGCCAGGAGTTAAATCAGATATCAAAAGCTGCTGATTTGGCTAGTCACCTTTCGGGTCCGGCAGAAGCAAATGTTTTGCTTGACCCTTAATCGCGCGCTGATTATGATTGTGATTATGATTCTTTAGTTGATGCCCTAAAAGGACGCTTTTATTCCCAGGATTATAAATTGCAACTTAGGCAATAGGGACCTGTGAATCACTTGATTTGTATACTGAATTTGTTAACAGCATTTGCCAGCGCCTAGGCCTATCCAACGCAAATCAGTTGCATTTCTCTTCCTTGTGCAAGGGTCTTGTGATGATATAAAAAGTGAAGTACTAGTGCCTCAACCAACTGATAATCAAACGGCCGAAAATTTAGCTCGTCTAGACTTTTCGGTCAATCGAACTATTGCAGAGAATCGCAAAGAAACATCAAGGGATACAGAAAAAGAAATTCTGTATAAACTCCTTGAAAAGCTAACGCCAATGTTAGTTTCTGCAGCTGGCCCTGGAAAGAAATTAAAAACTGGCAGCTTTCAATGTCTCTGGCCGATCTTCTAATGATCTGTCAGCTCAATTTAGGAAGTTATGTGCAGAATCGTGTGAAGAAATGAGATTTTTAAAGATAGCCTTGCTCGTTTCCAGGGATAGCACCCCCTCTCCACCCCCTCCTCCACCCCCCTCTCCGTAGGGACGAGGTCCATTTCAGCAGTTTTGATCTGATCCTCCACCCCTCCAATCCTCCACCCCTCCTTCCCTTACGAGATAGTAGGACAAGAGATGGGAGGCCAACCTGTTATTGCTGTGGTAATAAAGGACATTGGCTGCCAATTGTGTTCTTCGTATGGTAACCCCTCTTCCCCTAATAGCTCCTGGACTGCTGTCGTAGATAACGTGGCTCCTTTGCAAGTGTCTCTTGTGTCGGAGAGCTATGCAGGGTTCATTATGCCCGAAAACGCATTTAATCCTAACAATAGAGAAATTGATGAGAAGCCCGTAGCGATTACTAATCCTAAGACTGTTGACGAAAAATAAGACCAAGAGATTCCACTAGGTAGAATAGTCGGTCCATTTGACAATCAGTCTATTCCAGTGTTTCATATCTCGCCCCTAGGCTTAATTCCTAAAAAAGTACCCGGGGAGTTTCGCTTAATTCTTCACTTGTCTTTTCCAGAGGGGCGTTCAATCATTTCACATATTCCGAAAATTGCATCCGGTGTTCACTATGCTAATATTGACGATGCGATAAGATTAGTTAGGCGCACAGGCAGGGGCTGTGCGCTTGCGAAAACTGATAAAAAAATGTATTTCGTCCTATTCCGGTCAGCCCCTCGGATTACAACTTGCTTGGGATTTGTTAGCGCAATAAATTATACGTTGATAGAAATCTTGCCATGGGGCTCTCCAGTTCTTGTAAAATTTTTGAGTGTCTTAGCTCCGCTCTAGAATGGGTAGCTCGTACTAAATTGCGGATACCAGGTATATTGCACCCTTTAGATGACTTTCTCATCGTCAGCAAATCTATTAAATGTTGTGATAATGAGTTAAAAGCTTTCCTTAAGACATGTGATTAAATAGGCGTGCCAATGGCGCCTGAGAAAACAGTAGGTCTTAGCTGTGTTTTGTCATTCGCGGGCATTGAACTAGACACAACAAAATGGAAGCGCGGCTTCCTTGTGACAACCTTACTAAATGTCGTTCTCCTATTCACCATTTTCTTCATAGGAAAAAGGTGACTTTGAAAGAATTGCAATCTTTAATTGGTCTTCTTAATTTCACTTGTTCTGTGATAGAACCTGGTGGAACTTTTTTACCCCGTCTAATTAATTTAACGGTGGGTATCAAACGCCCCCGTTATTTTCTACGCCTCAATCGTAAGACCCGATCAGATCTTCAATTATGGCTTATTGTCCTAGAATCCTACAATGGTGGATCCTTCTTTTTAGATTATATTTGGCTTTCCTCTGCTAAACTGCATCTTTACACTGATGCGGCAGGCTCGTTAGGTTATGGCGCAGTGTTTGGCTCGCATTTGTTTTTCGGTAAATGGCCTAATAGCTGGTTCGGTAGAAATATCATAATTCTAGAATTGTTTCCTATAGTTATAAGTATTTCCATATGGGCATCAAAACTAGCAAATAAGTGTATTCTGTTTTCACACCGACAATCAAGGCTTAGTGGAAGTGATCAATAAGAAAACAACTAAGGATAAAAGGCTCTTAGTTCTCTTGTGTGATCTCGTTTTGCAGTGTTGAAAACATAATCCTCTCTTTCGGGCTGTTCCCGTGCCTAGGGTGCTCAATGTCAAAGCTGATGCTTTATCGCGCTTACCGGTCAGACCCCTCGGTAATGTAATTGGAAGACGCACATCGTGTGACGAAGCTAACTTGCGGAAACCCTTGAGAATTTGTCGAATGATTGCAATTTCTGTAGGATCATTTACTCCTGCTAGCTTGTGAGCATAGCCAATAGCTGATAAATAACTGGTAACAGTCGAGCAACCGTAATTAAGTGAATAAAGATTTTACACAAATAGTGCTATAACAGCTGGTGGTAAAGGTAAACCTAATATTGTGTCACCCAAAGAAGACTGTGCAGAGTCTGTAAATAGTTTCCAGGATCGTTTGTAAACTTCCGTAGAACCCTTATTTAAACTAGCAGGTAAAAGCTTTTAAAGTTACAGAGGCCAGCTCTCTGGAAGAAGAGGCACTGGAACATGAATCGGTTCGTGATCCATGCCTTAGCCAAGGGACTTGAATTTCGTGACCTGAGGGTCCAACATAGGTTTGACGGGATGCGGGATGAGGCTTAAAATCGAGGCGGGATGTGGGATACGAGAAATTTTAAGGGCGGAATGCGGGATAAAAATATGACAGCGAGACCGGGATATGCTCTTTTCGTAAGCGGGATACGAGATAGGACGGGTATATGCGCAATCATAAGTTAGCTCAAATTACGAGTCACATGACCTCAGACACATTGAACATTATAAATTTGCGTCATAAATGGCCTTAAATGATCTCCAGAAACCGTACGTTAAAAGGCATAAAATAGACCTTTTCCTGTCACATGATTTTCTGATGTTACATCGTTACTCTATGTCGCTAACGGGAGTGGGGTGGATGAAGTCTCCCTTACGACTTTGAATGTAGTGTGTATTATTAGAGCCGGGCGTCCAGAATGCATAATGCCACACACAGTCGCACCTCATGGAGACGGAGTTGTTGTGTCAGATCCTGAGAGTCACTGCCTCTTGAAATGGACCAGATGTAAGCAAAATGTTCAACGTGTCGCTGGTGATGTCATTTTAGGGAATAATGATGGACTTGCAACAAAATGTAGGCTTTTTTAACCCTCTGGCATTTGCCGGAATTCAATATGTTTCGAGATCGGGAGCTGTTTTCTGCATTTTCCATTCACGAAAAGCAGCAGACGTATGACTACTGTAACCCGTCAGGTGAGATCGTTAGAGTGGGCATGTGCTTACAGGTTCTAGAGGAGAATGTTGCATCTATCAGGGAACTGAACTGCCGTTTGCTACTTTCCCTTAAATGGCTCTGAAGGAAGTGTGGCAGCGAAGATGGTCGGTGAAACTACTCAAATGTAAATTGAAAATTATGAAGCAAAATCTTGATCCTCTGGGATATGACGACACCAAGCTACCGAGCTGCATGACACTGGATATAGAAAATCTGCATTCAGTCGTTTATCACAAGAATCAAGTCTCCACAGCTTTCCGATATGCGCGCGACTTTGGAAGCACAGTAAAAGAAGGGCTGAAACGGACAACATCAAGATCGGCTTATTGTTACACAAGCCGCGGTTCATAGTACCCAGTTCCGGAGAGCACACTGGTCCTTTTGAAATACCATCAATCCCACTACCTCCAGCGATCAAAGCCACGTAAGATGAAATTTTCAAGGATGCGAGAGTGGCCAAGAGCGCATTGGTCCTCTGTGCGACAAAGAACTTTGCGCCTGGAAACCACCATGGCAAGGGCTGTAGATTACAGATTACCTGTATCAAAAGGAAGTCCAGGTTGGAGGAAAAAAATAAGTCTTCAGTCAACTACTAATGCCAGAACCGAAGACACACCAAACCAGGACGAACAGCACAGTACTGTGGAAGACGAAGTGACAGAATTTGACTTGAGTAGCGATGAAGAAAGCTGTGCGGAAAGCAATGTAAGGAATCTACAATTTACTCGAGATGTCGATTTTCGCATGGGCGCAACATCCCGATTTGGCAGTTTTACAGTCGATTCGTTTTGTAAAGTAAACCTGAACCAGGAGACCAACTGTCTCTTAGAAATGGGCAGTACGTGTCGTTGCTGACAGTTACTTTCACTCTCGGTGGAATTGATGGTGATGATGATGATTATGGCGATGGTGATGATGATGATGATGACGACGACGATGATGATGAATTTTGATTACCACAGAAAATATTTAATACAAGCGTGGGCGACTAGAAAGACTAACGACAAAGCTTGGATTATCCAGCGCCTTTTCACGGCGCAACCTGCCCGTCACCTGAATTGACGTAAGTGTGTATCTTTTCAACCCAAGCAAAAAGTGTTCAGAAAAAGAGTGACCACTTCGTTCAATCCTCCTTAAAGTGGAGTTTTTTTGTCTCACTTATAAAGACACCAAGGAAAAACCGTTTTCTAAAATCTAAATATGCAGTAAGTCTTTGCCTTTCTCCGTAATGAGAGTACATTATCAATACTGTAAAAGCTATAAATTGTCCATCAGTTGACATATGGCGGTGAACTAGAGCAATGTGGGTTTAACCAGGCGGCATCGGGATGAAAATGCTCATTGGGGCGGGATGGCGGGATAGACGGAAAAATAGCGGCGGGATGCGGGATTAAAAAAGCCTATGTTGGACCCTCTCATTGGCTCATTAAAGCACACAACTGAGTCACCGTATCAATTAAATATGTTGTCGGCCATGTGCTCTTTCGCCTTTTTTGCATTTTTACGTATTGGGAGAGATTACAATTAACAGTACTATCATAATAATCTTATGATGCTTCCAAAACTAGAACGATTAGTGAATAGCTAAGGGCAAGTCACTGCCCTGCAGCTCACGATTTCTAAGTACAAACATAAGTAGCTTGTTGCCTTGATAGCTCAGTTGGTTAGAGCGCTGCACCGGTATCGCAGAGGTCATGGGTTCGATTCCCGCTCAAGCCTGAATTTTTCAGGTTTCTTCTTTTCAACTGCTTAAGTTCAAACAGCTTCACTTAATTACATCTTTATCCGCAGTTCAAATATTCATATTCATAAGTAGTATTGTCGGACCCTTTAGCTCCGCTAGCCTCGTTTTATTGCCAGGGTTCTCATTGGCTTGGGGGGAGAATGGTGATTGGTAAGACGGGGAGTGACTTCATACCGGAACTGACAAACAGGAAGTGACGTCATAAATAAATGCCCAGAAAAGGGGAATAAACCACCATAGCAACCATCTTACCACGTGACCATGGACACTTCGTGACGCTTACATGACGTGCCGGAGTAGTCCTCTGGCTAGAGTGGGAAACTGCTGACCAGTAGGCGAAGGGTGGATCGTGGGCTCATAAGATCGAAAAAGGGTGACACTTCGTGATGCTTAAATGACGTGAATTAAAAAATATTAAAGGACTGGGGTACCCCTACCCCTTATTTGTTTCTTACCCATCATCCTTTTAGATCCACTTGGTATGAAAAAAGTAAATGGTTGGAGGTACCCCCTCCCTTATCTATTTTCCCATCATCCTTTGCAATTTTCTTGGTATAAAACTCCTCAGCATGTCAAGCGGGGCTTTACTCTCAGCTTTAGTCCGTTTTCAAGTGTCCGTGACGACGGGACCTTGAATGAGGCGGGGATCGAGGAAAGAATGCAACTGGAGAGAACAGAGGTAGAGGATGAAAGGATAAGAACAGATCCCCTCATGGAGTTAATGGAAATGAAACGGAAGGAACGGGAGCAAAGTAAAAGGTACCGCGAGAAACACCCTGAGATTTTTCTGTAGCAAAAAAGAAGGTACTGCAAAAAACCACCCTGAAGTCATACGTGACCAAAACAGGAGACACAGGCAAAAGAATCGGATGAAATTGGCCGAGATTAAACGGCAAAAGTATCGCGAATCACACCCTGAGGGAGTCTTCAAGCATCAAAAACAGCAATTGGACGTGCTGAAGAAGAAACGCCCCCTTAGGTCAATGGCAGGCGAACGCCCAGTGCTACAACAACATCAAACGAGAGCAGGGGGTACAGTCATCATGTTGAATGAACACTTTTTATTTTGATTGTCAGACAAGACCTGTGGGTCAAGAAAAAATGACAATTTTTTGTAAAGGAATTTTTGTGAAAATTTGAATTAAACACTCGTTATTTTTTCAACAACAACAACAAACTCTCTGTCTGTGTCTATGCTTTGCTTAGTTGTATTGGCGCGCTGCAAACGTTCCAATATTTGTTGTTTTTTAGGTTCACCAATGGGTGGTTAGAGGAGGAGTACCCTACGACACCAGTCACAATAGCAACAGTGTCAAAAGAAATGGAAACGTACTGCCACGCTCCTTGGAAAGTGCGAACCACTTTTGGGTGGTTAAAGGAGGGGGTACCCCTTTGGAACATGCAAGGGGTGCTGGGAAAAATAGAGGAAAAAATTGCGGAAAATAGGGGGGTACCCCCTCCTTTAGTATAGGCCAACCAGGTATCTTGGTGGAGATGACAGGCGTCACGCAACCAATCTCCATCAAGCAGGTTACTCACGTGATGTCTGTCACGTCATACCTTTCATGTGGCCGAGGCCTGTTACGTGGCAATAAATGAAGGGGTGGGCCCCTACCCCTCTTGTCTTTGCCCAGGATTTTTTGCGAGGGCGACTACAAACGGAAACGCTTTCACTGGAAGACTACTGACCAGTCATTAAAAACAAATTTTTACGCGTTTTCTTACAGCCATTCTAAGCGATACCTTGCAATGCCGTGCAGCATACATATCCACCTCTAACCCTCCTCCTAGGGCGCCCTTATTTGGACGGAAACTAGACCAAGGGAGACGCCCCACCTCCAGTCTTTGTTGATCCCATACCTCTCTCTGTGCACGAAGAAGAAGATATGGATTAAGAAGAGGACGCAGCCGTGGATAGGCCAAATTTTATTGAACAGAATTTTTAAACCGCGGCCAGTCCCTAAGAACAGAGGAAATTGCATTGTAACGAACGTGAATAAAAGTGATTGTCACGTGAAGTCTCCAAGCTTGCTTTTGCTACAATTATTGTCTTGAGAAATGTTCATGTTTGAGCTACTTAAAGCTACCCCGAGCTGTCTGTAGCTCCAGACGTGTGGCAGAGAGAGGTACGGGATCAGCAAAGACCGGAGGTGGGGCACCTTCCTTGGTCTAGTTTCCGTCCAAATAAGGGCACCCTAGGAGGAGGGTTTTGTGTATGCTGCAAGGCGTTGCAAGGTATCGCGGAAAATCGCCGTGAGAAAACGCGTAAAAATTTGTTCTTTAGTGAGTGGTCAGCAGTTTTCCTCTGAAGCCGCAGCCTGGAAAAGCCTTAATGGGCAGGATTCTTCTCTAATTGACCTAGCCAGCAGTACTCCTCATTGGGCCGGAGCTCAAGATCTAAATTCTCCAGAGAGCCTAGCCTGCTGGTTAGTCGTCTTTTCTCTGACCTGATCCTATTTAACGGCCTGCAAGATCTATCAGCCAGCAGTCTTTTTCTTTTAGACCGGACCCTGCAACCCAGGAGGGAGTGATGAACTCGCCGCTCGGCTGGTTCGAGGTGTCTGGCCATCGTGACGTCACGACGTGAAAAGCGCGCGAGTTTGCCGAGTCTTCAAAAATGGCGCTGGCAACTATGTTAGAGTTCGGGCTACAAACGTATTTTTTGTGCTATTAAGGGCCCATTACAGTATCTTTTTAGGCCGTTGCTGGGGAAAAATGAGTTTGCTGTAACTCAACACATGTATGCTTTCATTGGACCAAATTTGGACAACATTCATTGAGGGCAAGTATGGTTCAGTTTATGACGTCATCGGACCACGCCCCATGTCACGTGATCAGAAACAGAAAAATGCGTTTTTACTTCAAGACTTACCTTTTTGTCCATAATTTCTTGTACCGTTTCATTTCATAAGCCGTCTTGAGGAAATTTAAGCATGCGTTTTGGTTTACGAAGAAAAATAAACAAATAAGAATGAAAAATGTGCTTCTTTGACCACTCTTTTGGGTATAATTTTTTTGTTTTCTGTTTTTTTGCAAAAAGGATGCTTAAATTTCGAGAAAAAAAGATGTTTTTTCGAATTCTTTTAAAATGCAGCAGCTACGTTTACTTCTCCACGAGAAAAGTACATTTTTCGCGGCACCGGAAGTGACGCTACTTTTTTCAATAACCAGGTGCCTAAGCGTTAAATGGCTAGGTCGCTAAGGCGATAATTTTCCCATTCTTGGCATCGTGGACGGTAGCTGAGCTGAGCTGTTGTTGGAATAATGGCCGCGAGTCAGATAAAAGCCGTCGAACTGGATGTGTAATGATGATTGGTTTTTCCGTTGGATTGCTTCAGTTCTCGCTTCTTTCACGCTCCAGTCGGCGATCTGTTTTACGAACGGCGCAAGCCATTCAACAATGTGGATCCACCGAGTCGAATTGGCTTGGTCCAGACTTAGAATCCAGAGAATTTTATGATAATCTTTGAAATACTGCCCACTGACAAGGAATGAAAGAGCAACGATTACGTTACGAATTGCAGACCTTGGACGAGTTGTGGCTTTCACGACAGAGGTATCACTCTTCAAGCTGAATTTCTGTCCACATCGACTGCACTCGGACTCAAACTCTTCAACTGTGTTTTGTTTCTCAGTCCTTTCTACAGTCACAGTCTTTTAGATCGCTTAAATTACTTTTTGCTGATTTTTCAAGTGATGTTGTTAGCAGACGTTGCCCATCAGATGTATCGAGCTCACCATTATTTGTCGGGTATTCTATTGTGTGCTTTTATAATAATAGCATTGTCAATGTGGGCAAGAAATTCGCGCGATAGAGCTGCTTTCAAGGACAATTTACAAGCGTCATTTCTCGCTGTATGCTGCTCCACGCTGTCCTGCGACAGTGGCTGCAAGTCAGTGGCCTCGAGAGCTTCGTTTCTTGAAGAGCTGTCTAAACACTGGAGTTGCTCAGTTTCGGAAGGACAGTTCACAGGTTTGCACATCGATTACAGTTTTCTAGCAAGCGACGTCAGGTAGTTTGGGAGCAGTCGAAGTCACGGCCGCGGACACAGGGATTTCTTTATGGGTTCGGGATGATGGAACAGTACTTATTTCGGTTTGCCTCCGCATCACTGACATTTCTATCCCCGACCTGACACTGAAAATCTTTGAATGTCGGCTTTTCGCGATCTGCATTTCCCCATCGACTTGCAGCCATCGCTGCGCTTTCTGTTTACGTGCGTACGTGGATAGCTTCGACCTCATTTTCAACTGAAACACCCAGTTTAAGAAATAAAGGCACAACTCACATGTTGTAAACGTAAAGCAGAAAATTAAAATCAATTTAAAAAGTAAACAAAAAAGTTTCTTTTGTGTTTGTCGCAACGAAATAAAAAAAATTATCGGCGACTTGAACCGGCGACGGGCCGGCGCCGGGAGGCCAGAAAGCGCGCGAAAAATTTGCGGACGACCGGAAGTAAAATTGCACGTGCATGGCAACCGCGTATCATAGCAACGAGATACTTTAATGGGCCCTTAAGCTTTCAGCTAAGCTTGTTTTCTTGGGTAATGGAATTGTAGTCATCCCTTTTTTCGATATAGGTAAGTGGCTCTTTGTCTTAACGTTAAAATCACACTTAAATAATGTTTTAAGAGTCATGTTTACTCTCTGCGATCGAAGAATTATGCGGGAAAATTGTTATTGTCCGCGTCCCAAAAAGTGTGTTTATTTCAGTTATATACCACAGGGAAACTTGAAACTTGGCTACGGACTAGCCTACAGTTTAACAAAAGTACTCAAGCTGAAAAAAGTGGTATAGCATTTGCCAAAAAAATGATCAGCCCGTTTGTTTAGCTGAGTATAATAGAAGGCGAACCTAGAAGGGTATGTTTAGCACTTAAAAGTTAACTTTTCTTACAGTATTTGCTTCCATCTTCTAGTGATATTTAATTGCTAGGGAAAGAGTAATCGAACTTAGTAAATTTTTGCCACCTCATTTAACCCGTGTAAACTACACTTTTGCAGAACAACATAAAAATCTGAATCAGCTCGCAAATTATGCGGGCGCCTGAGGAAACAAGTCTTCGCTGATCTGGTTCTGTACTTTTTTTATGAAAACTAATAGATATATTTGAGTACCATTTGGATCAGTGATTCAATGATTTATTCTCAATACCTCCAGTTTCCTTTAGATTCAGTTGCTGTCCAGGTTGCATAGTGTTTTAGAAAGAGTTTGACCGTCTACTTGATCCACAACTGACGATGAACGTTTCGCAAATAAATTGAATTGGTCCTGTCATTTGTTTTTCAAAGATTAATTAATTTTAAAACAGTCAAACTGAGGACCATTCTCGTAAAGAGAGCCTTGTTAACCCTTAACATCAGTAACCTGAGAAAGTTGGCGTTTTAGATAAACTCTGGTTTTTTATAATTATTCGATAAGAGATCAGCACAAATTTGGCCGGAAAGCCGGCGTGTCAGCTGTTTTTCCTCGCCTCCAGCAAATGTTGTCATCTTTGTCGTTTTTTACAAGATAGTTTAGCAAAGTAAGGAATTACTGTGGTCCATTATTAACTTCGAACCAAGCACATGAATTCACAGTAAACGTTTCTTTGTATTGGAGTATTCTTCTCCACATTTTAATGATGTTTAAAGCCACTGATGATTTTAATGAAATTGTTACGCAATTTTATTTTCCTAAAATTAGAAAGAGTTTATACATATAAAAGTTATGTTTTTGTCTCCAAGCGACACATCTTAGGGTTTGTGAGATACAGCTTCTGAAAGGTGATCTTGATCACGATTTCAATCGATCGACCAAAGCGTCCATGAAATCTTTTGAGTCTTATCGCCAATTGGTTATTTTGTTTTGAGGACCAATTTGCATTAAGAATACTTTTTATGTTATAGCATGCAGCATACCTTTCGTTCTTTTATTGTTTTGATCTGTTCTTTTTGAGAAACTGGACTGTAAACATTTGCGAGGAAGCCATTTGTTAACTTTCCTTTGAATATTTCCGGGGCGGATTTAAATGTGACGTCACGATGGCCAGACACCGGTTTTTCATTCGCCAATACCGGCGCTTGTGCCCAGGCCCAAGTTCATCACTCCCTCCTGCTGCAACCTTAATGGACGTCGGTTTTCCCTGAAATATGAGTCTGCAATCCCCACCGGTCAGCATAGGGTCCTTCCCGCCACACGGGAGCTGGTCAAATTTTCATAACATACATTCCCAACAGGTCAGCAGTGTCACGTGATCTGTTATTATTATTATTATTATTATTATTATTATTATTATCATTATTATTATTATTATTATTATAATTGTTGCGCCTCCAAGTGAAATCGTTTCGCTTTGTAGTCGCCCTCGCAAAAAATCTTGGGGAAAGACAGGAGGGGTAGTGGGCTACCCCTTCATTTATTGACAGGCCTCGGCCACATGAAAGGTATGACGTGACAGACATCATTTGAGTCACCTGCATCATGGAGATTAGTTGTGTGACACCTGTCATCTCCACCAAGATACCTGGTGGGCCTATAATGAAGGAGGGGGTACCCCGACCCAGTATTTTTCCTCTATTTTCCCCAGCACCCCTTGCGTATTCCAAAGGGGTACCCCCTCCTCTAACCACCTAAATATCTTCCATGCTTTCCAAGGAGCGTGGCAGTACTTTTCCAATTTTTTTTGACACTGTTGCTATAGTGACTGGTGTCGTAGGGTACCCCTCCTGTAACCACCGAATGGTGACACTAAAAAACAACAAATATTACAACGTTTGCAACGCGCCAATACAACGTGGCAAAAAAAATGGACACAGACGGAGAGTTTGTTGTTGCTGTTGTTGAAAATATAACCACTGTTTAATTCAAATTTTCACAAAAATTCATTTACAAAAAATGTCACACTGGCGTTCGCCTGCCATTGACTTTTAATACTTTTTGAGTCCCTCAGGGGGCGTTTCTTCTTAGCACGTCGAATCGCTGTTTTTTGACGCTTGCGGACTCCCTCAGGGTGTGACTCGCGATACGTTTTCCGTTTAATCTCGGTCAATTTCTCCCGATTCTTTTGCCTGTATCTCCTGTTTCGGTCACGTATGACCTCAAGGTGTTTTTTTCTTGCAGTACCTTCTATTTTGCTCCAGCAAAATCTCAGGGTGTTTCTCGCGGTACCTTTTTCTTTGCTCCCGTTGTTTCCGTTTCATTTCCATTAACTTCATGAGGGGGGCTCTTCTTACCCTTTCATCCTCTTCCTCCCTTCTCTCCTGTTGCGTTCTTTCCTCGTTCACCGCCTCATTCAAGATCCCGTCGTCATTGACGGGAAAAGAGGCGCACAAGTGGCTGGCTGGCCCAAACATGAGCTACTGGCCACAGCAGGTGAATTTTGCCGTGTGGTGTGCAGCGACTGGCTGCGGCATATCACGTCAAATTCTTTTTAACATTGGCACAAACGCCACGCAACTGAACCTGAGCCTGCAGCTGCGTTCTCTTTATCTGTTTCACGTTTAAGCGACATGTGTCAATATTACCAAAATCACATTGTTTTCAGAAGGTTTGCCCTCAGTAGCCAAAAGCAGCTAAAACAGAGTTTGGTAACAGTTGCCCTTATAAGCGGAAAAACACGGTTTTCATCAAATTGAGCCACATTTGTAAAACCGATCTAAAAGAGACGGGTTTAATCAAATTGACCCAAAGTTGCTACAAGAGGTCAAAACGGACTGTTTTTAACAAGTTTGTCAACATTTGCACAAATGAGCCAAAATAAACCGATTTCATGAAGTCTTCATCAAGTGAAGCGACAGGTGTCAATATTACCAAAATCACATTGTTTTCAGAAGGTTTGCCCTCAGTAGTCAAAAGCAGCTAAAACAGAGTTTGGTAACAGTTGCCCTTATAAGCGGAAAAACACGGTTTTCATCAAATTGAGCCACATTTAAAAAACCGAGCTAAAAGAGACGGGTTTAATCAAATTGACGCAAAAGTTGCTACAAGAAGTCAAAACGGACTGTTTTTAACACGTTTGTCAACATTTGCACAAATAAGCCAAAACAAACCGATTTCATGAAGTTAGTCACTTTTTCTACAAGTAGCAAAAACTTCACAAAGCCTAACAAATACAGACGGCTTACTTCGAGTTTTTTCCCCTACATGTGCAATGTTGCCAAATTTGTTCAAAAATAGTTACTTTTGCGTGCTTTTAACCACTGTGGCACCATTTACGGAAAACTGTGCGTTGTCCTAGTTTTAGTAAAAGGGGTTTCACTTGAGGGAAACGTGGTATTTTGTCTGGCATGTGCAACACTTTTTTTTGCTTGTTTTGGCAACTGCTAGACACTTTGATCAAATCTTTGTGTTTTTGCTGCATTTAAAACCTTTGGGAAAACGTTTGAAAACAATGTGGTAATAATGGTGCATTGTCGTTTCGCTTGATGAAGACAGTGTGTTTTGCTTTGCATGTGCAAAGATGCCAAATGTGTTGAAGATAGTCTGTTTTGCTGCTTTTTACAACTATGGCCAAATTTACTGAAAACTGCCTTTTGTTAGTTTGACTAATTTTGTGGAAACGTGGTGTTTCGACTTAAATATTTGTTAAAAACAGTTCGTTTTTGCTTGTTTTGGGAATTGTGGGACAATTTCACCAAAACTTTTTGTTTTTTCTTGTTTTGGCAAATGTGGCTTAGCTTAATGAAAACGGTCTGTTTTACCTTGCAGGTGCAGAAGTTATCAAACTCGTTGAAAACGGTCTGCTTTCGTTTTCTTTTTGTTTTAACTTTGGCGAAACTGGAAGTGAACTGTCTCTATTTGTTAGGTTTTGTGAAGTTTTTGCTAGTTGTAGTAAAAGTGACTAACTTCATGAAATCGGTGTGTTTTGGCTTATTTCTGCAAATGTTGACAAACTTGTTAAAAACTGCCCGTTTTGACTTCTTGTAGCAACTTTTGGACAATTACATTAAACCTGTCTCTTTTAGCTCGGTTTTACAAATGTGGCTCAATTTGATGAAAACCGTGTTTTCCCGCTTATAAGAGCAAGTGTTACCAAACTCTGTTTTAGCTGCTTTTGGCAACTGTGGGCAAACCTTCTAAGAACAATGTGATTTTGGTAATATTGACACATGTCGCTTTAGTTGATGAAGACATTCTGTTTTTTAATAGTCACTTATTTGCGTGCTTTTAACAACTGTGGGCCCATTTACGGAAAACTGTGCGTTCTCCTAGTTTTAGTAAAGGTTGTTTTACTTAAGGGAAACGTGGTGTTTTGTCTGGCATGGGGAAATGTTTCTATATTTGTTAAAAACACTTTTTTTTGCAAGTTTTGGCAAATATTTAACAATTATCCTGCGAAATCGCGCGGAATATCACCTGATACTTAGCCGACGAGGCCGTAGGCCGAGTTGGCTAAATCAGGGGATATTCCGCAAGATTGAGCGGGATAATTGTTTTATTATTCAACAAATTCCCATCGCCTACCATTTTCAGAACGAGAAAAACTACGGCTCTATGATAAAAACGCTAAAAGCTAGCAACACATAAGCTTAATAAAAATCAAAACAGAACTTCAAGAAATCGAAGTTTACTACCGTTCACTTAAAAAGACGCATTTACAAACTCATGTTTGGAAATGACAAGACAAAGAAAAAAAATATTGCTACCTTACCGAGAATAAGTCCTCTTCCTGTGAATTAAAACCTTTTCAACTTTAGTCTTTACAACTTTCCGTGAGCAAGTGTGCTGCTTCGTTCGCAATAGCATTTTCTTGGTTGAGTTCTCACTATGAAAATTCCAAGTCAACCTCTGGATATCTTTGTGAGCTGAAGCAAATACTTCTTGACTTTTTGAGAGCATTTAGTCGTGGAAAGTTTCTTCCAGAGAGTTAAAATTTACGGAGAACACTGCTGAAACTGCCTCGCTTTTCAAAATGGCCGCCAAACAAGCAATGAAAGAAAAGCTGCAGTGCACTTCCAAATATGGTCATTTACGTATATCGCAGGATATCTGTCATGTACAAAAATATATAAAAAAATATAAAAAATTTCTCACTTAATGAGTTAAGAGTGCCTAAAAATCGTATAAAATTCCATACGTTTCGGGCTCAGCCCTTCTTCAGTGGAAAGTCAAGATTTCAGTTAAAAAACGCTGTCTTGCGCCATATAAAACAAATTTGAGTTCAAAAGGCGCGCGCGCGAAAAGAGCGCGCGACAACCTAAAGATATCGAAAATCTGAGTTTAAACCATGTGGCTGACTGGTGCCCAGCTTGAAGATTAGGCGCATTTCCTGGCGTTTGCGTAGTAAACCCACGCCTTATATGGCGCAAGACAGCGTTTTTTAACTGAAATCTTGACTTTCCACTGAAGAAGGGCTGAGCCCGAAACGTATGGAATTTTATACGATTTTTAGGCACTCTTAACTCATTAAGTGAGAAATTTTTTATATTTTTTTATATATTTTTGTACTTTTTACAAGTGCCACGCAGCACAAGGAAATTTATTTTTCCACTTGTCCTATCTGTCATGTAGGATGACAGATATTGAGGGCTTCCTTACCATATATGGGCATAGTGACACTTTGTTGAATAATAAAAACATATATCTTTTAGCTAGGTTTTGCAAATTGACTCAATTTGATGACAACAGTTTTTCAGCTTGTATCGCCAAATGCTACCTAACTTTTAGAAAACAGTCCGTTTTGGCTGCTTTTAAAATCTGTGGGAAAACGTTTTGAAAGCAGAGTGGTAATAATGGCCCATATCGCTTCACTTGATGAAGACAGTGTGTTTTGCCTTGTATGTGCAAAGATGCCAAATGTGTTGAAAATAGTCTGTTTTGCTGCTTTTTATAACTATGGCCAAATTTACTGAAAACTGTCTTTTGCTAGTTTGACTAATTTTATGGAAACGTGGTGTTTCGGCTTAAATATTTGTTAAAAACAGTTGGTTTTCGCTTGTTTTGGCAATTGTGGGACAATTTCATCAAAAGGTTTTGTTTTTGCTTATTTTGGCAAATGTGGCTTAACTTAACGAAAACGGTCTGTTTTGCCTTATAGGTGTAGAAGTTATCAAACTCGTTCAAAACGGTGCGGTTTCCTTTCTTTTTGACTTTGGCAAAACTGGCAGTGCATTGTCTGTATTTTTTAGGTTGTGTGAAGTTTTCTCTAGTTGTATTAAAAGTGACTTACTTCATGAAATCGGTGTGTCTTGGCTTATTTGTGCAAATATTGACAAACTTGTTAAAAACAGCCCGTTTTGACTTCTTGTAGCAACTTTGGGACAATTTGGATTAAAGCCGTCACTTTTAGCTCCGTTTTGCAAACGTGGCTCAATTTGATGAAAACCGTGTTTTTCCGCTTATAAGGGCAAATCTTACCAAACTCTCTTTTAGCTGCGTTTGGCGACTGTAAGCAAACCTGAAAACAATGTGATTTTGGTAATATTGACAATGTCGCTTCAGTTGATGAAGACAGTCTGTTTTTTGCCTTCCATGTGCAAAGCTGGCAAATTTGTTGAAAAATAGTAACTTTTACGTGCTTCTAACAACTCTGGCCCCATTTACGGCGAACTGTGCGTTTTCCTAGTTTTAGTAAAAGTGGTTTAACTTAAGGGAAACGTGGTGTTTTGTCTGGTATGTACAAATGTTTCTACATTTGTTTAAAACACTTTTTTTTGCAAGTTTTAGCAAATATAAAAAACGGTGTTTTTCAGCTTGTATCGGGAAATACTACCTAACTTTTAGGAAACCGTCTGTTTTTGTTGTTTTTAAAATCTGTGGGAAAAAGTTATGAAAACAATCTGGTAATAATGGTGCATGTTGAAGACAGTATGTTTTGCCTTACATGTGTAAAGATGCCAAATGTGTTGAAAATAGTCTGTTTTTCTTCAAATTGTTTCACAGTTACGAAAAGAAGCTTATACAGACTGTTTTCTACAAGTTTCGAAACATTTGAACATTCAAGGGAAAAAACACCATTTTTATAAGGAAAAACCATTTTTACCAGGAGCCATAATCGGGGACGGAGACCGTAAGCGCGGGGTCCACGCGGCCCCATCGAAAAAGACAAATGTGCTATTTTTAGAAAAAATTGCGCCACCCTCAACGTCATAAACGCGCGTGGCTACACGCAAGTTTGCGTTCAACGTGGATATGACCAAGATGGTTATAATTATTTGATTTCCAGTATGCCCGAGTACATAATGGTTTTTATTATTAAAAACGCAATCGCTAATTGCTATGAAATCCAGAAAGAGAGAAAAAAAAGAGAGAAACTCCAAGATAAAAGGGAACAGGAATCGATCGCCATCACATGACTGACCCAAAAAGGCGCCAAAACCTTGCGAAGTGTTGCAGCGTTTCTTTGCGGAGCTGAATGAATCAATGAAACTGCCCTGAAGTGAACGTACAAGCACAAGGTTTGGGAAAAATCTTCCAATTATGGGCTCTGAAATGTGGCACGTGTTTGAGTTTTCCTGAAAATTGTTGGAATCGTCGTTCAAAGCGGATTGAAGCTGTACGATCTCACCGTTATGGCTGCTGGAGTTCAAATGAAAGAGTTTGTAATCGCTCCGTTCGTACAACGCTGACAGCGGAACCATCATGTGTTTGTTTGATCGAACTGAAGGCAGAATTAATAATTAAGCTTGAACGATAATTCCTATGCAGCTCACTGAAACAAGACTACGGAGGTGAGGAACATTAGAATTCACCATCTTACTTTTTAAACGCAAACCACAAAACGCAATTGTTCTCAGTTTAGAGCCCGCGGACGGAATGGTAAAAACAACTGACTCAAACAACTGTGAAAGCGATTCAACGTATTTTACATGGCATCCGACTTGTGTCTAAATGTCTGGAACTGCTCAAGGGAACACATGTACAGATAGAGCCACAACGAGTACAGGTAAACCAGTGTCAATTTTGCGTGGTATAGCCAAAAAATGTCGCCTTTTCTGGTACTGAATTTGTCTAATGCTTTTTGTTCAGACTGCTGCATGATTTTTGTACTGACTCGCCATAAAAAGTGTGACAAATTTTATTAAATGCTTCTTTCCTATTTTACTGTGCTTATTTTGTCTTGTCTCGATATTTCCGACTCAAAGCCTTCCGTATGAAACCTACTGTTTGGGAAATTTTAAGAACAAGTGATTGAGTTGACGATGAAAGAAATTGTAAACACAGCGCTAAATGCTTATATTTCTATTTCTACAGTTTCTGTTCGTCCTAAGAAATCAAGCATTTGTGTCTCAGTGACGTTCAGTTGTAATTTCTCCTTAATTTTGCTTCGATACAAAGTGATTTTTCTCGCCGGGTTGCTGGCGGAGAAGAAAATCAAGCTCACTCTGTCGTTGAAACCCTTGCCATGTCCACTGCGCTATGTATCCCTTCTAGGTTCTTAAATTACCCAGTAAGTCATATTGAGTACTAGGGCAGCATGAAGTTTCACTTCATCTTTCTCCTTCTCTCATCGACGGAAGTAGTTTTTTTCTTGGTGTTTTTCTAGTTCTCTATTTTGTCGACGATTGATAACGCACCGCGAGAGTATTTGATTGAAAACAAAGCGCGCTTTTCACTATTCTTTGTCTTCATTATAAACATTTCGGTCATTTCGGTAAAGGCGGGCATTAATTCAGAAAACATACGCTGCGAAATCTCGGCAAACGTTTTCTTTACTGATTCGGTATTTGAATCTATGGTACTATTTTTCTTGCTGGGGAAATAGTGACAACGATTTATCAGTGCGTTACTTTTCTTCACAACGTGCTTGGAAAATCATTTTACAGTCTTTGCGGCTGCCCTTCAATCTCTGTACGTCCTCAGAGGAAATACATTTTCGGGATGTATTTTCCCTTTTCCTGCCTGATTCGCCTTCAACTGATTTTTTCGTCGTTCGACGCCTTTTTGGCCCGCAAAACGTTTGTTCCGTCTAACGGGGAAATCCTCGTCCGACATGTCCGACGCATCTTCGCTACAGGATTTTTCTAAAATATTCTCACTGCCATCATCGGAATCACTTGAACAATCCTCATATCCAGAGTCACTATCCAAAAAGTTCTCCTCAAGGGCTTGCCTTAGATTTGGAATTGTCACTGATGACAAAAACTGGATTTCTTCATCTCCAACGAAGGTAATTTCCGACGCCATTTTGTTTGTTTTTTCTTTGCGCAGCATCCTCGCAACATACACGCGTGTTTCACGCGCGCGATGGCGCAATTTTTCTAAAAATAGCACATTTGTCTTTTTCGATGGGGCCAGCCCCATCACTGAAAATGGTATTCAGTTACGGTCTCCGTCCCCGATTATGACTCCTGTTTTTACCAAAACTAGCAAAAACACACAGTTGTCATCAAATTGAGACAATTTGCAAAATCTAGCTAAAAGATACATGATTTATCAAATTCTCCCACACTTTCTATAAAGAAAAACGAAAAAAGGCTGTTTTCAATTAGTTTCAATTAGTTTCAACTGTCTTTTGCTAGTCTGAGTAACTTTATGGAAACATGGTGTTTCAGCTTGGATATTTGTTAAAATAGTTGGTTTTCGCTCGTTTTGGCAATTGTGGCTTAGCTTAATGAAAACGGTCTTCTGTTTTGCCTTGCAGGTGCAGAAGTTGTCAACCTCGTTCAAAACGGTCTGTTTTCGTCTTTTTATTTTAACTTTGGCGAAACTGGAAGTAAAACCGTCTGTATTTGTTAGGCTTTGTGAAGTTTTTGCTAGTTGTAGTAAAAGGGACCAACTTCATGAAATCGGTGCATTTTGGCTTATTTGTGCAAATGTTGACAAAATCGTTAAAGACAGCCCGTTTTAACTTCTTGTAGCAACTTTGAGACAATTAGATTAACCCGTCTCTTTTAGCTCGGGCTTACAAATGTGGCTCAATTTGATCAAAACCGTGTTTTTCCGCTTATAAGGGCAAGTGTTACCAAACTGTTTTAGCTGCTTTTGGCAACTGTGGGCAAACCTTCTGAAAACAATTAGATTTTGACACATGGCCCTTCAGTTGATGAAGACAGTCTGTTTTTTGCCTTGCATGTGCAAAGATTTCAAATTTGTCCTAGTCTTAGTAAAAGTGGTTCAACTTAAGGGAAACGTGGTGTTTTGTCTGGCATGTGCTAATGTTTCTATATTTGTTAAAAACACTTTTTTTTGGCTTGTTTTGGCAACAGTTAGACAATTTGATCAAATCTATTTTTTTGGGTAATTTTGGCAAATGTGGCTGCGGTTGCAAAAAAGGTGAAACTCGTTCAATTAAGTCTGCTTTGCTTCTTTTTTAAGCTTTGGCAAAATTTGCTGGTTTTTGTAAATAATCACCAGTGTGTTACAAAACGCTTTGAACGCTTTAAATGATGAAGACATTGTGTTTGCCTTGCATGTGCAAAAGTTATTAAACGCGTTGTAAATAGTCTGTTGTGGGTGCTTTTTGCATTTTTTTGCCAATTTTACCGACAACTGTGTGCTTTTTAGTTTTGATAAAAGAGGCTTAAGTTTATGCAAACTGTGTGTTTTGGCTTGAATCAGCAAATGTTGCCAACGTTGTTGAAAACAATCGTTTATGCTTGTTTCGGTAACTGTCAGTATTTGTTAGGTTTTGTGAAATTTTTGCTAGTTGTAGTAAAAGTGACTAACGTTAAGATATCGGTGCATTTTGGCTTGTTTGTGCAAATGTGTAGAAACTTGTTGAGAACAGCCCGTTTTGATTTTATGTAGCAACTTTAGGACAATTTGATTAAACCCGTTTATTTTAGCGCGGTTTCACTAATGCGGCTCAATTTCATGAAAACCGTGTTTTTCCGCTTATAAGGGCAAGTGTTACCAAACTCTGTTTTAGCTGCTTTTGGCAACTGAGGGCAAACCTTCTGAAAACAATGTGATTTTGGTAATATTGACACATGTCGCTTCAGTTGATGAAGACAGTCTGTTTTTTGCCTTGCATGTGCAAAGATGGCAAATTTGTCGAAACATAGTCACTTTTGCGTGCTTTTAACAATGGTGGCCCCATTTATGAAAAACTGTGCAGGCATGTGCAGATGTTTCGATATTTGTTAAAAATACTTTTTTGGGGGGCTTGTTTTGGCAACATTGGGACAATTTGATCAAATCTTTGTGTTTTTGCTAGTTTTGGCAAAACGTAGTTTATCAAGTTGAGACATATTTAAAAAAACTAGCTTAGAGAGACGGACTGTTTTTGAAAAAGTTTGGCATTCTGTACCCATTCAAAGCGATTTTTATCACATTGGCCAACATTTACAAAAAATAGGGCAAACAGACAAGTTTTATCAAATTTCGGCAAAAGTTTAAGGTAAACGGAATTAGCCTGTTTTGAACAAGTTCAACCACTTTTGCACATGTAAGCCAAACCACGCTGTTTTTAAAATCTTAATTTATATTTGCCAAAACATGCAAAAACTAGACAGTTTTCATCAAGTTTTCCCTCAGTTACCAAAACAAGTATAAACAGATTGTTTTCAACAACTTTGCAACATTTGTTCATTCAGGCCAAAACACACCGTTTGCATAAAGTTAAGCCACTTTTATCAAAACTAAAAAGCACACAGTTGTCGGTAAATTTGGGAAAAAATGTAGAAAGCACCCAAAACAGACTATTTACAACGCGTTTGGTAACTTTTGCACATGCAAGGCAAACACACTGTCTTCATCAATTGAAGCGTTCAGGTCGTTTTGTAACACACTGGCGATTATTTACAAAAACTAGCAAATACAGATGGTTTGCACCAAATTTTGCCAAAGTTAAAAAAAGAAGGAAAGCAGACTGTATTGAACGAGTTTGAAATTTTTTGCACGTGCAAGGCAAAACAAACCGTTTTCATCAAGGTAAGCCACATTTTTGCGTCTTCTAAGGTGAAATGTTGCAAACTTGTTAAAAAACAGTCTGTCTCGTCTTCTTTTGGCAATTGATGAAAGAATTAAGTGCAGATCATCGCAGTGAAGGTGTTTGAACCTAACCAGTTGAAAAGCGGTTCGATAAATACGAACTCTCAATTGACCAACTCCCAGTTTGCTTGATAGCTCAGTTGGTTAGAGCGCCGCACCGGTATTGTGGAGGTCAGGGGTTCAATGCCCGTTCAAGGCTGAATTTTTTCAGGTTTCTTTCTTTTCAACCGCTTAGGTTGAAACACCTTCACTGCGATGATCTCCACATAATTCTATCTTTATCCGCAGTTCAAATATATGAATTTCATATATTAATATTCAATTTGATGAAAATTGGTTTTTTTTTGCAGGATTTGGCAAATGTGGCTTAACTCAATGTAAACAGTGTTCTTTCCGTTCAAGGTGCAAATGCTACCAGACCTGTTGAGTACAGTCTGTTTCCACTTCCTTCAGCAACTGTGCGACCCGTCTCTTTCAGCTAGGTATTGCAAATGTGACTCTATTCGAAGAAAACAGCCTGCAAGGAAACATGTTACCGAACGTGAAGAAAGCAGTCTGTTCTTGCTGCTTTTCGCATTTGTAACAAAACGTTTTGAAAACAAAAAGTGTTTTTGGTAGAATTGGTACATGTTACTTCACTTTATGAAGACAGTTTGTTTGTTTTGCCTTCAAGCCCGAAGTTCCTGTTATTGCAAATGTGGCTTAAATTTAGGAAAACAGCCTATTTTGCCTTGCAGTTTTAGTAAATGTGACTTTAGTTTATGAAAACGTTGTTTTTTAATTGTGCGAATATTTACAAAATAATTTAAAACAGTCCGTTTGGATTTCTTGTAGCAAGTGTGGGTCAATTTGGTTAAACAAGTCTCTTTTAGCGTTTTCAGCTTGTAAGGGCAAATGTTGCGAAACTTGTAGAAAACAGTCTGTTTCGATTGCTTTTGGCAACTGTGGGCAAACGTTCTGAAAACATGCACTTTTGGTAGTACTGGTTAATATCGCTTCACTTGATGCTAACATTTTACGAACTCCCTTTGAGATCTTGAAATATTTGGTCATGAAGCTTACATTTGACCCCACTTTTTCCATTACAATATACTGTTAAGATTCATCTCTTGATCACAGGGTGTATTCCAATGAATCAAAAGCTTTTTTAAAGTCAATAAAAAGTCAATACCAGGTATACCATTAGCTTCGGTATATTCCATTAAATCGTTAAGTAACCACACGCTTTGACCAATGTATCTACCCTTAAAAAACCAGTTTCATCCGAGATAATTACCTTGGTCGGTGACGACTCAATTCTTTTGGCGACGACATTAGTGAGTGTTTTATAATCCACATTTAGGAGGGTTATTGGCACCAATTAGAACGATTTGACAGGGGCGATTTGTCGTTGGGAATAGAACTGATCACATATCTTCTTTGAGAGGTAGTTAATTGACCATGCCGAAATGCTTCATTGTTTGAATTCAAAAGATGCTCACCAATTAAATTAGAGAAGGTTTTCATAAAATTCTTTAGTGATGCCGTGAAGCGAAACTTTGAAATTCCCATAGGAGCAGGTGGCCAGGATTTAAATCAGATATCAAAAGCTGCTGATTTGGCTAGTCACCTTTCGGGCCCGGCAGAAGCAAATGTTTTGCTTGACCCTTAATCGCGCGCTGATTATGATTGTGATTATGATTCTTTAGTTGATGCCCTAAAAGAGATTCCTTTAGGTAGAATAGTCGGTCCATTTGACAATCAGCCTATTTCAGTGTTTGATATCTCGCCCCTAGGCTTAATTCCTAAAAAAGTACCCGGGGAGTTTCGCTTAATTCTTCACTTGTCTTTTCCAGAGGGGCATTCAATCATTTCACATATTCCGAAAATTGCATCCGGTGTTCACTATGCTAATATCGACGATGCGATAAGATTAGTTAGGCGCACAGGCAGGGGCTGTGAGCTTGAGAAAACTGATATAAAAAATGTATTTCGTCTTATTCTGGTCAGCCCCTCGGATTACAACTTGCTTGGGATTTGTTAGCGCAATAAATTATACGTTGATAGAAATCTTGCCATGGGGCTCTCCAGTTCTTGTAAAATTTTTGAGTGTCTTAGCTCCGCTCTAGAATGGGTAGCTCGTACTAAATTGCGGATACCAGGTATATTGCACCCTTTAGATGACTTTCTTATCGTCAGCAAATCTATTAAATCTTGTGATAATGAGTTAAAAGCTTTCCTTAAGATATGTGATGAAATAGGCGTGCCAATGGCGCCTGAGAAAACAGTAGGTCTTAGCTGTGTTTTGTCATTCGCGGGCATTGAACTAGACACGACAAAGATGGAAGCGCGGCTTCCTTGTGACAAGCTTACTAAATGTCGTTCTCCTATTCACCATTTTCTTCATAGGAAAAAGGTGACTTTGAAAGAATTGCAATCTTTAATTGGTCTTCTTAATTTCACTTGTTCTGTGATAGAACCTGGTGGAACTTTTTTACCCCGTCTAATTAAATTAACGGTGGGGATCAAACGCCCCCGTTATTTTCTACGCCTCAATCGTAAGACCCGAACAGATCTTCAATTGTGGCATATTGTCCTAGAATCCTACAATGGTGGATCCTTCTTTTTAGATTATATTTGGCTTTCCTCTGCTAAACTGCATCTTTACACTGATGCGGCAGGCTCGTTAGGTTATGGCGCAGTGTTTGGCTCGCATTTGTTTTTCGGTAAATGGCCTAATAGCTGGTTCGGTAGAAATATCATAATTCTAGAATTGTTTCCTATAGTTAAAAGTATTTCCATATGGGCATCAAAACTAGCAAATAAGTGTATTCTGTTTCACACCGACAATCAAGGCTTAGTGGAAGTGATCAATAAGAAAACAACTAAGGATAAAAGGCTCTTAGTTCTCTTGTGTGATCTCTTTTTGCAGTGTTGAAAACATAATGCTCTCTTTCAGGCTGGTCCCGTGCCTAGGGTGCTCAATGTCAAAGCTGATGCTTTATCGCGCTTACGGGTCAGACCCCTTGGTAATGTAATTGGAAGACGCACATCGTGTGACGAAGCTAACTTGCGGAAACCCTTGAGAATTTGTCGAATGATTGCAATTTCTGTAGGATCATTTACTCCTGCTAGCTTGTGAGCATAGCCAATAGCTGATAAATAACTGGTAACAGTCGAGCAACCGTAATTAAGTGAATAAAGATTGGACACAAATAGTGCTATAACAGCTGGTGGTAAAGGTAAAACTAATATTGTGTCACCCAAAGAAGACTGTGCAGAGTCTGTAAATAGTTTCCAGGATCGTTTGTAAACTTCCGTAGAACCCTTATTTAAACTAGCAGCTAAAAGCTTTTAAAGTTACAGAGGCCAGCTCTCTGGAAGAAGAGGCACTGGAACATGAATCGGTTCGTGATCCATGCCTTGGCCAAGGGACTTGAATTTCGTGACCTGAGGGTCCAACATAGGTTTGGCGGGATGCGGGATGAGGCTTAAAATCGAGGCGGGATGTGGGATGCGAGAAATTTTAAGGGCGGCATGCGGGATGAAAATATGACAGCGAGACCGGGATATACTCTTTTCGTAGGCGGGATACGGGATAGGACGGGTATATGCGCAATCATAAGTTAGCTCAAATTACGAGTCACATGACCTCAGACACATTGAACATTATTAATTTGCGTCATAAATGGCCTTAAATGATCCCCAGAAACCGTACGTTAAAAGGCATAAAATAGACCTTTTCCTGTCGCATGATTTTCTGATGTTACATCGTTACTCTATGTCGCTAACGGGAGTGGGGTGGATGAAGTCTCCCTTGCGACTTTGAATGTAGTGTGTATTATTAGAGCCGGGCGTCCAGAATGCCTAATGCCACACACAGTCGCACCTCATGGAGACGGAGTTGTTGTGTCAGATCCTGAGAGTCACTGCCTCTTGAAATGGACCAGATGTAAGCAAAATGTTCAACGTGTCGCTGGTGATGTCATTCTAGGGAATAATGATGGACTTGCAACAAAATGTAGGCTTTTGTAACCCTCTGGCATTTGCCGGAATTCAATAACGTGGTATATGTTTGTGACATGCAAATAAGCTAAATTGAGATCGGAGAGCTGTTTTCTGCATTTTCCATTCACGAAAAGCTGCAGACGTATGACTACTGTAACCCGTCAGGTGAGATCGTTAGAGTGGGTAGGTGCTTACAGGTTCTAGAGGAGAATGTTGCATCTATCAGGGAACTGAACTGCCGTTTGCTACTTTCCCTTAAATGGCTCTGAAGGAAGTGTGGCAGCGAAGATGGTCGGTGAAGCTACTCAAATGTAAATTGAAAATTATGAAGCAAAATCTTGATCCTCTGGGATATGACGACACCAACCTACCGAGCTGCATGACACTGGATGTAGAAAATCTGCATTCAGTCGTTTATCACAAGAATCAAGTCTCCACAGCTTTCCGATATGCGCGCGACTTTGGAAGCACAGTAAAAGAAGGGCTGAAACGCACAACATCAAGATCGGCTCATTGTTACACAAGCCGCGGTTCATAGTACCCAGTTCTGGACTGGGTACTATGGGCCTGGGCCTTGGCCTTTTTGAAATACCATCAATCCCACTACCTCCAGCGATCAAAGCCACGTAAGATGAAATTTTCAAGGATGCGAGAGTGGCCAAGAGCGCATTGGTGCCTGTGCGACAAAGAACTTTGCGCCTGGAAACCACCATGGCAAGGGCTGTAGATTACAGATTACCTGTATCAAAAGGAAGTCCAGGTTGGAGGAAAAAAATAAGTCTTCAGTCAACTACTAATGCCAGAACCGAAGACACACCAAACCAGGACGAACAGCACAGTACTGTGGAAGACGAAGTGACAGAATTAGACTTGAGTAGCGATGAAGAAAGTTGTGCGGAAAGCAATGTAAGGAATCTACAATTTACTCGAGATGTCGATTTTCTCATGGGCGCAACATCCCGATTTAGCAGTTTTACAGTCGATTCGTTTTGTAAAGTAAACCTGAACCAGGAGACCAACTGTCTCTTAGAAATGGGCAGTACGCGTCGTTGCTGACAGTTACTTTTCACTCCCGCTGGAATTGATGGTGATGAAGATGATTATGACGATGGTGATGAGGATGATGACGACGACGGTGATGATGAATTTTGATTACCACAGAAAACATTTAATACAAGCGTGGGCGACTAGAAAGACTAACGACAAAGCTTGGATTCTCCAGCGCTTTTTCACGGGGCAACCTGCCCGCCACCTGAATTGACGTAAGTGTGTATCTTTTCAACCCAAGCAAAAAGTGTTCAGAAAGAGAGTGACCACTTCGTTCAATCCTCCTTAAAGTGGAGTTTTTTTTGTCTCAGTTATAAAGACACCAAGGAAAAACCGTTTTCTAAAATCTAAATATGCAGTAAGTCTTTGCCTTTCTCCGTAATGAGAGTACATTATCAATACTGTAAAAGCTATAAATTGTCCATCAGTTGAAATATGGCGGTGAACTAGAGCAATGTGGGTTTAACCAGGCGGCATCGGGATGAAAATGCTCATTGGGGCGGGATGGCGGGATAGACGGAAAAATAGCGGCGGGATGCGGGATTAAAAAAGCCTATGTTGGACCCTCTCATTGGCTCATTAAAGCACACAACTGAGTCAGCGTATTAATTAAATATGTTGTCGGCCATGTGCTCTTTCGCCTTTTTTGCATTTTCACGTATTGGGAAAGATTACAATTAACAGTACTGATCATAATAATCTTATGATGCTTCCAAAACTAGAACGATTAGTGAATAGCTAAGGGCAAGTCACTGCCCTGCAGCTCACGATTTCTAAGTACAAACATAAGTAGCTTGTTGCCTTGATAGCTCTGTTGGTTAGAGCGCTGCACCGGTATCGCAGAGGTCATGGGTTCGGTTCCCGCTCAAGCCTGAATTTTTTCAGGTTTCTTCTTTTCAACTGCTTAAGTTGAAACAGCTTCACTTAATTACATCTTTATCCGCAGTTTAAATATTCATATTCACAAGTAGTATTGTCGGACCCTTTAGATCCGCTAGCCTCGTTTTATTGCGAGGGTTCTCATTGGCTTGGGGGGAGAATGGTGATTGGTAAGACGGGGAGTGACGTCATACCGGAACTGACAAACAGGAAGTGACGTCACAAATAAATGCCCAAATAAGGGTATAAAACCCCCATAGCAACCATGGACACTTCGTGACGCTTACATGACGTGCCGGAGTAGTCCTCTGGCTTGCGTGGGAAACTGCTGACCAGTAGGCGAAGGGTGGATCGTGGGCTCATAAGATCGAAAAAGGGTGACACTTCGTGATGCTTAAATGACGTGAGTTAAAAATATTAAAGGGCTGGGGTACCCCTACCCCTTATTTGTTTCTTACCCATCAACGCCCCCTTAGGTCAATGGCAGGCGAACGTCCAGTGCTACAACAATAACAAACGAGAGCAGGAGGCACAGACATCATGTTGAATGAACACTTTTTATTTTGATTGCCAGACAAGACCTGTGGGTCAAGAAAAAATGACAATTTTTTGTAAAGGAATTTTTGTGAAAATTTGAATTAAACACTTGTTATTTTTTCAACAACAACAACAACAAACTCTCTGTCTGTGTCTATGCTCTGCTTAGTTGTATTGGCGCGCTGCAAACGTTCCAATATTTGTGGTTTTTTAGGTTCACCAATGGGTGGTTAGAGGAGGGGTACCCTACGGCACCAGTCGCAATAGCAACAGTGTCAAAAAAATGGAAACGTACTGCCACGCTCCCTGGAAAGTAAGAACCATATTTGGGTGGTTAAAGGAGGGGGTACCCCTTTGGAACATGCAAGGGGTGCTGGGAAAAATAGAGGAAAAAATAGAGGAAAAATAGGGGGTGGGGTTACCCCCTCCTGCATTATAGGCCAACCAGGTATCTTGGTGGAGATGACAGGCGTCACGCAACCAATCTCCATCAAGCAGGTTACTCACGTGATGTCTGTCACGTCATACCTTTCATGTGGCCGAGGCCTGTTACGTGGCAATAAATGAAGGGGTGGGCTCCTACCCCTCTTGTCTTTGCCCAGGATTTTTTGCGAGGGCGACTACAAACGGAAACGGTTTCACTGGAAGACTGCTGACCAGTCATTAAAAACAAATTTTTACGCGTTTTCTTACAGCCATTCTAAGCGATACCTTGCAATGCCGTGCAGCATACATATCCACCTCTAACCCTCCTCCTAGGGCGCCCTTATCTGGACAAAAACTAGACCAAGGGAGATGCCCCACCTTCGGTCTTTGTTGATCCCATACCTCTCTCTGTGGACGAAGAAGAAGATACGGATTAAGAAGAGGACGCAGCCGTGGATAGGCCAAACTTTTATTGAATAGAATTTTTAAACCGCGGCCAGTCCCTAAGAACAGAGGAAATTGCATTGTAACGAACGTGAATAAAAGTGATTGTCACGTGAACTCTCCAAGCTTGCTTTTGCTACAATTATTGTCTTGAGAAATGTTCATGTTTGAGGCTACCCTGAGCTGTCTGTAGCTCCAGACGTGTGGCAGAGAGAGGTATGGGATCAGCAAAGACCGGAGGTGGGGCACCTTCCTTGGTCTAGTTTCCGTCCAAATAAGGGCACCCTAGGAGGAGGGTTTTGTGTTTGCTGCAAGGCGTTGCAAGGTATCGCGGAAAATCGCCGTGAGAAAACGCGTAAAATTTGTTCTTTAGTGACTGGTCAGCAGTTTTCCTCTGAAGCCTCAGCGCGCAAGAGCCTCAATGGGCAGGGTTCTTCTCTAATTGACCTAGCCAGCAGTACTCCTCATTGGGCCGGAGCTCAAGATCTAAATTCTCCAGAGAGCCTAGCCTGCTGGTTAGTCGTCTTTTTTCTGACCTGATCCTATTTAACGGCCTGCAAGATCTACCAGCCAGCAGTCTTTTTCTTTTAGACCGGACCCTGCAACCTTAATGGACGTCGGTTTTCCCTGAAATATGAGTCTGCAATCCGCACCGGTCAGCATAGGGTCATTCCCGCCACACGGGAGCTGGTCAAATTTTCATAACATACATTCCCAACAGGTCAGCAGGGTCACGTGATCTGTTATTATTATTATTATTGTTATTATTATTATTATTATTATTATTATTATTATTATTATTATTGTTGCGCCTCCAAGTGAAATCGTTTCGCTTTGTAGTCGCGCTCGCAAAAAATCCTGGGGAAAGACAAGAGGGGTAGGGGGCTTACCCCTTCATTTATTGACAGGCCTCGGCCACATGAAAGGTATGACGTGACAGACATCATTTGAGTCACCCGCATCATGGAGATTAGTTGTGTGACACCTGTCATCTCCACCAAGATACCTGGTGAGCCTGTAATGAAGGAGGGGGTACCCCGACCCATATTTTTCCTCTATTTTCCCCAGCACCCCTTGCGTATTCCAAAGGGGTACCCACTCCTCTAACCACCTAAATATCTTCCATGCTTTCCAAGGAGCGTGGCAGTACTTTTCCAATTTTTTTGACACTGTTATTATAGTGACTGGTGTCGTAGGGTACCCCTCCTCTAACCATCGAATGGTGACACTAAAAAACAACAAATATTACAACGTTTGCAACGCGCCAATACAACGTGGCAAAAAAATGGACACAGACGGAGAGTTTGTTGTTGCTGTTGTTGAAAATATAACCACTGTTTAATTCAAATTTTCACAAAAATTCATTTACAAAAAATGTCAATTTTCCTTGACTCACAGGCCTTGTCTCGTTTGATGTTGTTGTAACACTGGCGTTCGCCTGCCATTGACTTTTAATACTTTTGGAGTCCCTTAGGGGGCGTTTCTTCTTAGCACGTCGAATCGCTGTTTTTTGACGCTTGCGGACTCCCTCAGGGTGTGACTCGCGATACGTTTTCCGTTTAATCTCGGTCAATTTCTCCCGATTCTTTTGCCTGTATCTCCTGTTTCGGTCACGTATGACCTCAGGGTGTTTCTTTTTTTGCAGTACCTTCTATTTTGCTCTAGCAAAATCTCAGGGTGTTTCTCGTGGTACCTTTTTCTTTGCTCCCGTTGTTTCCGTTTCATTTCCATTAACTTCATGAGGGGGGCTCTTCTTACCCTTTCATCCTCTACCTCCGTTCTCTCCTGTTGCGTTCTTTCCTCGTTCACCGCCTCATTCAAGATCCCGTCGTCACTGACGGGAAAAGAGGCGCACAACTGGCTGGCTGGCCCAAACATGAGCTACTGGCCACAGCAGCTGAACTTTGCCGTGTGGTGTGCAGCAACTGGCTGCGGCATATCACGTCAAATTCTTTTTGACATTGGCACAAACGCCACGCAACTGAACCTGAGCCCGGAGCTGCGTTCTCGTTATCTGTTTCACGTTTATTTCACCATCAGGAGAATATTGTTTGAGACAGGCTGCATGCAGAAGAAAAGCGCCTCGCCCCAGAGATCCCACGTTTAGCCAGACTAACAGCTACTACGATATTACGTCTTAAAATAAGATCTGCAAAGAGTTTGGAATCGACCCCAGCAGCGATTTCCGCTAAACAAAAGTGGCGAAAACTAAGGGCCAGGCCATGTGGCCCCTAACATACCCTAGCACGCATCCTAAGTTCAGTGATAAGGATAGCAGGGCCAGCGACGGCAACGCTGTGTGTTTCATCAGCAACGATAATGGCACCGAAAACCAGTTCGATTTCTTTGTGCCTGATGAGCACACAGTGTGTAAGCAACGACGTTCATATAAGCACAAAGACTTACTCAAGTAGGGCTGTCGCGCTGAAACCTTTGTTTCCTGCGTTCTGGGCTCACAGGACAATGTGTGCAGCAGCATTCTGGGAGACGGCGGCAGAGTGAAAGAAGCGCAATTCTTGGTGCTGATGGAAGACGACGTAACACAGCCGGGCCTGTCCAAGAGTGTGCAAAGATATTAACTTGCTGTTGATGAGGCAAAGGTACGTTTAAACTTTGTCACCTGCCCCGGGGCTTGGCTGAAGCGTTCCCGCATGGTGATCAACACAGTCAGCACTGTTGGTTACAACAACCAGCTCAAGCAAGCAACCACACGCATGAAGTTCGGAGTAAACAACGATGTTCATATAAGCACAAAAAAGTTGGCATCAAACACATGGACGACGAGCTGTCAAAACAACCGGCCTACCCGCCACCCCTCCAATCTAATCCACAATGCAACCATTGCAGTACAGTCGCCCAAAAAAGTACCAGACACTGCGTGTCAGCTGCACGACCTGTACAGGGCCAGCTGCCCTCAGCGCACGACAGGAACAAAATTTGGCTCATTTGTTGGTTTGTGTCTAGCCACTTTTGCGGGTAGTCGCACTTGGTAACTCGCTCGATAAGAAAGGCAGTCATCGCGAGGATGAGCAGCCAAGCGTTTTTAGCGAGAAAGGTGATTACCTTGCCTGCTGTTCGAAACCACTCTCTCTTTCTGACGAGCTTGTTTTTGAGGTTCTGATCCATAATCCTAAACGAGAGCATCAACGTCCCGTGCCGCTCTATGAAAGGCCCCCTCCCTCTCTGCTGCGATCGTTGCGCTGGCAGAGCAAGAGATTCGGAAAAGTTTTTCAACCCTGAGGTCAACAGTGTAGAGGTCGTCGTGAACGACGTGCCCAACAAAGTGTACAGCCAAGGCATGGAAGAGCAGGACTTGTGGGAGCATGTTAGCGGGCATTTCGGTACAGACAACTCCGAGGTGAGCAACATGGTTGCCACTGCTTTCTACACAGGAGACAAGTTTGGTCTGTTCATTGATCTACGCTCTATGGTCGATAGAAAAATGTACGGCAGTGGCCTCCGGCTGTTAAGCACAAAGGACGGCGTGCAGCTCGTAAAATGCTACATTTTCATAATTAGGGATCCCGGCAATATCCTCTCAATGCCCTCATCCTTGGGCCGACGAATTGAGGGAAAACGTTAAATCTTGTTAACCAGTTTCGTGGCCAGTTCAGGGGGACGTTTGACTACATCGTGCTGCTATGCCCGACTGTCACCCACAACAAGACTTTCGACGGTTTTGTGGAACAATGAGCCTCGCATTTTTGTGATTGCCTGTCAGCAGAACGAGGTCGAAGTCTGGCTTAAAATTTCAAGCTTCTTTTTTAAAGGAACGAATAAGCTAAACAGTTTGGACGACTACGCTGCGTTAAAAGACGTGAAAGGCTTAGCGCGAGCCAGCTGGTTTCACTAGGCTTCAGCACGCGGCATACAGGAATCAGCGTGTGGGCGCTTACCCAGCAGATCGTCAGCATCGCAAAGCACTTCCTTGAGGTCGTGGCGGTCATAGTTCCTTTTTACATTCCCTCGAGCAAAACCATGAAGGCCATGCACATCCCCTCTAATGTACCCGCAACAAAGCCCGTAAAAAACCAAGGCCCAGTTCATGCTGGAAATAAATTGCCAGAACACAACCGCAAGGCACACAAAGCCAAGAACAAGCTGAAGCGGCAGCAACAAACCCAACAGCTGCTCTGCAGAATGACCAACCACCCTCTGACGAGCAAAAAAGGATCTCTGGCTAGTAAATTCTTTCCAACTGGGGGTTCATCGTCTTACTTATTGGGCCGTACAACAATCGAAAGGAGATTTTGGCTGCAGTTAGGGGGAACGAAGAAGGAGGTCGAAGAAAAACCAAAAGGAAATGCAACACCCGAAGCAAATTTAAATGGTGTATTGACGCCTGTCACGACTATGTATAATAGAAGCGGTCCAAAAAAGATAGGCTTCACATCCAAGCCATCGATTAATTTTAAAAAATCATTTTTTTAAGCTCCTGAAAACTATCACCGATGCCGCCACACTAACTGGCTTCGCTGCAGCGATCGGTTGGGCCGCCAAGAAAGCTGTTTAAGAGAATTAATTTCACCGCTGACCCCAGTGGGAATGTGATGAACTACGTAAAGTTCACCGCGGTCATGGCCGCTAGCATCACACTCCAGAACTACACCGAAGACCAGAAAATTCTTTCAACCCCCATTGAAATACAAAAAAAACTAAATATTATACACTATGGCTAGCGTTGCTATTATGGCTGGAGGAGCCTTGCTTAACGCTATCGCGTTTATTGGACAATTGTCTTGCTCACTACCTCTCCGGATACGATCCCAATGCCGCAAAAGAAGAAAAAGTGCGGCCTGACAAGGCTCTCGAGGAGTACCAGGCTGCCTATGCCAAATATCAAGAAAACGAACGCATTTGTTTGATTGGATGGCCATCAACGACCGGATCAAACAACAGACCAAGCAAAACCGACTACGCTTTTAAGCTCTACAATTAGGTACTCCAACAGGCCCAACTTACGATGCCCCGAGAGCGAAAGTTTTCTGACCTCTACCAGACCAGGGAGCTGCAGAAGCAAGGCGAACTCCTGTTCATCGGCGCTGGCGCACTGGCGTTTGGGTACGCAGCCTTTTGCTTCCTTTAAAATATTTTCTGCTTTATGAATACACGATGTACGCAGGGGTACTAGAAAGGCCTTGCCGCTGTTAGAAAGCTCGACGCGGCCGCCAAGGTCCCTGAAGATGCCGCGAAGCAATGGTTGGTCAAGTAGGCACTTTTGCAGGTCTCCATCTTCGCGCCACGCTACATTCCTCGGCCAAAATTCGATGTCCCCTCGCCCAACGCGAATCAACAAGCAGACCTTTTTTGCCAGACGAAAAAATGCCGCATGGCTGCAAAGTTTTCAATTACGACCTTACCGTTGTCCATGTGGCTAGCCGCTGCAAAGAAGCAGAACCCCTGACCTCGAAAGAGTCTGCCGAGGTCGCAAAAGCATTTCAGGAGATTTACAAACGCCGGCCTTTGAAATGGCCACAACTCCTTCAGGGCGCTGTTACCAAAGAAGTGGAAAAAATAAAGTTACGGTTCGACGGGGGCGCGTTGACATTCAGGACACCAGTATGCTGTCGAAATGCGTCTGGCAGATGACAAAAGAATCGACTGAATGGGTGGCTTGGCTGCCTGCTGTGGTCTTTGCTATAAACAATGAAGTTACTAGATTGATTGGAAAAAAGCCTACGGAAGCTATCAAGACGAAGGCCTTTTCTTCCAAGCCCAGTTCTGCTGAACGAAAAAAGCTCCCCTCCCTCGTTAATGTTCGGTATTAGTACCAACGAGGGGAACTTGATGGCGGCAGCAGACGCACTACAGATCCTATTTGGCCTTTGAAGGTTTTCAACATTGAAAGAGCTGTTACAAAGCCGAATGAACCAAGCGCGGCTTTGTCGATGAGGAACTTCTAACACCGTACCTCACACTTGTACCTCCTAACACCGAGCTACCTCCAGCTACTGTTGCTAATTAAGATCTTTATGACCGTAGGTCTTGTTCACGTGCATGCCATAGATCTTATGGCGCTTGCCGCGAAGAATGTTCATTCCATGCCAAAAGGCCTTCTTGTCGAAAAGCGCGTCTTTCTAATTTTCGTGTAGTATTTTTGCCTTCACAAACGCGCTGAAAATAGTCTGTTTTATGGGCTTTTCAAATTTGTTTTTTTTTTGCCAAATTTACTGACAGTTGTCTCTTTGCTAGTTTTGTTAGATGTCGTAGAGGACACAGCTTGGTTCAAGTCAATCTCCAAGAAGTTCTTTAACTCAGCATACACAACCGGTATCTTGACATTCGAGGCAGGTCTAAATTCCCAGATCAATTGAAGGGTAAATGTCGCTAAACTTGCAGAAAACAGTCTGTTTGGAATGTTTTTGGCAACTGTAGCCAAATGAACTGGAAACTTTGTGTTTTAGAAGTATTGATAAATGTCGCTTCACTTGAAGACAGTGTGTTTTGCCTGGCATGTGCATTGTTGCCAAAGTCGTTTAAAGTTTTCAATTTTGGGTCCTTTTCACCACTTTTGCTTAATTTCCAGAGAACTGTGTGTTTTTGCTAGTTTTGGTAAAAATTGTTTCACTTTTTCAAAACAGTGTGTTTTCGCTTGAATGTGCAAATGTTTCCAAACTTGTAGAAAACAGTCTGTAAAAGCTTCTTTTGGTAACTGTGAGACAATTTGAAAAAACTTTGCGTTTTCACATGATTTGCTAAAAGGAGTGCAAATCTTGCAAACCTAATTGAAAGCAGCCTGTTTCGACTTTTTTTTAGCAAATGTGGGACAATTTGATAAATCCTGTATCTTTTAGCTAGGTTTTGCAAATTGACTCAATTTGATGACAACAGTGTTTTTCAGCTTATATCGGCAAATGCTACCTAACTTTAAGAAAACAGTCTGTTATGGCTGCTTTTAAAATCTATGGGAAAACGTTCTGAAAACAATGTTGTAATAATGGTGCATGTCGCTTCACTTGATGAAGACAGCGTGCTTTGCCTTGCATGTGCAAAGATGCCAAATCTGTTGAAAATAATCTGTCTTTGCTGCTTTTTACAACTATGGCCAAGTTTACTGAAAACTGTGTTGTGCTAGTTTGAGCAATTTTATGGAAACGTGGTGTTTCGGCTTGAATATTTGTTAAAAACGGTTGGTTTTCGCTTGTTTTAGCAATTGTAAGACAATTTCATCAAAAGCTTTTGTTTTTGCTTGTTTTGGCAAATGTGGCTTAACTTAATCAAAACGGTCTGTTTAGCCTTGTAGGTGCAGAAGCAATTTGCTATAAACCCACTAGCAATTTGCTATAAACACTTGCTGAGGGTAAATAAAGGATATTTATTTATTTATTTATTTTAGAAGTTGTCAAATTCGTTCAAATTGGTCTGCTTTCGTTTTTTTTGTTTTTTTTTACTTTGGCGAAACTGGAAGTAAACCGTCTGTATTTGTTAGGTTTTGTAAAGTTTTTGCTAGTGTAGTAAAAGTGACTAACTTCATGAAATCGGTGTGTCTTATCTTCTTTGTTGCAAACAGCCCGTTTTGACTTCTTGTAGCAACTTTGGCATTTGATGCAACTCCAAATTCCCAGATCAATTGATGGGCAAATGTCGCCAAACTTGTAGAAAACAGTCTGTTTGGAATGTTTTTGGCAACTGTAGGCAAACGATCTGAAAACAATGTGTTTTAATAGTATTGGTAAATGTCGCTTCGCTTGAAGACAGGGTGGTTTGCCCGGCATGTACCAAAGTTTTTGCTAGTTGTAGTAAAAGTGACTAACTTCATGAAATCGGTGTCTTGGGTTATTTGTGCAAATGTTGACAAACTTCTGACTTCCTGTGGCCGTTTTGACCTCCTGTGGCAGCTTTGGGAGAATTTGATTAAACCCGTCTACTTTAGCTCGGTTTTACAAATGTGGCTCAATTTGATGAAAACCGTGTTTTTCTGCTTATAAGGGCAAGTGTTACCAAACTCTCTTTTAAGCTGCTTTTGGCAACTGTGGGCAAACCTTCTGAAAAGAATGTGATTTTGGTAATATTGACACATGTCGCTTCAGTTGATGAGAACAGTCTGTTTTTTGCCTTGCATGTGGAAAGTTGCCAAATTTGTTGAGAAATAGTCACTTTTGCGTGCTTTTAACAACTGTGGTCCCATTTACGGAAAACTGTGCGTTCTCCTAGTTTTCGTAAAAGTGGTTTAACTTAAGGGAAACGTGGTGTGTTTTTTTTTGGCTTGTTTTGGCAACTGCTGGACAATTTGATCAAATCTTTGTGTTTTTGCTAGTTTTGGCAAATGTGGTTTACCTTTATGAAAAAGGTCTGTTTTGCCTTGCGGGTGCAAAAAAAGGTCAAACTCGTTCAATAAAGTTTGCTTTCCTTCTTTTCTAAAGTTTGGCAAAATTTGGTGTAAACCATCTGTATTTGCTGTTTTTTATAAATAATCGCCAGTGTGTTACAAAACGCCTTGAACGCTTCAATTGATGAAGACAGTGTGGTTGCCTTGCATGTTACCAAACGCGTTGTAAATAGTCTGTTTTGGGTGCTTTTTACATTTTTGCCAAATTTACCGACAACTGTGTGCTTTTTAGTTTTGATAAAAGTCGCTTAACTTTATGCAAACGGTGTGTTTTGGCTTGATTGAGCAAATGTTGCCAAAGTTGTTGACAACAATCTGTTTATGCTTGTTTTGGTAACTGAGGGAAAACTTGATTAAAACTGTCCATTTTTTGCATGTTTTGGCAAGTATAGCTCAAGTTTAAAAGTGGTGGAACTTGTTCAAAACAGGCTAATTCCGTTTATCTTAAATTTTTGGGCGAAATTTGATAAAAAACCGTCTCTTTACGCTAGTTTTTGTAAATGTTGGCCAATGTGCTAAAACTCGCCCTGAATGGGTACAGAATGTGAAACTTTTTAAAGACAGTCTGTTTCAGTTTCTTTTGGAAACTGTTGGATTACTTTCTCAAACTCGTCTCTTTTAGCTATTTTTTCTAAATATGTCTTAACTTGAAAAAATACTTTTTTTGCGCCTTGTTAGGTGAAATGTTGCACACTTGTTAAAAAACTGTCTCTCTCGTTTTCTTTTGGCAACTGTTCGACAATTTGATGAAAGTTGGTTTCTTTTTTTGCAAGGTTAGGCAAATGTGGCTAAACTCATTGCAAACAGTGTTTCTTTGCGTTCAAGGTGCAAATGTTACCAGACCTGTTGAATACAGTCTGTTTCGACTTCCTTTAGCAACTGTGCGACCCGTCTCTTTCAGCTAGGTTTTGCAAATGTGACTCTATTTGATGAAAACAGCCTGTAAGGAAAAATTTTCCCAAACGTAAAGAAAACAGGCTGTTCTGGCTGCTTGTCGCAACTGTAACAAAACGTTTTGAAACCAAAAAGTGTTTTTGGTAGAATTGGTGCATGTTACTTCACTTTATGAAGACACTTTGTTTGTTTTGCCTTCAAGTCTGAAGTTGCTGTTATTGCAAAAGTGGCTTAAATTTAGGAAAACAGCCTATTTTGCCTTGTAGTTTTAGTAAAAGTGACCGAAGTTTATGAAAACGGTGTTTTTTAATTGTGCGAAGGTTAACAACATCATTTAAAACAGTCCGCTTTGACCTCCTGTAGCAAGTGTGGGGCAATTTCGTTAAACAAGCCTCTCTTAGCGCTTTCAGCTTGTAAGGGCAAATGTTGCGAAACTTGTAGAAAACAGTCTGTTTCGATTGCTTTTGGCAACTGTGGGCAAACGTCCTGAAAACATGCGCTTTTGGTAGTACTGGTTCATATCGCTTCACTTGATGCTAACATTTGGCGAACTCCCCTTGAGACCTTGAAATATTTTGTCATGAAGCCCACATTTGACTCCACTTTTTGCATTACAATATACTGTTAAGATTTATCTCTTAATCACAGGGCATATTCCAGTGAATCAAAAGCTTTTTTAAAGTCAATAAAGAGAAGTATACCTGGTATACCATTAGCTTCGGTGTATTCCATTAAATCGTTTAGTAACCACATGCTTTCACCAATGTATCTACCCTTAAAAAGCCAGTTTGATCCGAGATAATTAACTTGGTCGTTGACGACTCAATTCCTTTGGCGATGACATTAGTGAGTATTTTGTAATCCACATTTAGAAGGCTTATTGGCACCAATTAGAAAGATTTGACAGGGGCAATTCGTCGTTGGGAATAAAACTGATCACATCTCTTCTTTGAGATAATTGACCATGCCGAAATTAAATGCTTCATTGTATGAATTCAAAAGATGCTCGCCAATTAAATTAGAGAAGGTTTTCATAAAATTCGTTAGTGAAGCCGTGAAGCGTAACTTTGAAAATCCCATAAGAGCAGGTGGCCGGGATTTAAATCAGATATCAAGAGCTGCTGATTTGGCTAGTCACCTTTCGGGCCCGGCAGAAGCATATGTTTTGCTTGACCCTTAATCGCACGCTGATTATGATTGTGATTATGATTCTTTAGTTGATGCCCTAAAAGGACGCTTTTATTCGCAGGATTATAAATGGCAACTTAGGCAGTCCTTACCTTCACTCAAATAGGGACCTGTGAAGCACTTGATTTGTATACTGATTTGTATACTGTATACTGATTTGTATACTTGATTTGTATACTGTATACTGTAGATAGTGTAAACGATCTTTAAAATCCTCTCGGCCTCTTAAAAGAAGAGCCACTAACTTTTCGAGTGGTAACAACGACGACGACGACGACAACGACGACTAAGATATTGGCACAGTAAAGTCTTGAGTCCTTTCCACAAGCCCCCGCCTTTTTTAGACATGAGCAACTGACGCTTCGCCCACACCCGATGGCAACTGACGCAATATTTCGGTCAGTTTGGTCAACTCGTTTGAGCATTGCCGAGGGCAGTGGGTTGAGTCGGATGTGCTAACGGGAGGTGTTTTTAAGGAGAGCATTTTCGGCTAATTCCCTTTGTAATATTGAATGAACTGGGACAGTTCCTTTTGGGAAATCATGTAGACCCGCGCATTGGGAACGGATTTTTCTCGGTGTTGATTAGCCTCCTAAGAGACGAAGACGAAGACGGCTAGGACGACATTGGCATAGTTAACTGTTGAGTCCTTTGCATAACCTCCACCTTTTGAGAAATGAGCAACTGACGCCGTTTTTTGACGTTGGTTCTTCTACCAACACGTGGATGCTCACTGCTATGCCAATGATCGTGGTCGTTTCCTGATGTCAAAGGCCACTGAGTGGAAAAGGATACAAAGGAAACCCCTCACGGCCCCACTACAGTTTTGATGGGAACTCCTTTATTTTATGGGGACATGAATCACGGCCAGAACACGTAGAGAAGGAGAACCGAACAAAAGAGAAATAGTATGCCATGGATGATGAATGTCAAAAAAAGGCTACGAAGTGACGCGAGACCTGAGGCAAGCTTTGACCAAATCCATTCATGTCCAGCAAGCCAAGAAAAAGGTAAACTGAAGACAAAGCTCAGATGATGCGTGACACTAGGGGTTGAAATTCATAACGGAAGGCTTAAAAAACTCTTTGGAGTGTCGCAAAATTTAGTAATGCAAACGTTTCGGGCTTAGCTCTTCATCAGTGTGGTAGTAAAAAAAAGCCTGATAGTGTAAAAACACTACCAGGTTTCACACTGACGAAGGGCTAAGCCCAAAACGTTTGTATTGTTTCATTTTTTACCCTCCAAAGAGTTTTTTCAGACCTTTCTTCAAGAGAAAAGAAGTCGGTTACAAAGAAGAGTAACAAGCGTTTAAAAGAAGAGTAGGAAGCTAGGGGTTTACAAGTTGGGCGTGGAGAAAGGTTACGCCACCAGAAAAAGTTGGTGCTGCATCAACCTGCGATCAGGCTCTATTTTCGTTTCGCTCGGTGAAACATTCAGGCAGGACGGGCGAAACGAAAAATAGAGCCTGATACAATCTTTCTACGGAACGTCTACCGCCCACTTTTTTGATTGATTGACCTTCAACAAAACAGCCAATCAAAATTTCTTCTGCTTCCACGACCCTCGGTATGCAAATTTCCAATAACGGCAATTCGCAAAAAGTCACGCAAATATCGGCAAAATAAGAAAATCATAGGCTGCGATATATCTTCAGGACACAAGTACTCAAATTTACCCAATTGCGGATTGTACATGGTTGCTCTGTCTGAGGTGAAACTGAATGAAAATTCAAAACACGACGAGGTTGTCATGTACCAAAATACGCTGCATGCTTGAATCCTTTCCCATTTCAGGTGTTATCCAGAAATATTCTCTTCGCATTTGTCACCGATTTTTTGGGTAAAAAACCTTGGGCAATTAAGAGAAGTACGTTCAGTTTCATTCTTTAGAATAAAGATATAAATAAAACCTTTTATAAACAACGGAGTATTTTTAATTTAATTTAGTTCCAGAAGTGATAACTATTTGAGATTAGCAGCAAATTTTATCTTTAAAAGCAGCGAATTTTAAAACGAAGAACATTTACTCTAAAACTAGTCAGATCCTTTGATGTAAATGTCAGAGATCTCTAAAACGACATAAGTGTTAAACAATGAATGAATATAAACTGAAATCGTTATTACCATTTGGTTACGGCTCTCGCCAAACACCGAATTATCGGTTGACTTGTTGATCATTCTTGGCGAAAGATACTTGTTCATCTGCTGTTCGGTTTGTTTCGTAAAACGCGGAAACAGCCACTACCCTGTTCATCTTATCAATACTAGCTGAAAGCCGCCAAATGAAAATTCCGAGACGCAATGCGATAAAACGGAATACATGCTTCACTGTTGCTGTACTTCTCTGCTCCAGGTGAGAGACAGCTTGCGTCAAACCGAACCCCATTCTCAGGAGAGAAAGAAATAGTGACAATTCTCCTAGAACGAAGGGAATTTATTAGAGAAACACATTTTACTTCGGCAGACTTGTTCCTTGGTTGTTCCTCGGCGATGGCGGTCAAATCGAAATTGTGAGCGAGTCTCGTAGACAATTTACTTCCGTTGACAGCTCTATTGTTAAAGGGCCAATCAGAATGCGAGATTCCCGCGGCCAACGAGCGAGAGACCAACGTAAGAGAATATGAAAGCGATGCTAAAATTCGGCCTGATCGCACGTTAGTGGTGCATCCAATGAAAAAACGACAGAGTAGTAGTAGTAGTAGCAGTAGTAGCAATAGTGGTAGTAGTAGTAGTAGTAGTAGTATTAGTAGTAGTAGTAGTAGTAGTAGTAGTAGTAGTAGTAGTAGTAGTAGTAGTAGTAGTAGTAGTAGAAAACGACGTACCAATGCTTTTTGTTCATACACAAGGGCGCTGCACAATTCGCATACAAACTCGGAAGGGTAAAGACTATAAAAGAATGGGAGACAACTTTTGCTACAAGCCGTGTAAAGTATGAAGACGTTTTCGTCGCCATTTACCATTTCTTCGCTCCGTGTTAAAGAACTCTTGGAACCTGCAATTCGAGAAGTGGGAAAAATAAAACACTCCACTGATACTCTTGAATGGAGAGTGGCGGGGGTGAAACAGGTGATGGTGTCATCCAAGGTTTGCATTTTGATCAGAAACTCCTCTAACCCGTCAACGGGTACACCACGGACACAGGTTCTCAATTCAATCAAGGTCTTGGCATAGGTAGTGGAAGCAAATCAACTCATCTAAACTTTGAAACTGAATTTTTTGAAATCGTTCGATCCTTGACGAGCATGCCTGTGGCTGCCAAACAGGCTACCAAAATACTGTTTTGCAAAATGGGACCCACGATCATGCCGGTGGCGACAATGAGCACAGCCAATCCTATTAAACAAAACATTGTAGAACTTGAAATGAATAAAGATCCGTCGATAACACCACCATTTGAAGATGGCAAAAGGCAAACAGAGAATCCATTCTTTTTAAAAGTTCAGGTTTGAACTTTAAACAGTTGGTTCTAATAAAAAGGTGCATTTAGCAAGGACACTACGGTATTGTTGGTTTGGCTTTCCATGTTTCCAGAATGAATACCGCGAGTACTTCCTTTGCACGGTGGGACGTCCTCCTTCTTTATAGCTGGTGACAATGTCGTCGGTGGAAGCGATATTGGCAATACATTGTCTTGCGGCCATTTGTTGTTAATCATGTAGCAACATCCGTAATTGACGTTGTAACTCCGTTTCACTCAACGATTGAAGAGAACCACGAGGGTGCCCTGTTGGGACGCACGGAGTGGAGACCAAGGTACCGACGTAGAAGGTTGAGGTCGTCTGGGCAACCTCGTCCAGGACGTCCACGCAATGTACTGGCTCTTCTTTTCGGGGAAAGAAATGGACAGCCCCTCTGTGGGGTTCGAGCTATGGAAGAAGGGAAGCCACTGGAATGATTACCATCCCAAGTGGGGAAACCACTCTTATGCTAGGGGATGGTGGTGAAGTGAGACTCCAAATATCTTGTCACGTCTTCCACATCAAGTTGATCTCATTGAGAGTCGCAGGAAATACAAGATTGGACGTGGTGCCTACCCCTGCAGGTGAAACGGTTGCGTAAGGTTGTGGAGGACGTCCGGTGCCACCATCATCTGCCATGCTCGGACTTCCAGGGTCCAAATGACTTCACAAAAAAAGGTTTCGTCGTACTTTCGAATGACCTGTTGAATGGATTGTCCGCGACGTTGTCGAACCATCTTATATACTTCTTGCATGGTTTGGAGGATCGTTGGAGTCTCCAACGATCTTTTTAAACACCGTCCAAAACAAGGTGGGGGTAATCCTCGCAGAAATTTACTTTTTGTCTCTCAGTGCCATCCTCAACGGAGTCACGACTCTTTTGATGATAACGACCTACATCCTTCGTCGTTTAACAAATGGGTCAGCAACCGTCTCTCGTCAAACGAGGCGGGACGGGAGTCCAGGATCAAATACCCTAAGGAACGGGACGTCGCCTGATTAAAGGTGTCCAAGCGGTGGTAAAAGATTGCAAAACATCGTTGCTACCCCCCTCCCCCATTGGTCGTGCGGGTTTTTGAATGCGACGATGTAATGCGCATTGCTGGAAATGCTTTTGGTTTATTTGCCAGCTGGTAACATGTCCTGACACAAGTAAATCACCGTGACGTTTTGATAATGGAGTGCCTGGTAAATAAATCCAACACTCGTTTGTCGTTTCTAACTTCATCCATTAAATCGTCCAACACCACCTTGAGGAAACCATTACACCAAGGCGAAGTGGTTTGGGATCACCTCGTAAATACCACCCCTAATTCTCCCACGGTTGGAAATCGGTCTCTCCAAGCACCACGACAGTAATGGACCTTTTGCGTAAACACGGTTTCTCTACAGCCGGAAGGACACATTACCAGAATGCTAGATGGAGAGTGAAAGCGGAAATCTCTTCCTAACATGATGGAAACGTACCCAAAAAATTACACCGATCAAACGGACTGTTTTCTTATTTCATTAACAACGTCGATGATAACCACTTTTAATAACTTTGTTCCGAACCAAGTCATTACATAATCAACTGTTTGACCATTTGACCCGCTTTATGATCCTTTTCCACATAATTGTGCGTACGTGGACCCTAACTTTCCAGGGCAACAAGGCGTAATCGCTTGCTTGACTTGCAGGGACTTGCCATTGGTCACCACAATCCATCTGTTCAAACTTTCGACTCGTTCGGACGTTTCACGGTAACGCCTAGCTATCCATGACTTCACAGATATGGTCGTGAGTCCATATGGTCGTGAACCAGTGTTTATTAGGTTGATTGTGAGGATCCGTGACGACAATGTGAGCAAGAGGTTGTTTCTTGTCAGGTTTTGAGGGTAAACGGTCGCAAGCCGCGGTCGCGCAAAAAGGCGGTTTCAATTGAGGGTGATCTCGACACGCATGTAAATTGGCGGTTCTGTTACACACGTGATGACCCATATAATTCCCACCCAGCTCACTTCGTTCACCTGGTGGGAGTCATCGGATGTGTAGACAGAACCCATACATACTACTTGGTGGCGAGTGGTGTGTGTGCGAGCGAGAGAGAACGGGGCAGGCTGGCGAGAGCGAGCAACAGGGGCAACAGGGGGAAGAGGGGGCAGGCGGGAAAAAACCGTAATAAGGGGTGCCGGGATTCAAGTTGGAGTGTGGCATTGCTCGGTGGCCGGGAACACAGATGTTCAATTGGAGACTTATTGGTGTAGAGCATGTAAGATTGGTTGCGGAAGGTGGGGAGTGATAAACCAAAGCCGAGCGAAAGGAGTGAGAGCAAACGACAAAATCTGTAAATGTTTTGATCCAGTGTATTCAAATGAACAAAAAAGCGCCAATCGGTGTGACATTTGTCAGCAAACTGCCTCCGGGGAAGCTAGTGGAATAAAGCTTCTATTTCAAAAGTTGTGAATTACAATAACTGCGGTATGTGTCACATCACCGTTTTTTTAACTTTTGTAGAGCATATTAAAATTTGCCGCCAAATAAAAGTATTTATGACTCCTACTCACTTATGTTGAATTTATTGTTTAACGTAAATTATGTAAATTGAACTAAGATGGTAAATACGGGAGGAACGGCAGTGAGAAGGGTTCAACCGGAGGGGGATGGAGTGTATTTTGTGTCTTACGGTATTCTACGCACAATCCACAGAAAGGATTGGGCAATGTCCCAAGACTATCCGGTGACAATAGAAAGCTTATTAGGCAATAGTCACGATTTTGGACGGAAAAATACATAGCTTCGTTTTCATTTAGAGCTATAAGACGTGGCGTGTTCCTCATGTTCGTCCTCTTTGTCTCAAGACCTAACGTTGTGCGAGTTCAACTGTAACAACCTCAACAAATTCGGTTTTCGACACGCCTGTTCCTGAAGTTTAATCGATCTTCTCTCTTTGCTGAATCACAGTTGAGTATATCTTTCTTGTTTTCATATCCGTTATGATGCCTAAACCCAAAGTTCTCATACTGGGCCACTCCTTTGTCCGTCGTTTAGAAACATTTCTCTCCCAGGGTTTGTATAGCAGGGTTAGACATGACCTGAACTTATCGCAATCTGCATAGATAACATTTCATGGAGTTGGGGGTAGCACAGTGGACAAAATAAATGTTTTCGATCTTTATGTAGTTGGGCGCATAAGACCTGACGTAGTGATATTACAACCCGAGATTGTGGGCTCTAAGATAGAGACCCTTGTGCAGCACTTAATGCTCACTTTAACGTGAAATTTATTGTGGTATGTCAAAACAATTATCCGTGCCGTTTGTCCACAAAGCACCCCCTTTTTTTATCATGATCGTGTGGCCCTTCTTGACCTTCTTGCCCTTCTTGACCTTTTGCTGAGTTTTGGCGCCACAAGAGAGAGAGCCCATTTTCTGCGCTATTTGGCACCTTTTGCACATGTTGACATCAACGGCGGCTCCACCAGCCACGCCTCCAGCTTGCATTAGGTCCGTTTCACACCCCCATTTTCTAATGTGAGTACATGTGTACTTATTTATCTTTTGAGACCAATTATGTTCTCAGCCTTTGCGGCACTTTAAGATGTTCCTAGCGGCGGTTTCAATTTTATGGGCTTGCCAAACATGTTGCCGTTTTTATTCTATTTTGAAGTTCACCTTGTGTTCTTCAGTAAACATCACTTCAGTGATACCAACCCGATTCACGCGGCCAACTGGTACGACTTTCAATTGCCAGTAAAGGAATAACGCAGGCAACCACAACGTTGCAGGATATTGCTGCAATTGTCTCCGGCGCAGTTGTAGAAGGCCTCAAAGTAGCAGGGATTTTGTCGGATGTTCCAGCAGAGAAAGAAAAAGAGGACGCTAATCCAGCTGCTTCTATACAGGGGTCAGTAGCAGCTGTGATTCAGTGGAAGTTTCAATGGAAGTTTCAATGGCTAGGCAAAATGTTGTTTTCGGACGGCACAACTCACAGCAAAGGCGTTCTTATTTTTTTCAGCAGCGATCTTCAGATTGATATTAAGAACGTGCAGGGGGATAGCGAAGGCCGATATATCTTTGTGGAAGCACTTGTTCAAGATACACCGTTTCTTTTTGTTAATTTATATGCGCCAACGGAAAGGTGTGAACAATGCCCTTTCTTTGATCGCCTTGCCGAGCCTTTAGAAAACATGAATGCCGACCCCAACAGTCAAATTATCATTGGTGGTGACTTTAACACTCATCTTGACCCTATACTTGATAATCTAGGAGGAAGAATAGAATCCAAACCTTCTGTTAAAAACATTAACGAAATAATGACGGCAATGGATCTTATTGACATTTGGAGAATTCGCAATCCCGAAAAAAAGCAATACACGTGGACTCAAAAGAAACCGTTAATAAGACGGCGCCTAAATTACTGGCTCATCAGCACAGAAATTCAAGATGACATCACGGAAGCAAACATAATCCCTGCTATTAAGTCTGATCATTCGGCAATAACTCTCACAATAAATAGCCTAGATAAGCAACCATTTGGCCCTTCTCACTGGAAATTTAATTCTAGCCTCTTAGACGATGCGACTTATATCCATCTCATCACCTCAAAATATTCCGACTGGCTTAACGAATTCAAAGACGTCAACGACAAACGCGTTCTGTGGGATCTAATTAAGTATAGAATAAGACAAGTTTCTATTAAATATAGCAAGGAAAAAGCTACAGAACGAAGAGCCCGTCTGGTAGAAGCCGAACAAAAAGTTACGCAGTGCGATTTAATCTGCAATACAGACCCTTCAGAGAAAAACATCTATAACCTTGAGACTGCAAAATATGAATACGAACTTCTTTATGACTATATTGTGCGGGGGAAACATTGTAAGGTCAAGAATAAATTGGTATGAAAATGGCGAAAAAAATTCACAATACTTTCTTAATCTAGAAACTACAAGGTCCAGTAAAACCGCGGTCCGTCGACTCTTCGATTCTAAAGGAAAGATAACGGTTAACCCACAAGCTATGATGAACGAACTTAAAAGCTACTATCAAAGTCTATACAGTAGCCTTGATCACGACTCGAATGAGGATCTTTGCTCAGATTTTTTGGATAACAATAGTATCCCAACTCTAAGTGAACAATCAATGTTGGTATGCGAAGGAAAGCTTTCGCTCACGGAATGCCATAAAGCTCTACAAAAATTTCCAAACGGTAAAACGCCGGGTAATGATGGCCTTACTGCCGAGTTTTACAAATGTTTTTGGAACTTACTAGGTCAGCAACTTACGGACTCCTTAAATTTCTCTTTTGAGAACGGCGAATTATCTAACTCACAAAAACAGGCTGTCATTAGGCTTATAGACAAAAAAGACAGGAACAGAAGATACATTAAGAATTGGAGACCTATTTCTCTTTTAAATGTCGACGTTAAAATTGCCTCGAAAGCCCTCGCCTCGCGTTTAGAAAAAGTTTTACCAGAGATCATACAACCTGATCAGTATGCTTATGTCAAAGGAAGAACGATATTCGATGCCGTTAGGACAATTGACGATATTATGGAATACACTAAAATCAAACAGCTACCTGGACTAATGGTTGCTTTCGGCTTCGAAAAAGCTTTCGATTCATTAAGTTGGCCTTTTTTGTTTAAAGCTTTGAAATCTTTTAACTTTGGTGAGTCCTTCATTAAATGGGTTTCTACACTTTATTCCAATATTTCAAGCTGCGTCCTCAACAACGGCTTTGCGACACAAATGTTTGAAGTACGCAGGGGTGTTAGACAAGGTGACCCGCTGTCGGCCTATCTTTTCATCGTGGCTCTGGAGGTATTGCTTATCAAAATTCGTTGCGATAAGGAGATCAGAGGAATTATGGTTGAAAATAGAGAAATAAAATTTGCAGCTTTTGCTGATGACTTAACTACATTCTTACAAGGAATCAACTCCTTTCAACGCCTTTCTATAATTCTAGACGGCTTTGGAATCTGCTCAGATCTGAAACTAAATGCGGAGAAGACCGAAGCTTTATGGTTGGGGAGCAATCACGAGAACCCTCCGTATATCGATATAGAGAAAGTTAATAAACCAATCAAGATTCTAGGGGTGCATTTTACTTACAACTGGCGCAAACGTCAAGAACTAAATTTCGATGCTGTATTGAAATCGATATCGAAAACTCTGAAGGGGTGGAAATGGAGGAACCTCACCCTATATGGGAAAATCCAGGTCGTGAAATCCTTCGTCATACCCAAATTTATGTTTCGTGCTTCTCTCATCTGTCTCTCTAAAGATATCATAAAACAGGCTAACTCCGTTATTTATAAATTTATTTGGAAAGGAACGGATAAAATCGAACGTCTCGCTATTATCAGCGATTACAAAAACGGTGGTTTAAGAATGCCTCACATTGAAACATTAATCGACACACATCGCATTATGTGTCTTAAAAAATATTCTCAGGACTATATTTCCCTTTGGAAGCACATCCTGTCTTTTTTTCTGAAGGACTACGGGGGCAAATTTCTTTTGCATTGTAATTTTAGTGTTGCTGATTTACCTAGCTATCTTCCAAATTTCTATAAAGAGTGTTTCACAGTCTGGTGCAAACTATCAACCTTATCTGTTTCAACTCGCGAACATGTCCTAGAACAATTATTATGGAACAACCAATTCCTTCGCATTGACGGAAAGCCCGTATTCTGCAAGAAAATATCTTCTAACGGTATAATATCCCTTGGAAGCATATTGACAAAAAATGGAAATCTCAAACCTTGGAATTTTTTTAAAGTAAATGGACTAAATCCCAACGACTATCTTCTACTTATAGGTCTTTATAAATCGTTCCCTTTTGCATGGAAAAAGCTCATTAAATCCAATGATGAAGCTGATGATCCATCTATCTCTCAAAACACTGCCCTTAAATTCACTCTTAATTTGAAGGACGATACTCTGAGCCTTGACTCAATTACAACCTCAAAACTGTACTGGAAACAGATAGAGACTATTCAGGTCTATCCCTCTGCACGAGTCAAATACACTACTCGATTTTCTACTTGCAATCTTGATTGGGATTCAATCTATCTGATTCCGCACCTTGTCACCCTAGACACCAAAACGAGAACTTTTCAATATAAAGTACTTAATCGAATAATCTTTACTAACAAAACACTATACAAAATGAGGTTAGTCGACTCACCTCTTTGCACCTTTTGTAAAATTTCAGATGAATCCCTCGAGCATCTATTATGTAGTTGTGAATTTACTATAGCTTTCTGGAAGTCTGTTGTTCTTTGGGTAAAGTCTTTACACATTGACATTGACCCTCTAAACGATTGCGACATCATTTTTGGTCTTATACAAAAGAGGCCTCACTGGCTGCTTTTAAATCATATAATCATTGCTGGCAAACAGATTATCTATCAAAACCGTCTGAAAAACTATGTACCATTACTGTCTCATCTTATAGCTAAATTAAGGTATACAGAATCTATTGAACGAGCAATAGCTAAAAAGAACAACAGACTTAACATACACGAAGGGAAGTGGAAGCCTTTGCTTAATATTTAATGTATCAAAAAGATCCTGTACCGCTGGAAAAATTTAAATTTAATTAATTATTAAATTATTTTTTTTTAGGTGTGTATAGGCCGTTTATCTTTATCTATGACAGTGATGTAATGCAATGTATGTAGTGTAACGTATGCAACGTAGTCAGTAATCTCAGTCGATGTGTGTATGTAAAGATGTTAAAATGACAATAAAAAAAAATTCCTTTCTAGTCAAAAAAACTAAAAAGAAGCTGTGATTCAGGACCTTACGGGTGAGAAACATGCACCTCTACTAGAAAAAAAGTAATTATACTTCTAATCCTAGTCCTTAAGTAACGCAACCCCTGGCCGAGGCTAATGGCCGCCCTGAGATTATTCATCACCAAATTGCTGTCCTGCTCGCCTCTAGAATTCCAGATAAGATTCAATCAAAAATTTGGGCGAACGAATGCATTGATTTGGGAACACTGTTGCACAGAACATCTCCGAGCGATTCTAAGGGCCAGGGGCGGACGGAGGATTTTGTGATAGAGGGGGCCGAGAGATATAGTAAAGTGTCAATGTGGGCGCGATAGCCAACATCTGGACCGCCAACGGCGCGACATTCTAGGGAGGTCCGGGGACATGGTCCCCCGGGAAAATTTTTGAAATTGAAGTTCTCTGAGGTGCAATCTAGTGCATTCTGGACGCTTAAATTCAGCAAATGCCTGGATTACAAATTGAACACGTAATGCTGAAATATTTAATAAAACAAAGGTGTGGTTGTGGTCAAGGAAATAGTTAACACTTTATGATGCTAGCAGGGGCCGTAGCAATTGCGGCGAGAGCACAACCTTCCAACAAAGGCGGCAACATTTTCTCCCTGAAAAATTGACAAATCTAGTTTCTTTGAGACCGACCATTGGTCATTTGCGACTAAAAATGTAGGCTTCGGGCACAGATTCTAAGAGGATTTATCAAAAAATTTGAACAAGCGAAATGTATCCCAAGGACATGACTTTAAGAACAATCATAAGAACAGTCATTGCAGGGATTTAAAAACAATCATAAGAATATTCATTGCAGGGGATTGATAAATGTCATCCTTCTCTGGTTGCGCTTGGCACAGTCGTCAATAATTGCATCATAATCCAGAGCTATGTCCGTGTGAATAAAGAGCAGCAACAGTGCGTTGAGGCGATCTTCTCTCATGGTGCCATTAAAACTACTCTTTACAATGCTGAGTTGCTACGTTCCATAGTTGCACTTGTGACAGGGGCGATCATCAGGGACCGCAGAAAATATATCTAAAGTAACAAAGCACGAAGTACCATCCAACAGACGTTGTTTACAAAAAAATAAAAATTCCCGGACAAAAGGGGGGGGGGGGGGCCGCGCCCCCTCGGTCCACCCCTAAATCTGCCCCTGCTAAGGGCAATTTTGTCATGCAAACAACGCACTCTGCCGATCGGCCGGTCATTAGTCTTGAGAACGTCCAAAAAGCAAAACGAATTACCACAACTGATCAATGGATAACAGCATTTCAGACTTTTGTCGCTATTTACACGGTGCAAATTCCCAAACGACGCACAAGCATTAATGAAATATAGCCAGACAGTGCGGGACCTGGCAGCCAAAAACGTTCGTTGGCGTTATTATCATGAAAATTTCCGTTTTTTGAGGCAATAAACACCTTTCCCTCCGGACCAGATCCATTGGGAACTGTGGTTGCAGGCACACCACATGCAAAAACCGGCTCCCGTTGTTTCGTCGGATGCGCGCAACAAAAATTTAAAACCGCCTTTTCCGCCCGGCTATTGTTGGAAATTTCACAGAGGGGAAAAATGTTCCGGCTGCAACTTTAATCACAAATGTTTCAAATGTGGATCCCCGCACCCAGCAAACAAAAGTGTTTTTCCCAGGCGAACAAAAAATCAAAAATCAAACGTCGCGAGCAACCACCACAACAGCAGCTGCATCTAGCAAATCCCGCCCTGTCTCGTCCACTGTCAACACCAATCAAAGTCGATAAATTGCAGGCGTATCTTGATGGATATCCTTTTAGATCTAGACAATACTTAATTGATGGCTTCCGTTTTGTTTTTTTCCATTGATTATGTTAGACCTCGGAGTAATTGTTCATCCACAAATCTTTTATCAGCGATTACTAATCCTAAGGTCTTGACGAAAAATAAGTCGGTCCATTTGACAATCAGCCATTTCCAGTATTTCATATCTCGCCCCTAAGCTTAATTCCTAAAAAAGTACCCGGGGAGTTTCGCTTAATTCATCACTTGTCTTTTCCAGAGGGGCGTTCAATCAATTCACATATTGGTCTGGATAAAAGCAGGCAAACTACTATTTTTTTAAAAAATGAACAACTACTTTCAGTTTGACACAAGACATGTTTCGATCGTTCAACGATCATCATCAGTTGTGAGTTCGTTTACAATTGCGGTTTGAATTTGTACAAGCAATGGCGTTACATTTCAAAAGTGATACATTTCAAAGTTAACGTATAACATTTAAATGCGCGAGACATAGAAAGTAAGAACATAGAACATAGAACATAGAGAACCATGTTCATAGAACATAGAACAACTGTTGTGCGCGCGAGTCTAAATACATGGCAACGAAAACAGTATACTATACAAAGTAAATTACAATATTACACAAACGTATATAAATAAATAAAATTAAATAACACGACACTAATGTATAAGAAAAATAACATAATATTAGAACCAAAGCGTTAAGTCAGCATGTTTGAGCTGCTTATTTAACGTGGGGTTTTCCCAGCGGATGTGGACAGCCTCTTTTAAAATTAGCTGCAGTCTATTGCGTGCGGAATCTACAATAGAAAAGCCGTTCTTAGAACAAAGCCTACGTCATGCCTCAGATTGTTGCAGATGTTGGAAAATATGTGAGTTCCTCTCCCTACTCAGATGCTCACGCATGTGCGTTGAAAGATGACGGCTAGTTTTGCCGATGTAACGGGCATTACATCCTGCACAAGAACATTTGTAGACAACGCGCGAACGGAGATCAAGAGGCACAGCATCCTTCACACTAAACATGCTACTGACTTTAAAAGACGAAAAAACTAACTTAATTTCAATGCTAGTACAATAACGTTTGACAAGTTTACGCAATCTCTTCTGTGCTTCTGCAGTAAAGGATCCTACATAAGGTAACTTAAAATAATAAGATGAAACGGTTTGTTGAACCCCAGAGCTTAAAGTAGTTGTTCATTTTTCAAAAATTCACATATTCCGAAAATTGCATCAAGTGTTCACTATGCTAATATTGACAATGCGATAAGATTAGTTAGGCGCACAGGCAGCGGAAAAAAGTTGTGCACTTGCCAAAACTTATATGAAAAATGTATTTCGTCTTATTCCGGTCAGCGCTTTGGATTACAACTTGCTTGGGATTTGTTGCGCAATAAATTATACGTTGATAGAAATCTTGCCATAAGGCTTTCCAGTTCCTGTAAAATTTTGAGTGTTTTAGCTCCGCTATAGAATGGGTAGCACGTACTAAATTGCCAATAACAGGCATATTGCACCCTTTAGATGACTTTCTTATCGTCACCAAATCTATTAAATCTTGTGATAATGAGTTAACAACTCTCCTTAAGACATGTGATGAAATAGGCGTGCCAATGGCGCCTGAGAAAACAGTAGGTCATAGCTGTGTTTTGCCATTCGCGGGCATTGAACTAGACACAACAAAGATGGAAGCGCGACTTCCTTGTGACAAGCTTACTAAATGTCGTTTTCCTATTCACCATTTTGTTCATAGGAAAAAGGTGACTTTGAAAGAATTGCAATCTTTAATTGGTCTTCTTAATTTTACTTGTTCTGTGATAGTACCTGGTGGAACTTTTTTCCCCTGTCTAATTAATTTAACAGTGGGGATCAAACTCCCCCGTTATTTTCTATGCCTAAATCGTAAGACCCAATCCGATCTTCAATTATGGCTTATTGTCCTAGAATCCTACAATGGTAGATCCTTCTTTTTAGATTATATTTGGCTTTCCTTTGCTAAACTGCATCTTAAAACTGATGCGGCAGTCTCGTTAGGTTATGGCGCAGTGTTTGGCTCGCATTGGTTCCTCGATAAATGGCCTAATAGCTGCTTCGGTAGAAATATCATAATTTTAGAATGGTTTCCTATAGTTATAAGTATTTCCATATGGGCATCAAAACAAACAAATAAGTGTACTCTGTTTCACACCGACAATCAAGGCTTAGTGGAAGTGATCAATAAGAAAACAACTAAGGACAAAAGGCTCTTAGTTCTCTTGCGTGAGCTCGTTTTGCAGTTTTTAAAACATAATGTTCTCTTTCGGGCTGTTCAGGTGCCTAGGGTGCTCAATGTCAAAGCTGATGCCTTATCGCGCTTACAGGTCAGACCCCTCGGTAATGTAGTTGGTAGACACACATGGTGTGACGGAGCTAACTTGCGGTAACCCTTGAGAATTTGTCGAATGATTGCAATCTCTGTAGGATCATTTACTCCTGCTAGCTTGTGAGCATAGCCAATAGCTGATAAATAACTGGTAACAGTCGAGCAAACGTAATCAAGTGAATAAAGATTTGACACAAATAGTGCTATAACAGCTGGTGGTAAAGGTAAAACTAATTAATATTGTGTCACCCAAAGAAGAACTGTGCAGAGTCTGGAAATAGTTTCCAGGATCGTTTGTAACCTTCCGTAGAACCCTTATTTACACTAGCATCTAAAACCTTTTAAAGTTACAGAGGCCAGCTCTCCGGAAGAAGGGCACTCGAACATGAGGCGGTTCGTGATGCATGCCTTGGCCAAGGGACTTGAATTTCGTGACCTGAGGGTCCAACATAGGTTTGGTTTGGCAGGATGCGGGATGAAGCTTAAAATCGAGGCGGGATGTGGGATACGAGAAATTTTAAGGGCGGGATGCGGGATGAAAATATGACAGTGAGACCGGGAATTGCTCTGTTTCGTAGGCGGGATACAGGATAGGACGGGTATATGCAGGATCATAAGTTAGCTCAAATTACGAGACACATGACCTCAGAGACATTAAAAATTATTAATTTGCGTTATAAATGGCCTTAAATGATCCCCAGAAAACGTGCGTTAAAAGGCGTAAAATAGACCTTTTCCTGTCACAGGATTTTCTGATGTTACATCGTTACTCTGTGTCGCTAACGGGAGTGGGGTGGATGAAGTCTCCCTTGCCACCTTGAATGTAGTGTATATTATTAGCGCCGGGCGTCCAGAATGCCTAATGCCACACACAGTTGCACCTCATGGAGACGGAGTTGTTGTGTCAGATCCTGAGAGTCACCGCGTCTTGAAATGGTCCAGATGTAAGCAAAATGTTCAAGTTTTCGCGGGTGATGTCATTCCAGGGAATAATGATGGACTTGCAACAAAATGTAGGCTTTTTTAGCCCTCTGGTATTTGCCGGAATTCAATAACGTGGTATATGTTTGTGACATACAAACAAGCTAAATTGAGATCGGAGAGCACCAGACGTATGACTACTGTAACCCTTCAGGTGAGATCGTTAGAGTGGGCAGGTGCTTACAGGTTCTAGAGGAGAATGTCGCATCTATCAGGGAACTGAACTGCCGTTTGCTACTTTCTCTTAAATGGTTCTGAAGGAAGTGTGGCAGCAAAGATGGTCGGTGAAGCTACTCAAACGTGAATTGATCCGCTGGGATATGAAGACACCAACCTACCGAGCTGCATGACACTGGATATAGAAAATCTGCATTCAGTCGTTTATCACAAAAGTCTCCACAGCTTTCCGATATGCGCACGACTTTGGAAGCACAGCAAAAGAAGGGCTAAAACGCACAACATCGAGATCGGCTTATCGTTACACAAGCGGTGGGTCACAGTTCCGGAGAGAACACTGGGCCTTTTTGAAATACCATCAATCCCACTACCTCCAGCGAACAAAGCCACGTAAGATGAAATTTTCAATGATGCGAGAGTGGTCAAGAGCGCATTGGTCCTCTGTGTGACAAAGAACTTTGCGCCTGAAAACCACCATGGCAAGGGCTGTAGATTACAGATAACCTGTATCGAAAGGAAGTCCAGGTTGGAGGAAAAAAATCAGTCTCCAGTCAACTACTAATGCCAGAACCGAAGACACACCAAACCAGGACGAACAGCACAGTACCGTGGAAGAGAAGTGACAGAATTCGACTTGAGTAGCGATGAAGAAAGTTGTGCGGGAGAAGGTTAAGGAAGAAGAAAGCAATTTAAGGAATCTACAAATTACGTGACATGTCGATTTTCACATGGGCGCAACATCCCGATTTGGCAGTTTTACAGTCGATTCGTTTTGTAAAGTAAACCTGAATCAGGAGACCAACTGTCTCTTAGAAATGGGCAGTACGCGTCGTTGCTGACAGTTACTTTCACTTGCGCTGGAATTGATGGTGATGGATGGTGATGATGATGATTATGACAATGGTGATGATGACGACGATGATGATGAATTTTGATTACCAAAGAAAACATTTTATACAAACGTGGGCGACTAGAAAGACTAACGACAAAGCTTGGATTCTCCAGCGCCTTCTCAAGGCGCAACCTGCCCGTCACCTGAATTGACGTAAGCGTGTATCTTTTCAACCCAAACAAAAAGTTTTCAGAAAAAGAGTGACCGCTTCGTTCAATCCTCCTTTAGTGGAGTTTTTGTTTGTCTCACTTATAAAGACACCAAGGAAAAACCGTTTTTTAAAATCTAAATATGCAGTAAGTCTTTGCCTTTCTCCGTAATGAGAGTACATTATCAATACTGTAAAGGCTATAAATTGTTCATCAGTTGAAAAATGGAGGTGAACTAGAGCAATGTGGGTTTAACCAGGCGGGATCGGGATGAAAATGCTCATTGGGGCGGGATGGCGGGATAGACAGAAAAATAGCGGCGGGATTAGGGTTTGAAAAAGCCTATGTTGGACCCTCTACCGATATTGACCCGACTCATTGGCTCATTAAAGCACACAACTGAGTCAGCGTATCAATTTAATATGTTGTCGGCCATGTGCTCTTTAGCCCTTTTTGCATTTTTACGTATTGGGAGAGATTACAATTAACAGTACTGATGATAATACTCTTATGACGGTTCCAAAACTAGAACGATTAGTGAATAGCCAAGGGCAAGTCACTGCCCTGCAGCTCACCATTTCTAAGTACAAACGTTAGTAGTATTGCCGGACCCTTCAGATCGGCTAGATTCGTTTTATTGTGAGGGTTCTCATCGGCTGAGAAGCCAACCAAGTGACTTGCGGAAGAATGGTGATTGGTAAACTGGGGAGTGACGTCATACCGGAAGTGACGACATAAATAAATGCCGAAATAAGGGGAATAATCACCATAGCAACCATCTTACCACGTGACCATGGACACTTCGTGACGCGTACATGACGTGCTGGAGTAGTCCTCTGGCAAGAATGGGAAACTGCTGACCAGTAAGTGAAGGGTGGATCGCGGGCTCAGAAGGTCGAAAAAGGAGACGGTTCGTGACGCTTACATGAGGTACCGCAATAGCCCCTGCCCCCCAGTGACGTGAATTTAAATGATGATAAACGGGTGTGGTACCTACCCTATTTGTTTTTACCCATCATCCTTTTAGATCCACTTGCTATAAAAAAGTAAATGGGTGGGTGTACACCCTCCCCTATCCATTTTTCCCGTGATCCTTTGCAATCTTCTTGGTATAAAACCCTCGGCATGTCAAGCGGGTCTTTACTTTCAGCTTTTGTCCGTTTTCAAGATGACACAGGAGAAGACAAGAGAGAGCTTAGACGATCTGAACAGTTTTTTAAATGTCCATGACGACGGGACCTTGAATGAGGCGGGGATCGAGGAAAGAATGCAACTGGAGAGAACGGAGGTAGAGGACGAAAGGCTAAGAAGAGATCCCTTCATGGAGTTAATGGAAATGAAACAGAAGCAACGGGAGCAAAGGAAAAGGTATCGCGAGAAACACCCTGAGATTTTTCTGGAGCAAAAAAGAAGGTACTGCAAAAAAACCACCCTTAGGTCATACGTGACCAAAACAGGAGATACAGCCAAAAGAATCGGGAGAAATTGACAAAGATTAAACTGATAAAGGATCGCGAGTCACACCCTGAAGGAGTCCTCAAGCATCAAAAAACAGCAAGTGGACGTGCTAAAGAAGAAACGCCCCCTAATTAAGTAAAAAAGTATTAAAGGCCAATGGCAGGCGAACGCCCAGTGCTACAACAACATCAAACGAGAGCAGGAGGAACAGTCATCATGTTGAATGAACACTTTTTATTTTGATTGTCAAAGATAACCTGTGAGTCAAGAAAAAACGACAATTTTTTGTAAAGGAATTTTTGTGAAAATTTGAATTAAACACTGGTTATTTTTTCAACAACAACAGCAAACTCTCTGTCTGTGTCCATGCTTTGTTACTTTGTATTGGCGGGCTGCAAACGTTCTAATATTTGTTGTTTTTTAGGTTCACCAATGGGTGGTTAGAGGAGGGGTACCCTACAACAACTGTCACAATAGCAACAGTATCAAAAAAAGTGGAAAAGTACTGCAACACTCCTTGGAAAACTCGAACCATATTTGGGTGGTTAGAGGAGGGGGCACCCCTTTGGAACGCGCAAGCGGTGCTGGGAAATATAGAGGAAAAATAGGGGGTGGTGGTACCCCCTCCTTCATTATAGGCCAACCAGATATCTTGGTGGAGATGACAGGCGTCATGCAACCAATCTCCATCAAGTGGGTGACTCACATGATGTCTGTCACGTCATACCTTTCATGTGGCCGAGGCCTTTCACGTGGCAATAAATGAAGGGGTAGCCCCCTACCCCTCTTGTCTTTGCCAAGGATTTTTTGCGAGGGCGACTACAAAGGGAAACGATTTCACTTGGAGACGCAACAGTGATAATAATAATAATATTAATAATAATAATAATAATAATAAGAATAAGAATAATAGATCACGTGACTCTGCTGACCTGTTGGGAATGTCTGTTATGAAATTTTGACCAACTCCCGTGTGGCAGGAATGACCCTATGGTGACCGGTAGGAATTGCAGGCTCATATTTCAGGGAAAAGCGATGTCCATTAAGGTTGCAGGGTCCTGTCTAAAAGAAAAAGACTGCTGGCTGATAGACATTGCAGGCTCAGGCCTTAGGAAAAGACCGTTGACTAGGATCAGGTCATAAAAAAGACGTCTAATTAGCAGGGTAGGCTCTCTGGAGAATTGGGATCTTGAGCTCCGGTCCAGTGGAGAGTACTGCTGGCTACCTCAATTAGAGAAAAACCCTGCCCAATAAGGCTTTTGCGGGCTGAGGCTTCAGAGGAAGACTACTGACCAGAACAAATTTTTACGCGTTTTCTTACAGCGATTTTCTGCGATACCTTGCAATGCCTTGCAGCATACACAACCACCTCTAACCCTCCTCCTAGGGTGCCCTTATCTGGACGGAAACTAGACCCTAGGAGATGCCCCACCTCCGGTCTTCGTTGATCCCATACATCACTCTGTCAAACCTCTGTAGCTACAGACAGCCCAAGGTAGCTTCAAGTAGCTCAAACATGAACATTTCTTAAGACAATAATTGAGCAAAAGCAACCTTGGAGAGTTCACGTGACAATCACTTTTATTCACGTTCGTTACAATACAATTTCATCTGTTCAACTCAGTTCAGTTCTTCGTCTCAAGGTCAACTTTCTTTGTCTTCTTCGTCTTCTTCTCCTCCTAATCCTCCTCTTCTTCTTCGTTCTTAGGGACTGGCCGCGGATGAAAAATTCTGTTTAATAAAAATTTTCGCCTTTCCACGGCTGCGTCCGCGGCCTCTTTTAATCCACATCTTCTTTTTCGTCCATGAAACGATGTAGGGTGTTCATGACTGCTTTGTGTACGGGATCACGTTTAAGACGACGGAACCACTTGAGATAGTGCAAATACAACCTCCGTAACTGTATTCTGAAATTTGGCAATAAAGCATTGAAAGCTTTGGCTTCAACAACCGCTTCAGATGCCCTCTTTTCCAGTAACCGCTCCACTTGTTTTCCGAAGCGTGAAGTAAGGGACTCTTTAACTTTTGCACGGAGATCTTCACATGGATCACCGCTGTCATATTCCAACTCACTGTCGTCTTCGTCCTCGGAATCAATTCCCATGTTTTCATCGTCAGTTTTTTATCCTCTGAATCTCCGTTTATGCTTCCTTCGTATGAGCCTACTTCAGACACCACGTCCTCTGGCGAGACAGTAGCCATGGTTGTACTTTCCCCTTGTTGTGTTTCTAAACGTTTCCAACAACCCCGCTTCTCGTGACTGTCTCTATTGTAACTTCGACTGAACGGTTTCTGACAATACTGGAAAGGATGTGCCATACACTAACTCATGCAGACTCGGCGCTCTTTTACTCAAAATGAACATCATGCGCTTGGCGCCTATTTATATATGTTCACAGTGCAACTCAATTTGAGTGAGTGACTCAAACTCATAATGAGCAACACATTTTGAGCACGAGTAACTCGGTTACTCGATGAGTTCCTCACCCATATACTCATAGTGTATGAGTAACTCATAATGAGCAAGGCATTTTGAGCGCGAGCAACCCAGTTACTCGACGAGTTGCTCACCCATACACTCATAGTGTATGAGTAACTCATAATGAGCAAGGCATTTTGAGCGCGAGCAACCCAGTTACTCGACGAGTTGCTCACCCATACACTCATAGTGTATGAGTAACTCATAATGAGCAACGCATTTTGAGCGCGAGTAACCCAGTTACTCGATGAGTTGCTCACCCATATACTCATAGCGTATGAGAAACGCATAATGAGCAATGCATTTTGAGCGCCAGTAACTCAGTTACTCAGTGAGTTGCTCACCTATACACTCATAGTCATGTATGAGTAACTCGTAACGAGTAAATCAAAATGAGCAACCCATTTTGAGCGCGAGTAACTCGGCTAGTTGCTTATAGTATATGAGTAACTCATAATGGGCAACTCATGTATGAGTAACTCATAGTGACTAACTCATAATGAGCAACCCATTTTGAACGCGAGTAACTCAGCTAGTCGATGAGTTGCTCACCCAAATGCTCATAGTATATTAGTAACTCATAATGAGCAACTCAAATGTGAGTGACTCATAATGAGCAACGCAGATTGAGCGCAGGTAACTCAGTTACTCGATGAGTTTCTAACAAATATGTTCATAGTGTATAAGTAACTTAAAATGAGCAACTCATGTATGAGTAACTCATAATGCATTGCTCATTATGAGTTCCTAATGCGCTATGAGTATATGGGTGAGCAACTCATCGAGTAACTGGGTTACTTGCGCTCAAAATGCGTTGCTCATTGTGAGTTACCCATATACTATGAGTATATGGGTGGGCAACTCATCGAGTAACCGAGTTACTCGCGCTCAAAATGTGTTGCTCATTATGAGTTTGAGTCACTCACTCAAATTGAGTTGCGCTGTGAACATATAAATAAGCGCCAAGCACATGGTGCTTATTTTGAGTAAAAGAGCGCCAAGTCCTCATGAGTTAGTGTATGGCACATCTTTGCCAGTATTGTCAAAAACCGTTCCGTCGAAGCTACAATAGAGATCGTCACGAGAAGTGGGGTTGTTGGAAACGTTTAGAAAAATAACAAGGGGAAAGTACAACCATGGCTACTGTCTTCCCAGAGGACGTGGTGTCTGAAGTAGGCTCAAACGAAAGAAGAATAAACGAGGATTCAGAGGATAAAGAAAATGACGATGAAAACATGGAAATTGATTCCGAGGACGAAGACGAGAGTAAGTTGGAGTATGACAGCGGTAATCCATGTGAAGATCTCCGTGGAAAAGTTAAAGAGTCCCTTACTTCACGCTTCGGAAAACAAGTGGAGCGGTTACTGGAAAAGGGGGCATCTGAAGAGGTTGCTCAAGCCAAAGCTTTCAATGCTTTATTGCCAGATTTCAGAATAAAGTTACAGAGGTTGTACTTACACTATCTCAAGTGGTTCCGTCGTCTTAAACTTGATCCCGTACACGAAGCAGTCATGAAAATCCAACGTCGTTTCATGGACGAAGAAGAAAATATGGATTATGAAGAGGCAGCGGACGCAGCCGTGGATAGGCGAAAATATTTATTAAACAGAATTTTTAAACTGCGGCCAGTCCCTAAGAACAGAGGAAATTTTATTGTAACGAACGTGAATAAAAGTGATTGTCACGTGAACTCTCCAAGCTTGCTTTTGCTACAATTATATTATTGTCTTGAGAAATGTTGATGTTTGAGGTACTTAAAGCTACCCTGAGCTGTCTGTAGCTACAGAGGTGTGGCAGAGAGAGGTATGGATCAACAAAGACCGGAGGTGGGGCACCTCCCTTGGTCTAGTTTCCGTCCAAATAAGGGCACCCTAGGAGGAGGGTTAGAGGTGGTTGTGTATGCTGCAAGGCATTGCAAAGTATCGCGGAAAATCGCCGGGAGAAAACGCGTAAAAATTTGTTCTTTAGTGACTGGTCAGTAGTCTTTCTCTGAAGCCTCAGCACGTAAAAGCCTTAATGGGCAGGGTTCTTCTGTAATTGAGCTAGCCAGTAGTACTCCAGTTGGGCCGAAGCAGAAGATCTCAATTCTCCAGAGATCCTAGCCTGCTGGTTAATTGTCTTTTTTCTGACCTGATCCTAGTCAACGGCCTCCAATGTCTATCAGCCAGGAGTCTTTTTCTTTTAGACCGGACCCTGCAACCTTAATGGACGTGGCTTTTCCTTAAAACATGAGCCTGCAATCCCTACCGATCAGCATAGGGTCATTGCCGCCACACGGGAGCTGGTGAAATTTTCATACCATACTTTCCCAATAGGTCAGGAGAGTCACGTGATCTATTATTATTATTATTATTATTATTATTATTGTTGTTGTTGTTGTTGTTGTTGCGCCTCCAAGTGAAATCGTTTCCCTTTGTAGTCGCCCTCGCAAAAAATCCTGGGCAAAGACAAGAGGGGTTGTGGGTACCCCTTCATTTATTGCCACGTGACAGGCCTCGACCACATGAAAGGTATGATGTGACAGACATCATCTGATGAAATTATGAATATATGAAATTCATATATTTGAACTACGGAATGAAGAAATAAATGTAAAGAAGATCCTCGCAGTTATTAACGCAACTTATGCAGTTGCGAAAAGAAAGCCTGAAAAAATCAGGCTTGCCGGGATTGAAACCCTGACCTCTGCGATACCCTTGCAGCGCTCTAACCAATTGAGCTAACAAGCCAACTGGGAGCTGGTCCTTAAATTGGTTCGTTTCATCTTCATCTTTCCCGGGTTTATTACGAACCAATTTAATGACCAGCTCACAGTTGGCTTGTTAGCTCAATTGGTTAGAGCGCTGCACCGGTATCGCAGAGGTCAGGGTTCGAATCCCAGCAAGCCTGATTTTTTTCAGGCTTTCTTTTCGCAACTGCATAAGTTGCGTTAATAACTGCGAGGATTTTCTTTACTTTTAAGACATCATGTGAGTCACCCGCCTCATGGAGATTGGTTGTGTGAGACCTGTCATCTCCACCAAGATACCTGGTTGGCCTATAATGAAGGAGGGGGTACCCCCACCCCCTATTTTCCTCTATTTTTCCAAGCACCCCTTGTGTATTCCAAAGGGGTACCCCCTCCTCTAACCACCCAAATATGGTCCATGCTTTCCAAGGAGCGTGGCAGTACTTTTTCAACTTTTGTTGACACTGTTGCTATGGTGACTGGTGTCGTAGGGTACCCCTTCATCTCTAACCACCGAATGGTGACACTAAAAAACAACAAATATTAGAACGTTTGCAAACCGCCAATACAACGTGGCAAAAACATGGACACAGGCAGAGAGTTTGTTGCTGTTGTTGTTGAAAAAATAACCAGCCTTTAATTCAAATTTTCACAAAAATTCATTTACAAAATTTGTCATTTTTTTCTTGACTCACAGGTCTTGTCTGACAATCAAAATAAAAAGTGTTCATTCAACATGATGACTATGCCTTGTGCTCTCGTTTGATGTTGTTGTCGCACTGGGAGTTCGCCAGCCATTGACCTTTAATACTTTTGGACTCCTTCGGGGGGCGTTTCTTCTTAGGACGTCGAATCGCTGTTTTTTGATGCTTGCGGACTCCCTCAGGGTGTGACTCGCGATACTTTTTCCGTTTAATCTTGGTCAATTTCTACCGATTCTTTAGTCTGTATCTAATGTTTTGGTCACGTATGACCTCAGGGTGGTTTTTTCGGTACCCTCTTTTTTGCTCCAGAAAAATCTCCGGCTTCTTCTCGCGGTACCTTTTTCTTTGTTACCGTTGTTTCTGTTTCATTTCCATTAACTCCACGAGGAGCCTCTTCTTACCCTTTCATCCTCTACCTCCGTTCTCTCCAGTTAAGTTCTTTCCTCGTTCACTGCCTCATTCAAGATCCTGTCGTCATTGACATTAAAAAAACTGGTCAGATCGTCTAAACCCTCTCTTCTCTTGTCCTCTGTCATCTTGTGAACGGACTAAAGCTGAGAGTAACGCCCCGCTTCACATACTGAGGGTCTTATACCCAGAAAATTGCAAAGGATGATGGGAACAATGGATACGGGGAGGGGGTACCCAACCCATATACTTTTCTTATATCAAGTGGATCTAAAAGGATGAAGGGTAAAAAACAAATAGGAGGGAGGGGTACCCCACCCCTTTATTATTTTTAAATTCACGTGACTTTTCTGTGGTAGGGGCTATACTGGTACCTCATGTAAGGGTCACGATCTTCTGAGCCCGCGATCCGCCTTTCACCGACTGGTCAGCGGTTCCCACCCTAAGAGAGGGCTTTTTCGGCACGTCATGTAAGCGTCAAGAAGTGTCCATGGTCACGTGGTAAGGTGGTTGCTAGGGTGATTTATTCCTCTTATTTGGGCATTCATTTATGACGTCACTTCCTCTTTGTTACTTCCGGTATGACGTCACTCCCCGTATCCATCAGTCACCGTCCTTCCGCCAAGTCACGTTGTTGGCTTCTCAGCCAATCGGAACCTTCGCATCAAAACGAGATTAGTGGATCTGAAGGGTCCGACAATATTACTAACATAGTGCTACTGGGCGCCCCTTTGTTATTTATATCCATGTTAAAACAGTATATTAGATTTCATTTCTGCTAAAGGAAACGTCCACGGTCCTCTATTGTGTTGGCCTGATCGGGCACCCTTTAAACGACACTTTTTTGTAGAGCAACTCAGTAGAGCACTTCGTTTTTGTCATCTTTATCCTCCTTTGTATGAATCACACGGTTTTCGAATACCCACTTAGGCTGGTGCCAAAGGTTTTACCGACACACAGATTCACCAGTTAGCATGCTGGAAATCTAATGCATTTCTTAATTATATTAGTACACCTAGCCTATCAACAAAAGTAGCTTAGTCATGAGTTTAGTCCACACGCAGGTGCTGTGACAGTTTCCTTTTTCTCCTCCCAGGTCTATTTTTTCGGTCAGCAGTCTTCAGGTGGGGCGGGCCTCCCTTCAGGAGGCTTGTGGCTTTTTTCTCGTGCTCTCACCTTTGCTAGAGCTTAACAAACGAAAGATTCGTTGCTACTTAATTTATTTGACTATGTATGATTTAATCAATAAATCAGCCATCTCGCATGGCCATAATTTATCCCAAAACTTGGCTGGTTTACATTTCTTTCAGCGCTCTTTGCAAACAAAGCTTGAATGTTGACCAAAAAATTGGCTAAAGTATATTCAATAAGTCGTATTAATTGAGACTGGGGAAGGAGACATAAATTAATTTAAGTGCCGCCAAATAAAACTGTTTATGACTCTTACCCACTTATGTTGAATTAATTGTTTAGCGTAAATTATTAAATGGCAGTGACAAGGGTTCAACCGGAGGGGGATGGAGTGTATTTTGCGTTTAAGGTTATTCTTTGCACAATCCACAAAAAGATTGAGCAATAGTCGCAAGACCATCCGGTGACTTAAATAACAATAGAAAGTTTATTGGGCAATAGTCACGATTTTGGACGGAAAAATACATAGCCTCGTTTTCATTTTTCAGCTATAAGACGTGGCGTGTTCCTCGTGTTCGTCCTCCTTGTCTCAAGACCTAACGTTCTGCGAGTTCAACCCTCCTCCTCCCTTCCTCTACTTCTTATATATTTATCTTACATTACTTTTCTTTTGTATTTGAGTCTGGGCCCTTTTTTTTCTCGTGCCCTCACCATTGCTAGAGCTTAACGAACGAAGGAATCGTTGCTAATTAATCTTAATTGACTATGTTTGACTTACTCAATAAATCGGCCATCTCGCGTGGCCATAATTTATCCCAACACTTGGCTGGTTTACATTTCTTTCAGCGCTCTTTGCAAACAAAGCTGGACTGTTGACCAAAAAAATTGACTAGAGGATATTCAATAAGTCGTATTTATTGCAACTGGGGGAGGAGACATAAATATTTTTTTGCCACAAGGCTGTAATGTTCAACTTCAGTGGCAATGTCTTTTTCAATCTCAGTGGTTTTTGTTAACTGAAAGTTTTCCGGCATCAGCCGTAGGCGGTATTTTTGGATAAAGCGCCCAATAGATTTCAGTCTGTTTCTATATCTTGATATTCAGGAGCACACGACAGAACGTTGGCTGAACTCATCTCCAGCTAGACATGTTAGAAAATGTTTGGTTATTTTCTAATTTAAATTGAAGCGGCGCGTCACGAAAGTTGAAAAGGTTACCGTGTGTCTTAATCAGTAACTGTAACGCTGCTGACATGTTGTAGCGGACTTGTTCAACGAGAGGTGAAAGTAGATAAGGTGTGCTGTAAATAAAAAACTCTTTCTTGCGGTTTCCCGGATACTGGAACACCTGTCAAAAGATCGCTGGGTTTTTCGTTACAGAGCTTTTTTCTTTATCGACCAAATCGCGGTGAATGTGGTGGCTGCTCGTTGAGTTCAGCCGCTGAACAAAAGCTCCTTGAACATATACACCAGCTATTTCTTTTTCCGCAAGATTTTTATTGAGAGCAAAGCTATCGAATTCTTGGGTTTTTTCAAAGGCTAATGCACTTGAAAAGCCAAATCTTGATATTTTAAAGGTTTTTTTTCCTTTAACGACTGTTTTAGTTATATAATTTGCCAGAGTATCAATGTTATAGTGGCCGGGGGGAAGAGGTCCACTAACGAGCAAGCAAGAAAGAAGGCTGACGAACCGTGGTTTTGGGACTGGCTAATCAAAGTAAACTTTGTGTTCGTGTTTAGGGGTGTCGATTGCTAGCCCAACCATTTTAAGTATACAAAAATATTTACATAAAAATATTTACATACAAAGGCTCCTTCATGGATGCGACATTGAAACGGTTTACCTCAACAGCTGGTCAAAAAACCGCACAAGGTGCAAAAATATGGCATGGGCAGAGTTCAAACGTCCCTATCCTCAAGCAAATTTAACAAAGTTCACAACAGAAGCGAACGTTGACGAGCACCACAATGTGACAGCTGAAGCTGATGGTTTGTTGCAGAGCGTGTCTGGCTCAGACCCTAAGTACTGGAGTCAAGACATGAAAGACGCTTTAGGTCTCGTAACGGATGGGTTTAATAATAATTAAAAACAATATTATAATTATAATAAGAACCTTCCCAGAATGCTTTGCACCAGAAAAATTTCAATGCAAAATAACTTAGTTAATGTGTGGTCGAAGAGAATGCTGTACAATGTGTTATTTACAATTTCGTGAAAGTTATCCCTCATATTAACGTTAGGGTGATGACGTCATTATTCACGTGACTATGGCAAAAAATATGTTTTCGCTCACTGCAAGAACAGGCCTCTATCAATTCAAAAGCAGATAACGTGCCCTGATAGTCATTGGAATGCGCAATATGGAAATTGCCAGTTGACATCTGGCGTTTGAAAGTTAAGGTGGCTCTGTACAGGAGCATTTCCCAGGGGACTGGTAAGGAGTCAGTAGCTATGGTAGTTTAAGGCGGAGAGAAACAAAGCTTGGCTAGTTAATAGAACTTCGCATGAAAGTAACGACCATGATATGCTCACTCTTGTGACGTCATTGGTCACGTGACCAGAGCGCACAGAAAATTCAAATCACTTTAAAACTGCTTTAAGCTCAATAAATTCGTAATTTCTCACAGCAATATTGCAGAAAAAATTGCAAGTTATTCAAAAACGTCCATTATTATTTTTCCTTTTGAAAAAAGCACGATGAAAAATGAACCTTAAACTTTTGATAATCCCCTGTTTTGTGAGGTTTTAATATAAATGTAAAAACGAATCAGCATATTTGGTTTCAAACTATGCTCTTTCTAACTACGTTAACAGTTTTTTTTTAAAATTCGTTTTCATAGAGCTTAGGGATGTGAATTTGCAGGCACGCGGAGTACTGGGCACCAATGTCACGGATTGCTCAGGAAGACTGGTACACTTTTTAGGCGCGGCGCCATAGCTAGCGACAAAAGCTGAAAAACGGGGTGAAAAGGTGTTTTAGCTTTCTGTGGTCCATTTCTGCTAAAGAATTGTTTCTCGGAAAGAGGACAGCACTTCATTTTTCGCTGCATTGCTCATGTCAGGTACGTGTAATTATAGCTTTTTATTGTCTGCGGTAAACAGCTTAATATTAGCAGGGCTTTACCGATCGATCATTATAGTTTAATGTTTCATATTTATCGTTAGTCCAGTGCTTAAATAATTTGCCATTTTCGTTCCGGTAGCAAAAAGCCGAAAGATAGACACTTAGGTTGGCAACTAAAGTTTATTAAGTTTCGTAAGTCTTAAAATAAACGTTATATGAAGTGATGCAGTCTTTGTACACTCGTCTGTGAATCGTATGTTATTTGTCGGCCAAGTAAAAGTGTAGCATCGCATCCTTTATGTTTTCAGTAACTTTAATTACAGCGTTGCTGTTAAAATTAATGTTTCAAACAGCTATTGCTTACAGCAAGAAGGTCAGGCTATTCTCCTAATGTTGATATTGGCAGATAAGCTTAAATTCTTTTGTGTAGCATCATTTAAGCTTACGTGTTGTAAACATCTCATAACAACATAACATAACACATAACATACTTTATTTTTTGCAAATTATTTATATACATCTAATGACTCACGAATGTTTCTTAGATCAAGTAAGGTTCAAAGCTATAGTTGGCATGATTTGATGACAAACAACAAATTTAAATTTCGAATTAGGTACATGTAAAACGTTTATTAAAAGTTATGTGTTGATCACTTTTGGGAAAATATGCTTAAGACAATCAAGTTCAAAGCAGGTGGATGTAATTTTTTTGTACATCTCATTCTCTACTTTTACTGATTAAGTTATTCCATAATTTGCAGGGTAAAAAATTAACTTCAGTGCTTGAATCATTGAATTGCAACTCGGGCCAGTATCCTTGAATTCCAACCTCGTCCCCAGGGTCTTTTCACTCGCTCGCTTAGTATAGTGGACCAGGCCATTTAGATAAAGTGGCTTTCAAAATCCTCTAGTCTAAGTAAAAAAAATTAAAACCATATTTACCATAATAGAGCCCTCCCAACCCGGGTGAGAAGTAAGTCTTTTATCCAGGGATTTCGCCAATAATCATGTGGAAAAAGTACCACATACTGTAGAACTCTAAGTAAGACTGGAGTCACATGTCAATAAAAAAAACCCTCAACTTTTAGTGGCCCTGGTCAGTTTTAAATTGCTACTGGCAACCAGGAGACTGTCAATTTTAGCCCTGAAGTTGTTGTTTTCACTGATCCTTTTTTGTCTATACTAGGCATGTATATGTCAGCAGTGATCAGTGATGCAGCTTTTCTTACAGTGAAGGTATGCACATGGAAGATATCAATCATATAATTATCCCAGCTTAGGTACTATCTTACTGTTCAGGAAAATGAACTGGGTCAAATGCAATGATCGGTTTAATTTGGGTTCGGTAGTTGAACACAATTAAACCAATACCCGTGCAAAAAAATGTCCTGCTCGGGCCAGCCCAGGCCGGCCTGGGCTGGCCTTACCTGGCCCAGGCCGGCCTGGCCCTGCCATAGCTGGCCTGGGCCAGCCCAGGCCAGAAAACTGGCCTGGCCCAGCATGGCCTTGGCCGGACCGGGCCGGTGAAGGCTGGCCAACTTCAATTTTCTCTGGCTATTCACTGGCCTGGGCCGGCCCAGGGCGGCCCAGGCCAGTCATGGGCTGGCTAGGTTGGTCTGGTAGAATAAAGGCAATAATGACTGGCAAATGTCAAGGCCAGCCTGAACAGTTTTCTTGGGTAGATGACCTGAGCCATTTCTGTTACAAGTCAGGTCAGGTCAGATATGGTCAGCTAACAGTTTTCGGAATTACTGCAGTGTAGCCAGGATTAGAACACTGGATAAACAGTGAATTAATATAAATGATTTTTAGTTTTAACACTGAGTCTCAGGCAATAATTTAAGAAGTTCAATTGGACTCATCCAGTTATATAATCAATTCATATAGATCAAATGTTCCAACTTGAGCAGATAGTTGGCAGTCCATTTAAGAGTTACATTCAAAAGTCAAGACTTCTTGGCAGGGTTTTTTGCAGACCAGAGAATCCTTAAAAGTCATCATTGAAGTCTTGTAACTGTCAAGTGACTGTGAAACAATAACTGAAAGCCAATTGTCTCTGGAATGCGTGCTTAACCCTACATAATGTAGAGAGGCCCCATGGCCTAAATACTTGCCAAAATACTTACAACATGCAAAATTATCGTCTGTTAAATAATATATTCAAATATGTAAATAATATATTTTGCATTCTGAACCCTCTCTCCACCAAAGGTGAATGTCCCGTGATAAATTTCCCAAAGAGTACATCAGTCTATGGAAACTCTATGGAGCTTTAAGATCTTTAAAGTTCTTATTACTAACTTTTGTGGTCATGATCACTCACCAATTGGCTCAAATTTGATTTTGGCATTTCCAGTTGTGTAACTACAATTTTTTTGTACCAGTCAGGTGTGAGATGAAAGTGCTGCCCTCATTTGCATGTCCAGTAAACATGCTTCATTTAAAGTTCATTTATCCAGAAGAGATTTTGTTCCTTTCTTGTTTTCTGTTTGAATGCGCTCCTTCCCCTAAGTGGAAATGAAGCTTCATAGCCTGGGATTGACATGCTACATTATTTTCTTTTTTGCTAAATATAAGGATTCATAATAATCGACAAACCTAGTCACAACAATTCTGTAATTCTGGTAAATGAAGTCAAAAATGTGTGTTGGATAGGACAGCAAGTGCTTCACTGTGTATAATACAAAGCTACTGTAAATGGTTTGAACCCAGGAGTCATGTTTGAAAGGGAGTGGAATATTGAAAACTTAAAAAAGGTTTTCAAATTAAGGAACAATCACTTTTGTGACAGAAAAATTTATTATCTTTTACCATTAATACAATCTCATCCGTTGAAGCTTAGTCAGCTTAAAAAGTCATCAAAAGTAAACTTATCATTGGCAAAGTGTACTGTTGTTCTGCTGAGCTCACCTTAATCTTTGTTCAACGTATTCAGTTGAGTGTCATTTAAGACTGAACTTTTGTCCTCTTTACAAATGAGTTCCACTGTGAGATACTTGGTCCTGTTATCACTGTTCTCCTTTTTAAAACTCTCTTTGTTCAGTCCTTCATGTTAAAAGGACTTGCTTCTGCTAAGTGAATTTTCTTCAGTAGTGACAACACGTGTTTCAATGTCCGCTGTAGTGTTCGTTGCTTTCCTATCTGTTTCCCCCCATAAAAGACTTGTAAATGGATAACTTTTCGCGTGGAATAACAAATACAAGTTTGTCCTTGTCGCTTAGCTCTTGTAATATTACAATATTGCATATCTTTTGTGTAACGACCCCTTGTTCTTCGTGCTGAACGTTGAACAGCACTAGTTCGTCCGCCATGTTTGATTTTGAGCATGCTAGTTCCCAGGGAGGCCGTGAGATCACACACGCATGCGCATTTGTAGTTCGCCATCACGTGTGTCTTTGAAAGAATGGAAAAGTGCGAAGTTTGAGTTTGGGCGCGTGGTTTTGAATAGATCGAGTCTGTTTAGAGTAGAACTACATTTTACTGCTTAATTCTACGTTTTTTCTCTGAAACGCTTCGGTTATGGAACAATTTCGAGTGGTTGAAGAAGAAGCAATGACCCAGGTTGTCTGAAAAGAGGTAAGAGTGGGAAAATGTTCATATTTTGGCGTAGAATTCGAAGCTCGCAGATATTTCTCACTTCAATCGTCCAAGCGAATGGTTAAATTTCTCAATTGTCATGCATTAAAATGAAGCAATGTTGTCTTGTCCTTTCAAAGCAAAATTCTATGTAAGACTTTAATAAGCTTGAATGTAAAGTGACAATTTAGCTGAAAGCGTTCGTGCAAACGAGTAAATTCTTGATCGGAACTTACTGGAATAGTCAAAATTTATACAAATTTGCCTGATTTCCACATTCAACTCGTGAAACTATCAGAAGAAGAAGAAGACAAAACTGGATTTGTTGCTGAAAAGGGTTGGATTCCTTTATAGTTTCTTATCAAGACCTAAATGGCTCTTTACTTTAGCACAATATTAATGTTCTCAGATGAAATGCCCATTGAGCAGGTTGTAAATCAGTCCATGTTACACACCATTGGTTTCACACTAAAGTTTAAAAAGATCCTGTGATGATAGTTGTAATAGTAATTTCAAGTCAGTCTTTTTAGTTCTACACTCAAACTTAGAAACCATGAACACTGAAAATATTTCTCAGAATGTCCATTGTGTTTTGACCAATCACGTGCAAGACCTTGAAACCACAAAACAAATGGGTTTGTTAGTCACAGAACGGATCTGGTTCTCACTTTGTTTCTTAAAACCTCAAAATTAAACCTTCATCTTCACTTACAGGAATTTAGATTGTTATTCTCTATCTGAGAGTCACATGCTCTACGCAAGCGAAAACTTTGGCTCAGCGGTTGCCGCTGCATTGTAGCAACAGCCACAGATTGTCGAAACCAGTGTTTGTTAATTTTTAACAGCCTGCTCACTCAGTACCATTGTTAAATTTGAAACTGTCATGTTTAAAATTTGCAACTAGACATTGTATGTTACAAGCCCGCCTCGAACGCATGGATGTTTTGGCCTAAGTAAATTGAGTTAGCTCTGCTATCAGAATTAACAGCAGCTTTGGGTGAATTTTGAGGAAGAACATTGCATCTTTATATCACAGTGAAATAAGTGCAGCTTGAGTTGCTTTTATTTGAAATGCCTTATTGTTGCATCAGCTTGTCCAAAAATTTATTAGATCCAAAAGCGCTCAAACTTATTTTTGCTTGCATAGTGCACATGGTTCTCAGATAGAAAGGAATAGCACTTTCAATTCCTGTAAGATAACGATGAAGGTTAAAGAGCCAGTGTCACCCAAAGTGCTTTGCGCGGTTGTGTTTTTGTTTGAAGTTTGGCTGGCGCGTTTGCCGGACGTTTTACAAATTATACCCTGCGGCACTGGCCTTTCAGCAAGCTGATATTTACAGTAGTAGCCTCTTAAAATAGTAATATCTTCATCGCCAGATGTTACCGGAGAAAACTACTCTAGATCTGACTTTGTAGTCAAGGCGTATGGAGCTTTCATAACAACCGATCGAGATCAATCGATCGATCGATCTCGATGGATGTAAAACCAGAGTAGCCACTTCCACTCGACATAAAAAATAACAAGACAAAAACAACTAGCAAGAATATTGACGTCTTCGCTAGATGTCATTGGAGAAAACTACTCAAGATATGACTTTGCATTCAATGCGTATACATGGATCTATTACAGTCCCATCGATTGATTGCGCGATCGATCGCATCGACTGATGTCGATGGACGCAAAACCAGAATAGCCACTGACACTTTTTGTAAAAATAAAACATAAACAGACAGTGAGCACATTACCATAAGCATTATTTTGGAGCAACCCCGTAGCTACTGTTATTTTGTGGTAAATCAACGTTCCTTCTGTTTTCATTTGGCAACGAATGTAGCACTATTTCGACAAACACAGTGCCGGTACTATTGCTGAAACCCGTAGATGTTTTTCTTTCCCTCTGCTACTGATACACGGACTCCTTCGGCCGTATAACTTTGGCAGAGCCCGGAAGACTCGGCCTTCGCCTTAACTTTCCTGAACCCTACGAGGCATTCAATTTAAAGATCTCCTTCTCCACAGCGAAAACACTTCAGAATTCAGAAATATACAACGAAATCGATACAGCGACACTTAATTGTGAACTCAAAATTCACACTAGTGCTTTCGGATCGCTAACGGCAGCGATGGAAGAAGATACAAATCAGACTTCACGACAATCAAGAAAATGGCGTATTTTTCATATATGAAAAATGTACCTCGGCACGCAAAGCACATTGGGTGACACTGGCTCTTTAAATCTTGAGGTTTTTTGAAACAGATTGAGAACCAACTTGATTCTGTGACTGAGAAACCCATTCACTTTCTGTGGTTGCAAGGTCTCACATGTGATTGGTCAAAACAGTATTAACACAATGAACATTCCAGAAATATTTTCAGTGTTCACGGTTTTCTTAGTTTGAGTGTAATACAAGGACTAGACTGTGAGTAGTGTAATTCTGGCGATGGCGATTTGTGGGGCAGGCGAAATACACACACGCTCGTGCGCGAAATTTCGAGGAGACCCGTGTGCGCGTGTTTGTATTTCGCCCGCCACACAATCGCCACTGCCAAAATTAGAGACTAATTGCAGTCTATACAAGGACTTTCCTGAAATTTGAGATGGTGTGCTACCTAACGAACCATGACATGATGTGACAGACCTTTTTTACTTTTTATTTACAGAACTTCTTAAGGAAAGATTTCTGCTTCCTGAAGATTTGAAGACAGATCAGGAATGTGGACTTGCAGTAAACAATTTCTTAAAGCAGTTTCCCCCAGGAGCACTGTAAAATCAAATTGACTGGCATTTCAGTTTGTTTTTTAAACAGTGCTTTCGGTTGGTAATGTCATCAGATTTCAAAATGTTATACACATGTATAAAACAACGGTAAGCCTTGTTTTACACTTAAATTTTAAGATCTGATCTAATAGTTGTAAATTAAGGGTAATTTATAAATAAACTAGTCATGAATGAATACAGGTCTCTGTGTTTAATTTCTTGTTCAGGGGTCAAGTTTCTTTAAATTGGAGGAAAGCACATTTTCCTTTATTAAAAGCAAATTAAACAAAGGAACTGTAAAAATGTAGCCACTTTTTCAGTTAATGGCTGCCCTGACTAGCATAGGACTGGTCAGGTCCACAACAACAACAAAAAAATGGCCTAGGGTTGACTGGCCCAGGCTGGCCTGAAAAGCAGAAAATATTTTCCATTTGGGCTGGCTGGGGCCGGCCTGGGCTGTCCTGGTCCAGGGTGGGCCAGTCCCTGTCATATGTCTGTCTTGGGCCGGCCCGGGCCGGCCAGGGCTGGCTTCTCATTAGCATTTTTCAAAAATGCTAATTTTGGGCCGGTCTGGGCCGGCCCTGTGGGGACGGCCCAGGCCAGCCCGGGCCGGCCCAAGCAGGACGCTTTTTTGCACGGGTAATATGCATACAGCAGTGTTTGATTCCAATTTCTGAACCCAGTCAAACATAATTAAGCACAGTTAAACGGTTTCAAAATCATTCAAATACACCAGATATTTAAACCATCTGCCTTTAAGTGTGTGCGAACAAGCACAAATTTCTGTAGTGCGGAATTTGAGCATGATCTGTTTTATATTGTCGTTTAAACACATAGAAGACTGGGTGGCTAAAACAGCCTTTTCGGAAAAAGAAAATTTGGCAATCCTAATACTCACAAAGGAAAATAACAGTTGAACCAAGGATAAAATTAAATCACAACATTTACTTGAGTGTTCCATCAAGACTTCCATTGGGGTGAAGGTGATGAAAACCTTATACCCACTTAAGTTACAAAATCCATTTTTCACAGTGATGTAAGATTTATTCTTGATGGTTAAAGGGTTAAAACTTAATGCAGAATGAATCAAACAGTTATACCATGTATGGGTTTCCATACCACAGTGATTATTGTGACCCAGTACCTTTACTGGGGCAAGCTTACATGGGTATGACTTGTACAGTTATGAGATTTTGTGCTGTAATCATTAAACAAATACAGAGAAACAAGAGGAAATCGGGAGGAACTTGTACCAGAATGAAAATCATGCTGGTATTATGTAAACACCCCGTTAGCCTAAAGTCGAGCAGCTCTCAAGAATGTTTAACAACATCCTCAGAGACCCAGGGGCAGTAACGCCCTGATTTCATGAGACCGGTGCAAACTCAGACTGGTACTATTTTGTTTACGTGAGACCGGTCTGAAAGTCAGACTGGCATGAAGTGTTTACCTGAGACCAATCTAAACTCTGTTTGTGTTAATATGGTCCACAACCATCCCATCCTTAAAAATCCAGTTTATGTATTATCCAACAGCTTGGAATGCTCCAAGGCCACTTATTAAACGTGCATACCCAAAACAAATATCTCAGACCAACTGGAACCCTGTTCATGCTTAAGTGGCTCCCCAGTCTGATTTCAAACCGTTCTGAGTCATTCATATTGGTTCAGCAGCAGTGATGAGTTAAACCAGCCTAAGGCCCTGTTTACATGAGTTACTTTATCCTGGGATGACTTTTATCTCATCCCGGGGTGACTTTCATCGCGGTGTCTGGTTATTTACTTGTAAATGTTTACATGATTTGGAGCTGAAATGTGTTCACCCTGGGACGATTTCATCCCGGTCTTCAGCACCGGGATGAAATCGTCCCGGGGTAAACACCATTTCAGCTCCAAACCACGTAAAAACTTACAGGTAAATGACCAGACACCGATATGAAAGTCATCTCGGGATGAAATCACTCATGTAAACACAGCCTAAGATGATAATTATTTTATACTAGCTTCATGTTTTGTACGTTTCGTGTAAACAGAGGTAAGCATTTGGAGTCGATCTGAAGTCGTACCGGCCCAAGTTGGTACCATTCTCATAGACTACGAGCAGTCTCTCATTTTTCTCTGGCGCGTGCACACTGATTGTCCTACTATTGGTAATTGCGATAATTAAAATCTGCTTTGTTTTTCTTACAGGTTTTTATTCCATCAACCTGATGTCAGGAAAATATGGCAGTTTATTATAAGGGTTTGGTTAAGAAATTTGTACTTTTAGTTATATTCCCAGACACACTTTATCAATTCAAATAAAAAATTTGAAGAGCAGTTTTGAAATAAGGTTATATATTTTTTTGTCTTTTTCTGCTTAACATTTTGATGTCATTGATTACTTTGACTGACCCCTCAGTACTACTGAGTGGATGATGTATGAAAATGGAATGAATCCTGGAGTACACCTTTTAGGGCTCTACTTCAAAATATCTGATGAGCACACCCTGCCCCATATCTTTTTTTCTGGGGACTATCCCCCCCCCCCACTACTATCCCAGGAATGAAGAGTCAGGCCCATTTGATTGAATTCTCTTTATGGAGAAAACTACATCGATTGACTGATTCACCACAGTCTGATCCCTTTTTGTCAGTTCATTGCCTGTTAGGTTTCAGACTATTCTGAAATGATTTAGGAAGAGGCTATTCCTTTTGTTTTTCTTTGGTACCAGATTATGGCAATCAGTAACAATGCTTATTGGTGACAAATTATCAAACCAAAAAGAACTAAAGTCTCGAGATCTACTGCCATCACGGTCTGGGGTAGTAAAAGAGTGAGTCATAATCTGTGCATCAAATAAAGTCACTAGTCATTACTGGACCATTTGTTATTCGGATTGGCAACACTGAGGTCACAGATTGATTGATTTGTTGATTGACTGATTAATTGATTGATTGATTGATTGATTGATTGATTTTTTGATTGACTGATTTATTAGCCAGTTGGTTGAGTGGTTGATTGACTGATTGGTACTTAAAATAGATGAATGAATTGATTCACCTGAATTACATGTAAGTAGTTACATGCATAATGCTGCACTTCTTCGAATCTTCCTCTGGCAGTAAAATAATACTCGGCATCAGTCGAAACATAAAATAATTTTCAAGCCCCAATGTCATGACATAATTGTAAGCAAATAATTTATTTGTAATTAGCAAGTAGTAGGTAAGAAGGCGTATTAGAGAGCAGGACTATTAGTGCTTTTACAGTAATTTAAATTATATTTCATATTAACTCCAGTAAGCTACTCCTTCTGAGTAACTACCACTATTGGGCAGTCAAGAAAGAAAGCAATGCCCTGGGATGTTTTAGGGTTCACTACTTCCTACTATTAATTAAACGTCCCGGGGAATTAATACAAGTAAATAAGGAACATCATCATCATCATCATCATTATTATTCAACTATAGCGTCATTTTACCATATAAGGAGAAAAATATGAGTATGAGAGCGTCTTACACTGTAGAAAACGTATTGCACTATAGTATCCCGGTTTCAAATCACTTATTGAATAAAGCACTTAAGACGGATTCCGCTCAACGTTCGAGCAATAAGTGCAAAAAATATTTACCAAAAAACTACTCATAGCACGGTAACATTTTAAATGCTATTTGAAACATCTCACTCTAGTTCACTTGCCCAAGTGACCCCGCGATGAAATTCTCAAGCATTCTCAAGAAAATTAATTTCAAATCTCGTAAAAGTATGCTAAAAACGGGCGCCATTTTGTTTTGAACTGACATGAAGCGTCTTTTTAATTGAAATATGGATAACTTCAAATCCAATTTTCTCTCGCGGGGTCAGCTTGGGAGCAAAAGTAACGATAAGTTCTTCTTATCTGTTCTCAAAATGTGACAGTGCTGCAAGTATTTTTTTGGTAACTTAATTTTTGCACTTACTGCTCGAACGTTGAGCGGAAATCGTCTTAAATTGCTTAGATATTTAAGTTTATATTACCTACAACAGAGGCTTATTTAAAATATATGAAACACTGGTTTTAATTTGATGAGAGGTGTATTACTAATGATTAACTAATAATTATAATATTGTTTTCCGGTCTCACTTGTAATAATAATAATAATAATAATAATAATAATAACAATAATAATAATAATAATAATATTAATAATAACAATTATGTTCTTTACTTATATTGCGCTCTTTCTATAAAAATAATCAAAAGCACATTACACTTAATAGAATACGTTATTAAAGATTTCAAATAAATAATAAAATCTCCTAACTAATCTGTAATCTAATTTATACCATTTCACTTAAAATTTTAACAGAAGGCTTTAGCCCTGTCTCGTCTTCTTTTGGCAACTGTGCGACAATTTGATGAAAGTTGGTTTTCTTTTTGTTGCAAGTTTTGGCAAATGTGGCTTAACTCGATGTAAACAGTGTTTTTTTGCGTTTAAGGTGCAAATGTTACCAGACCTGTTGAATACAGTCTGTTTCGACTTCCTTCAGCAACTGAGCGACCCATCTCTTTTGGGCTAAGTTTTGCAAATGTAAATCTATTTGATGAAAACCGCATGTAGGGAAAAATGTTACCAAACGTGAAGAAAAGTCTGTTCTGGCTGCTTTTAGCAACTGTAACGAAACGTTTTGAAAACAAAAAGTGTTTTTGGTAGAATTGGTACATGTTACTTCACTTTATGAAGACAGTTTGTTTGTTTTGCCTTCAAGTCCGAAGTTGCTGTTATTGCAAATGTGGCTTAAATTAGGAAAATAGCCTATTTTGCCTTGCAGTTTTAGTAAAAGTGACTGAAGGTTATGAAAACGGTGTTTTTTAATTGTGCGATTGTTAACAAAATCGTTTAAAACAGTCCGTTTTGACTTCTTATAGCAAGTGTGGAGCAATGTGTGTAAACAAGTCTCTTTTAGCGCTTTCAGCTTGTAAGGGCAAATGTTGCGAAACGTGTAGAAAACAGTCTGTTTCGATTGCTTTTGGCAACTGTGGGCAAACGTCCTGGCTTTTGGTAGTACTGGTTCATATCGCTTCACTTGATGCTAACATTTGGCGAACTCCCCTTGAGACCTTGAAATAATTGGTCATGAAGCCTAAATTTGACTCCACTTTTTGCATTACAATATACTGTTAAGATTCATCTCTTGATCCCAGCAATGTTTCAAAAGCTTTTTTAAAGTCAATAAAGAGAAGTATACCTGGTATACCATTAGCTTCGGTGTATTCCATTAAATCGTTTAGTAACCACACGCTTTGACCAATCTACCCTTAAAAAACCAGTTTGATCCGAGATAATTAACTTGGTCGGTGGCGCCTCAATTCTTTTGGCGACGACATTAGTGAGTGTTTTATAATCCACATTTAGGAGGGTTATTGGCACCAATTAGAAAGATTTGACAGGGGCGATTCGTCGTTGGGAATAAAACTGATCACATGTCTTCTTTGAGAGGTAGATAATTGACCATGCCGAAATGCTTCATTGTATGGATTCAAAAGGTGCTCGCCAATTTAATTAGAGAAGGTTTTCATAAAATTCTTTAGTGAGGCCGTAAAGCGTAACTTTGAAAATCCCATAAGAGCAGGTGGCCAGGATTTAAATCAGATATCAAAAGCTGCTAATTTGGCTAGTCACCTTTCGGGCCCGGCAGAAGCAAATGTTTTGCTTGACCCTTAATCGCGCGCTGATTATGATTGTGATTATGATTCTTCAGTTGATGCCCTAAAAGGACGCTTTTATTCACGGGATTATTAAATGGCAACTTAGGCAATCCTTACCTTCACTCAAATAGGGCCTGTGAATCACTTGATTTGTATACTGAATTTGTTAACAGCACTTGCCAGCGCCTAGGCCTATCCAACGCAAATCAGTTGCATTTCTCTTCCTAGTGCAAGGGTCGTGTGATGATATAAAATTGAAGTACTAGTGCATCAACCAACTGATAATCAAACGGCCGAAAATTTAGCTCGTCTAGACTTTTCGGTCGATCGAACTATTGCAGAGAATCGCAAGGAAACATCAAGGGATACAGAAAAAGAAATTCTGTGTAAACTCCTTGATAAGCTAACGCCACTGTCAGTTTCTGCAGCTGGCCCTGGCAAAAAATGAAAAACTGGCACCTTTCAATGTCTCTGACCAATCTTCTAATGATCTGTCAGCTCAATTTAGGAAATTATGTGCAGAATTGTGTGAAGAAATGAGATTTTTAAAGATAGCCTTGCTCGTTTCTAGGGATAGCAACCCCTCTCCACCCCCCTCTCCGTACGGACGAGTTCCATCTAAGCAGTTTTGATAAGAGATGGGAGGCCAACCTGTTATTGCTGTGGTAATAAAGGACATTGGTTGCCAATTGTGTTCTTCGTATGGTAACCCCTCTTCCCCTTATAGCTCCTGGATTGCTGTCGTAGATAACGTGGCTCCTTTGCAAGTGTCTCTTGTGTCGGAGACCTATGCAGGGTTCATTATGCCCGAAAACACATTTAATCCTAACAATAGAGAAATTTATTAGAAGCCCGTAGCAGTTTCTTGCGAAACCCTTCTGCAGAACCCACCCTAGAGCCCATCTTTATAACGGATGAAGGGAATTTTCCCCAACTCCACTAATTAAAATCAGTTCACGGCGAGGCATCGGGAGTAACAGTCCAATTTCTTATTAACACTTTTTGGCTATGAGTCTCCTAGGATCCACCTTCTATTTGAAGCCTGGTTGCTTGCAGCCTGTTATGACAGTAAGTGGTGAACAGCCGGCGCAGAGAAAATTGTTTTGCCCCTTCCTATTAAAAACACGAATGCCATTGTGAGGCCCATGTCATTGAGAACTTAGACTTGGTTTTTGGTTGGGACTTTTTGTAGCAATAGACGTAGATATAGATTCAGGAGGTAGTGCCCTATGTCTGCACAAGTTTGATACCCCTACCCCTCTTATCCCCAACGATGAATCTCAGGTACGTGTTCAGTCGACCTCTCTCATTTCCCCTTATAGGCACGTCTAATCCCATCTAAATTGGAGGGCCACCTTGCCGATAAAACAGGATTAAGCGAGCCTAATAATTGTCTTGGGGAACGTTATCAATTACAGTGAGCAGCTCTTTGACCTTAGTTGATAGCCGAGTTCCTTTAAGGCTCTTCAGTCCCAATGGTAAGGCAGTCACACTTTATAGAGAAACTAATTTGGGGTCTTTTCTAAAGTTAAGCCCACATATCGACACTGTTTCTCTGGAACATGATTCACGTCCCTCAGTCGACGAAGTGATTAAAATCACAAAGATACCCCTTCTATGTGGACAGATGCTTGTCATGCCGCCTTCCTGCAACTTAAAGAGGCCCTCATAAGTGCCCCTCATTTTGGTGTTCCCTGATTTTAACTTGCGCTTTCATTTGTACGATGATGCCAGCAATGAGGTTAGGCCAAATTTAAAGACAAAGAAAGAGAAAGACAAAGAACTTTGCGCCTGGAAACCACCATGGCAAGGGCTGTAGATTACAGATTACCTGTATCAAAAGGAAGTCCAGGTTGGAGGAAAAAATCAGTCTTCAGTCAACTACTAATGCCAGAACCGAAGGCACACCAAACCAGGACGAACAGCGCAGTACGGTGGAAGACGAAGTGACAGAATTCGACTTGAGTAGCGATGAAGAAAGTTGTGCGGGAGAAGGTTATGGAAGAAGAAAGCAATTTAAGGAATCTACAAATTACTCGAGATGTCGATTTTCTCATGGGCGCAACATCCCGATTTGGCAGTTTTACAGTCGATTCGTTTTGTAAAGTAAACCTGAACCAGGAGACCAAATGTCTCTTAGAAATGGGCAGTAGGCGTCGTTGCTGACAGTTACTTTCACCTGCGCTGGAATTGAGGTTGATCATGATGATTATGACGATGGTCATGATGATGATGATGATGACGACGACGATGATGATGAATTTTGATTACCAAAGAAAACATTTAATACAAGCGTGGGCGACTAGAAAGACTAACGACAAAGCTTGGATTATCCAGCGCCTTCTCACTTCGCAACCTGCCCGTCACCTGAATTGACGTAAGTGTGTATCTTTTAAACCCAAGCAAAAAGTGTTCAGAAAAAGGGTGACCACTTCGTTCAATCCTCCTTAAAAGTGGAGGAAAAACCGTTTATTAAAATCTAAATATGCAGTAAGTATTTGCCTTTCTCCGTAATGAGAGTACATTATCAATATGTAAAAGCTATAAATTGTCCATCAGTTGAAATATGGAGGTGAACTAGAGCAATGCGGGCTTAACCAGGCGGGATGGGGATGAAAATGCTCCTTTGGGTGGGAAGGCGGGATAGACGGAAAAATAGCGGCGGGATGGGGAATTGAAAAAGCCTATGTTGGACCCTCATTAAAGCACACAACTGAGTCAGCGTATCAATTAAATATGTTGTCAGCCATGTGCTCTAGCCTTTTTTGCATTTTTACGTATTGGGAGAGATTACAATTAACAGAACTGATCATAATAATCATATAATGCTTCCAAAACTAGGACAATTAGTGAATAGCCAAGGGCAAATCACTGCCCTGCAGCTCACGATTTCTAAATACAAACATAAGTATTATTGTCGGACCCTTCAGATCTGCTAGCCTCGTTTTATTGCGAGGGTTCTGATTGGCTGAGAAGCCAGCCAAGTGACTTGGAGGAAGAATGGTGATTGGTAAGATGGGGAGTGACGTCATACCGGAAGTGACAAACAGGAAGTGACGTCATAAATAAATGTCCAAATAAGGGAATAAATAAGCGTCACGAAGTGTCCATGGTCACGTGGTATGGTGCTTGCTATGGTGATGTATTTCCCTTATTTGGGCATTCATTTATGACGTCACTTCCTGTTTGTGACTTCCGGTATGACGTCACTTCCCGTCTCCATCAATCACTGTCCTTCCCCTCAAGTCACGTGGTTGGCTTCTCGGCCAATCAGAACCCTCACATCAAAACGAGGCAAGTGGATCTGAAGGGTCCGACATATACTAATAACATAGTGCTACCGGGCGCCCCTGTGTTATTTATATCCATGTCCCGTTAAAAGAATATATTAGATTTCATTTCTGCTAGAGGAAACGTCCACGGTCCTCTATTGTGTTGGCCAGACGGGGCGCCCTTTAAACGACACTTTTTTGTAAAGCAACTCAGTAGAGCCCTTCGTTTTTCTCATGTTGATCCTCCTTTTTATGAATCACACAGTTTTCGAATAGGCGCAGCCACTTGGGCTGTTGCCAAAGGTTTTACCGTCACACAGACTCGCTCGTTAGGGCGTTGGATATCTAACGCATTTCTTAATTATATTAGTACACCTAGACTATCAACAAAAGTAGCTTAGTCATGAGTTTAGTCCACAAGCAGGTGCTGTGACAGTTTTCTCTCCTCCCAGGTCTATTTTTTCGGTCAACAGTCTTCAGGTGGGGCGGCCCTCCCTTCACGAGGCTTGTGGCCTTTTTTCTCGTGCCCTCACCCTTGCCAGAGCTTAACGAACGAAAGATTCGGTGCTAATTAATTTATTTGACTATGTATGATTTAATCAATAAATCAGCCATCTCGCGTGGCCATAATTTATCCCAACACTTGGCCGGTTTACATTTCTTTCAGCGCCCTTTGCAAACAAAGCTCGACTGTTGACAAAAAATTGGCTAAAGTATATTCAATAAGTCGCATTTATTGCAACTGGGGAAGGAGACATAAATTAATTTATGTGCCGCCAAATAAAACTGTTTATGTCTCCTACCCACTTATGTTGAATTAATTGTTTAATGTAAATTATTAAAATGGCAGTGAGAAGGGTTCAACCGGAGGGGGATGGAGTGTATTTTCTGTTTAACGTTATTCTTCGCACAATCCACAAAAAGGATTGAGCAAGAGTCACAAGACTATCCGGTGACTTAAATAACAATAGAAAATTTTTTTTGCAAAAACCGTGTACGACCATACTTGCGTAACGTCGGATCATAATAGATCGTGATCAGTCAAAAATATAAATAAACTGTACCCTGCAAGGACTGATCAAACGACGTAAAAAAAGCATTGCCCGAACTGCGTTGTTGCGGACTGCGTTGTTGCCAACTGCGTTGCCTTCGAGCAATGCTTTTTTTACGTCGTTTGATCAGTCCTTGCAGGGTACAGTTTAACAATAGAAAGTTTATTGGGCAATAGTCACGATTTTGGACGGAAAAATACATAGCCACGTTTTCATTTAGAGCTATAAGACGTGGCGTGTTCCTTGTATTCGTCCTCTTTGTCTCAAGACCTAACGCTCTGCGAGTTCAACCCTCTTCCTCCCTTCCTTCACCTCTTATATTTTTATCTTACATTACTTTTCTTTTGTATTTCAGTCTGGGCCCCCTTTTTTTCTCGTGCCCTCAACATTGCTAGAGCTTAACGAACGAAGGAATCGTTGCTAATAAATCTTATTTGACTATGTATGATTTAATCAATAAATCGGCCATCTCGCGTGGCCATAATTTATCCCAACACTTGGCTGGTTTACATTTCTTTCAACGCTCCTTGCAAACAAAGCTGGACTGTTGACCAAAAAAATTGACTAGAGTATATTCAAAAAGTCGTATTTATTGCAACTGGGGAAGGAAACAAATATTTTTTTGCCCACAAGCCTGTAATGTTCGGCTTCAGTGGCAATGTCTTTTTCAATCTCAGTGGTTTTTGTTAACGAAAGTTTTCCGGCATCAGCCGTAGGCGGTAGTTTTGGATAAAACGCCCGATAGATTTCAGTCTGTTTCTGTATCTTGATATTCAGGATAACATGACAGAACGTTGGCAGAACGTTGTCCAGTATATTTAGAAAATTTTTTTAAATTTCTAATTTAAATTGAAGCGCGACGTCACGAAAGTTGAAAAGGTTACCATCTGTCTTAATCAGTAACTGTAACGCTGCTAACATGTAGGTATGGCGTGCTGTAAATAAAAAACTCTTTCTTGTGGTTTCCCGGATACTGGAACACATGTCAAAAGATTGCTGGGTTTTTTGTTATACAGCTTTTTTTCTCTGTCGACCAAATCGCGGTGGATGTGGTAGCTGCTCGTTGAGTTCAGCCGCTGAACAAAAGCTCCTTGAACATAAACATCAGCTATTTCTTTTTCCGCAAGATTTTTATTGAGAGCAAAGCTATCGCCTTCCTGGGTTTTTTCAAAGGCTAATGCACTTGAAAAGCCAAATATTGATATTTTAAAGGTTTTTTTTCCTTTAAAGACTGTTTTGGTTATGTAATCTGCCAGAGTATAAATGTTGTAGTGGCCGGGGGGAACAGGTCCATTAACAAGCAAGCAAGAAAGAAGGCTGACGAACCGTGGTTTTGGGATCGGCTAATCAAAGTAGACTTTATGTTCGTCTTTAGGTGTGTCGATTGCAAGCCCAACCATCTTAGGTATACAAAAATATTTACATAAAAATATTTATATACAAAGGCGCCTTCATGGATGCGACATTGAAATGGGTTACCTCAACAGCTGGTCAAAAAACCGCACAAGGTGCAAAAATATGGCATGGGCAGAGTTCAAACGTCCCTATCCTCAAGCAAATTTAACAAAGTTCACAACAGAAGCGAACGTTGACGAGCACCACAGTGTGACAGCTCAAGCTGATGGTTTGTTGCAGAGTGTGTCTAGCTCAGACCCTAAGTACTGGGGTCAAGACATGAAAGACGCTTTAGGTCTCGTAACGGACGGGTTTAATAATAATAATAATAATAATACTCATAACTTATACTGCGCGTTTTCTATAAAAATAATCAAAAGCGCATTACACTTAATAGAATACATTATTAAAGATTTCAAATAAATAATAAAATCTCCGAACTAATCTGTAGTCTAATTTATACCATTTCACTTAAAATTTTAACGCCTTAGCTGTTCCACAAGACTGGGGCAGTTACTATTAACGAGCGATCCCCATAGTCGTTTTCGTTTTGAACTGCGGACTAGCTAGCAAGATACCGTTATTGTTCCGACGCAATTGATAATGTGAAGCTGGTACCATTGAAACTAGATTCTTCAGATAACCCTGAAGTATTTTAAATGTGATACGAAGAATCTTAAAATCAATGCACTGGTAACCAGTCAAGCTCCCAAAGTAGAGGGGTAATGTGACAGTACTTAGATGCGTAGTAAACCAACCGTGCTGTTGCATTCATAACTCTTTGAAAATTTCTAATCTGATACTCCGGAACACGATATAATAAGCTATTGCGATAGTCCAGCGTACTTGTGACAGATACTTTTCCATTTCAACTGACTTTTAACAAAAACACAGAAAGGCTAATTCCAGCGGTTGATTTTGCTAAAACCCGCAAAAATTGGGTTGTATCCTTGTTCCTGAAAAGCCCCATTGGGGAGGTAACAATAAAGTATGTATGTATGTAAGGAAGGAAAGGTGTACGTAACGCCCACGGCGTTTTATAAAACAAATTTCAGAAACATTTTCAAACATCTCGCACACAACAGGAAAGGAGGCGTACAAGTGGCTGGCCGGCCCAAACATGAGCTACTGGCCACAGCAGCTGAACTTTGCCGTGTGGTGTGCAGCAACTGGCTGCGGCATATCACGTCAAATTCTTTTTGACATTGGCACAAACGCCACGCAACTGAACCTGAGCCCGCAGCTGCGTTCTTTTTATCTGTTTCACGTTTATTTCACCATCAGGAGAATATTGTTTGAGATAGGTGGCATCCAAAGCGTAAGCGCCTTTCCCTGAGATCCCACGGTTAGCCAGACTAACAGCTACTACGATATTACGTCTTATAATAGGATCTGCAAAGAGTTTGGAATCGACCCCAGCAGCGATTTCCGCTAAACAAAAGTGGCGAAAACCATGGCCTAGGAAAGGTATTTATATATTTCACAGGCGTCGGCGCTACGCCCGCGTACCTAAGATACCCTAACGCGCATGCTAAGTTCAGTGATGAGGGTAGCAGGGCCAGCGCTGGCAACGCTGTGTTTCATCAGCAACGATAATGCCACCGAAAACCAGTTCGATTTCTTTGTGGCTGATGAGCACACAGTGAGCACGGTTGGTTACAACAACCAGCTCAAGTTAGCAACTAGAGGCATGAAGTTCCGCGTGAACAACGATGTTCATATAAGCACAAAAAAGTTGGCATCAAACACATGGATGACGAGCTGCCAAAACAATCTTGCCTACCAGCCACCCCTCCAATCTAATCCTAAATGCAACCATTGCAGTACAGTCGGCCAAAAAATGTGCCAGAAACTTCGAGTCAGGTGCAGGACCAGCTGTCCACAGCACACGACAGGAACAAAATTTGGCTCATTTGTTGGTTTGTGTCTAGCCGTTTTTCCTGTTAGTCGCGCCTGGTAACTCGCTCTTTAAGAAAGGCGGCCATCGCGAGGATGAGCAGCCAAGCGTTTTTAGCGAGAAAGGTGATTACCTCGCCTGCTGTTCGAAACCACTCTCTCTTTCTTGCAACAAAATGTAGGCTTTTTTAGCCCTCTGGTATTTGCCGGAATTCAATAACGTGGTATATGTTTGTGACATGCAAACAAGCTAAATCGAGATCGAGAACCCTTCAGCTGAGATCGTTAGAGTGGGCAGGTGCTTACAGGTTCTAGAGGAGAATGTTGCATCTATCAGGGAACTGAACTGCCGTTTGCTACTTTCCCTTAATTTGTTCTGAAGGAAGTGTGGCAGCGAAGATGGTCGGTGAAGCTACTCAAATGTGAATTGGAAAGTATGAAGCAAAATCTTCATCCGCTGGGATATGACGACACCAACCTACCGAGCTGCATGACACTGGATATAGAAAATCTGCATTCAGTCGTTTATCACAAGAATCAAGTCTCCACAGCTTTCCGATATGCGCGCGACTTTGGCAACACAGTAAAAGAAGGGCTGAAACGCACAACATCGAGATCGGCTTATTGTTACACAAGCTGCGGCCCCCAGCGATCAAAGCCACGTAAGATGAAATTTTCAATGATGCAAGAGTGGCCAAGAGCGTATTGGTCCTCTGTGCGAAACCACCATGGCAACCACCATGGAAACCACCATGGTAAGGGCTGTAGATTACAGATTACCTGTATCAAAAGGAAGTCCAGGTTGGAGGAAAAAATCAGTCTTCAGTCAACTACTAATGCCAGAACCGAAGACACACCAAACCAGGACGAACAGCACAGTACTGTAGAAGACGAAGTGACAGAATTCGACTTGAGTAGCGATGAAGAAAGCTGTGGGGGTGAAGGTTATGGAAGAAGAAAGCAATTTAAGGAATCTCGATTTTCACATGGGCGCAACATCTCGATTTGGCAGTTTTACAGTCGATTCGTTTTGTAAAGTAAACCTGAACCAGGAGACCAACTGTCTCTTAGAAATGGACAGTAGGCGTCGTTGCTGACAGTTACTTTCACTTGCGCTGGAATTGATGGTGATGATGATGATTATGACGATGGTGATGATGATGATGATGACGACGACGATGATGATGAATTTTGATTACCAAAGAAAACATTTAATACAAGCGTGGGCGACTAGAAAGACTAACGACAAAGCTTGGATTCTCCAGCGCCTTCTCACGTCACCTGAATTGACGCAAGTGTGTATCTTTTCAACCCAAACAAAAAGTGTTCAGAAAAAGAGTGACCACTTAGTTCGGTCCTCCTTAAGTGGAGTTTTTATTTGTCTCACTTATAGACACCAAGGAAAACCGTTTTTTAAAATCTAAATATGCCTTTGCCTTTTTCCGTAGTGAGAGTACATTATCAATACTGTAAAAGCTATAAATTGTCTATCAGTTGAAATATGGCGGTGAACTAGAGCATGTGGGTTTAACCATGCGGGATCGGGATGAAAATGCTCATTGGGGCGGGATGGCGGGATAGACGGAAAAATAGCGGCGGGATGCAGGATTAAAAAAGCCTATGTTCGACCCTCTCATTGGCTCATTAAAGCACACAACTGAGTCAGCGTACCAATTAAATATGTTGTCGGCGATGTGCTCTTTAGCCTTTTTTGCATTTTTACGTATTGGAAGAGATTACAATTAACAGTACTGATCATAATACTCTTATGATGCTTCAGAAACTAGAACGATTAGTGAATAGCCAAGGGCAAGTCACTGCCCGGCAGCTCACCATTTCTAAGTACAAACATAAGTCGTATTGTCGGACCCTTCAGATCTTTTATTGCGAGGGTTCTCATTGGTTGAGAAGCCAACCAAGTGACTTGGGGGAAGAATGGTGATTGGTAAGATGGGGAGTGACGTCATACCGAAAGATACAAACAGGAAGTGACGTCATAAATAAATGCCCACATAGGGGGAATAAATCACCATAGCAACCATCTTACCACGTGACCATGGACACTTCGTGTCGCTTACATGACGTGCAAGAGTAGTCCTCTGGCTAGAGTGGGAAACGCTGACCAGTAGGTGAAGGGTGGATCGTGGGCTCATAAGGTCGAAAAAGGGAGATACTTGGTGACGCTTACATGACGTGAATCATCCATCCATTACCCATCATCTTTTTAGGTCCACTTGGTATGAAAAAAGTAAATGGTTGGGGTACCCCCTCCCTTATCTATTTTTCCCATCATAACCCTCAGGATGTCAAGGGGGGCCTTACTCTCAGCTTTAGTCCGTTTTCAAGATAACAGAAGAGAAGAGAAGAGAGGATTTAGACGATCTGACAGGTTTTTTAAATGTTCATGACAACGGGACCTTGAATGAGGCGGGGATCGAGGAAAGAATGCAACTGGAGAGAACGGAGGTAGACGATGAAAGGATAAGAAGGGATCCTCTCATGGAGTTAATGGAAATGAAACGAAAGCAGCGGGAGCAAAGGAAAAGGTACCGCGAGAAACACCCTGAGATTTTTCTGGAGCAAAAAAGAAGGTACTGCAAAAAAACACCCTGAGGTCATACGTGACCAAAACAGGACATACAGGCAAAAGAATCGGATGAAATTGGCCGAGATTAAACGGAAAAAGTATCGCAAGCCACACCCTGATTGAGTCTGCAAGCATCAAAAACAGCAATCGGACGTGCTGAAGATGAAACGCCCCCTTAGGAAGTCCACAAGTACTAAAGGCCAATGGCAGGCGAACGCCCAGTGCTAGAACAACATCAAACGAGAGCAGGAGGCACAGTCATCACGTTGAATGAACACTTTTTATTTTGATTGTCAGGCAAGACCTGTGAGTCAAGAAAAAATGACAATTTTTTGTAAAGGAATTTTTGTGAAAATTTGAATGAAACATTGGTTAATTTTTCAACAACAACAACAAACTCTCTGTCTGTGTCCATGCTTTGCCTAGTTGTATTGGCGCGCTGCAAACGTTCAAATATTTGTTGTTTTTTAGGTTCACCAATGGGTGGTTAGAGGAGGGGTACCCTACGACACCAGTCACAATAGCAACAGTGTCAACAAAATAGGAAACGTACTGCCACGCTCCTTGGAAAGAGCGAACCATATTTGGGTGGTTGAAGGAGGGGTTTCCCTTTGGAACATGCAAGGGGTGCTGGGAAAAATAGAGGAAAAATAGGGGGTGGGGTACCCCCTCCTTCATTATAGGCCAACCAGGTATCTTGGTGGAGATGACAGGCGTCACGCAACCAATCTCCATCAAGTGGGCTACTCACGTGATGTCTGTCACGTCATACCTTTCATGTGGCGGAGGCCTGTTTCGTGGCAATAAATGTCTTTTTCTTTGCACAGGATTTTTTGCGAGGGCGACTACAAAGGGAAACGCTTCACTGGAAGACTTCTGACCAGTCACTAAAAACCAATTTTTTCGCGTTTTCTTACAGCGATTGTCCGCGATACCTTGCAATGCCGTGCAGCATACATATCCACTTCTAACCCTCCTCCTAGGGTGCCCTTATTTGGACGAAAACTAGACCAAGGGAGATGCCCCACCTCCGGTCTTTGTTGATCCCATACCTCTCTCTGTGGACGAAGAAGAAGATATGGATTAAGAAGAGGACACAGCCGTGGATAGGGGAAAAGTTTTCTTGAACAGAATTTTTAAACCGCGGCCAGTCCCTAAGAACAGGGGAAATTGTATTCTAACGAACGTGAATAAAAGTGATTGTCACGTGAACTCTCCAAGCTTGCTTTTGCTACAATTATTGTCTTGAGAAATTTTCATGTTTGAGCTACTTAAAGCTACCCTGAGCTGTCTGTAGCTACAGACGTGTGGCAGAGAGAGGTATGGGATCAGCAGAGACCGGAGGTGGGGCACCTTCCTTGGTGTAGTTTCCGTCCAAATAAGGGCACCCTAGGAGGAGGGTTTTGTGTATGCTGCAAGGCGTTGCAAGGTATCGCGGAAAATCGAAGTCAGAAAACGCGTAAAAATTTGTTCTTTAGTGACTGGTCAGTAGTTTTCCTCTGAAGCCTCAGCCCGCAAAAGCCTTAATGGGCAGGGTTCTTCTCTAATTGAGCTAGCCAGCAGTACTCTCCATTGGGCAGGAGCTCAAGATCTAAATTCTCCAGAGAGCCTAGCCTGCTGGTTAGCCGTTTTTTTCTGACCTGATCCTAGTTCACGGCCTGCAATATCTATCAGCCAGCAGTCTTATTCTTTTAGACCGGACCCTGCAACCTTAATGGACGTCGCTTTTCCCTGAAATATGAGCCTGCAATACCTACCGGTCAGCAAAGGGTCATTCCCGCCACACGGTAGCTGGTCAAATTTTCATAACATACATTCCCAACAGGTCAGGAGCGTCACGTGATCTCACGTGATCACGCCTCCAATTGAAATCGTTTCGCTTTGTAGTCGCCCTTGCAAAAAATCCTGGGCAAAGACAAGAGGGGTAGGGGGCTACCCCTTCATTTATTGACAGGCCTCGGCCACATGAAAGGTATGACGTGACAGACATCATTTGAGTCACCCGCATCATGGAGATTAGTTGTGTGACACCTGTCATCTCCACCAAGATACCTGATTGGCCTATAATGAAGGAGGGGGTACCCCGACTCCCTATTTTTCCTCTATTTTTCCCAGCACCCCTTGCGTATTCCAAAGGGGTACACCTTCCTTTAACCACCTAAATATCTTCCATAGTTTCCAAGGGGCGTGGCAGTACTTTTCCAATTTTTGTTGACACTGTTGCTATGGAGACTGGTGTCGTAGGGTACCCCTCCTCTAACCACCCAATGGTGACACTAAAAAACAACAAATATTAGAACGTTTGAAACGCGCCAATATCAACGTGGCAAAAAATTGGACACAGACGGAGAGTTTGTTGTTATTGTAGTTGAAAATATAACCACTGTTTAATTCAAATTTTCACAAAAATTCATTTACAAAAAATGTCATTTTTCCTTGTCTCTCCGGTCTTGTCTCGTTTGGTGTTGTTGTTTTGGAGTCCCTCAGGGGGCGTTTCTTCTTAGCACGTCGAATCGCTGTTTTTTGACGCTTGCGGGCTCCCTCAGGGTGTGACTCCCAATACTTCTTCCCTTTAATCTCGGTCAATTTCTCCCGATTCTTTTGCCTGTATCTCCTGTTTCGGTCACGTATGACCTCAGGGTGTTTTTTTTTGCAGTACCTTCTATTTTGCTCCAGCAAAATCAGCAGCTGAACTTTGCCGTGTGGTGTGCAGCAACTGGCTGCGGCATATCACACCAAATTCTTTTTGACACTGCCACAAACGCCACGCAACTGAACCTGAGCCCGCAGCTGCGTTCGTTTTATCTGTTTCACGTTTATTTCACCATCAGGAGATTATTGTTTGAGATAGGCAGCATCCAATGCGTAAGCGCCTCGCCCAGAGAACCCACGTTTAGCCAGACTAACAGCTACTACGATATTACGTCTTATAATACGATCTGCAACGAGTTTGGAATCGACCCCAGCAGCGATTTCCGCTAAACAAAAGTGGCGAAAACCATGGCCTAGGAGGGGTGTTTATATATGTCAGAGGCGTCGGCGCCACACCCACGTACCTAACATACCCTAGTGCGCATGCTAAGTTCAGTGATGAGGGTAGCAGGGCCAGCGACGGCAACGCTGTGTGTTTCAGCAGCAACGATAAAGGCGCCGAAAACCAGTTCGATTTCTTTGTGGCTGATGAGCACACAGTGAGCACGGTTGGTTACAACAACCAGCTCAAGCAAGCAACTACAGGCATGAAGCTCGGAGTAAACAACGTTGTTCATATAACCACAAGGACTTACTCAAGTAGGGCTGTCGCGCTGAAACCTTTGTTTACTGCGTTCTGGGCTCACAGGAAAATGTGTGTGTGCAGCAGCATTCTGGGAGACGGCGGCAGAGAGAAAGAAGCGCAATTCTTGGTGCTGATGGAAGACGACATAAGACAGCCGGGCCTGTCCAAGAGTGTGCAAAGATATGAACTTGGTGTTGATGAGCCAAAGGTACGTTTAAACTTTTTCACCTGCCCCGGGGCTTGGCTGAAGCTTTCCCGGATAGTGATCAACACAGTCAGCACTGTTGGTTACAACAATCAGCTCAAGCAAGCAACTACAGGCATGAAGTTCGGAGTAAACAACGATGTTCATATGAAAACAAAAAAGTTGGCATCAACCACATGGACGACGAGCTGTCAAAACAATCCGGCCTACCAGCCACCACTCCAATCTAATCCACAATGCAACCATTGCAGCACAGTCGGCCAAAAAAGTGCCAGACACTTGGAGTCAGGTGCAGCAAACTGTACAGGGCCAGCTGCCCACAGCGCACGACAGGGACAAAATTTGGCTCATTTGTTGGTTTGTGTCTAGCCACTTTTGCGGTTAGTCGCACTTGGTAAGTCGCTCGATAAGAAAGGCGGCCATCGCGTGGATGAGCCAAGCGTTTTTAGCGAGAAAGGTAATTACTTCGTCTGCTGTTCGAAACCACTCTCTCTTTCTGACGAACCTGTTTTTGAGGTTCTGATCCATAATCCTAAACGAGAGCATCAACGTCCCGCGCCGCTCTATGAAAGCCCCCTCCCTCTCTGCTGCGAGCCTCGCGCTGGTGGAGAAAGAGGTTAGGAAAAGTTTTTCAACCCTGAGGTCATCAGTGTAGACGTCGTCGTGAACGACGTGCCCAACAAAGTGTACAGCCAGACCATGGAAGGGTGGGGCTTGTGGGAGCAAGTTAGCATGCATTTCGGTACAGACAACTCCGAGGTGAGCAACATGGTTGCCACTGCTTTCTACACAGGAGACATGTTTGGTCTGTTCATTGATCTACGCTCTATGGTCGATAGAAAAATGCACGGCAGCGGCCTGCGGCTGTTAAGCACAAAGGACGGCGTGCAGCTCGTAAAATGCTACATTTTCATAATTAGTGACGCACAGTTCACCGTCTAAAATAATGAACTGGAGTCTGTGCAGTATTATTAGGGATCCTGGCAATATCCTGTCAATGCCCTTATCGTTGGGCCTACGAATTCAGGGAAATCGTTAAATCTTGTTAACCAGTTTCGTGGCCACTTCAGGGGGACGTTTGACTACATCGTGCTGCTATCCCCGACTGTCACCCACAACAAGACTTCTGACGGTTTTGTGGACAATGAGCCTCGCATTCTTGTGATCGCCTGTCAGCAGAACGAGGTCGAAGTCTGGCTGAGAATTTCAAGCTTCTTTTTTAAAGGAACGAATAAGCTAATCAGTTTGGACGTGAAAGGGTGCACGAGCCAGCTGGTTTCGCTTGGCTTCAGCGCGCGGCATACAGGAATCAGCGTGTGGGTGCTTAGCCAGGAGATCGCCAACATCGCGAAGCCCTTCCTGGAAATCGTGGCGGCGATAGTTCTTTTTTACATTCCCTGGAGCAAAACCATGAAGGCCACGCACATCGCCTCTGATGTACCCGGAACAAAGCCCGTAAAAAGCCCGGGCCGAGTTCATGCTGGAAAGAAATTGGCAGAACACAACCGCAAGGCACACAAAGCAAAAAACAAGCTGACGCGGCAGCAAGAAACCAAACGGCTACTCTGCAGAACAACCAACCACCCTCTGACGAGCAAAAAAGGATGTCTGGCTGCTAAATTCTTTCCAACGGGGGATTCATCGTCTCACTTACTGGGCTGTACAACAATCGAAAGGAGGTTTTGGCTGCAGTTGGGGGAACGAAGAAGGGGTCGAAGAAAACCAAAAGGAAATGTAACACCCGAAGCAAAATTAAATGGTGTTTTGACGCCTGTCATGACTGTGTATAATAGAAGCGGTCCAAAAAAGATAATCTTCACACCCAAGCCATCGATTAATTTTAAAAAATCATTTTTTTAAGCTCCTGAAAACTATCACCAATGCCGCCACACTCACTGGCTTCGCTGCAGCGATCGGTTGGGCGCCAAGAAAGCTGTTTAGGAGAACTAATTTCACCGCTGACCCTAGTGGGAATGTGATGAACTACGTAAAGTTCACCGCGGTCATGGCCGCTAGCATCACACTGCAGAAGTACCCCGAATACCAGAAAATTCTTTCAACCCCCAGTGAAATATAAATATATCTAAACATTATACACTATGGCTAGCGTTGCTATTATGGTTAGAGGAGCCTTGCTTAACGCTGTCGCGTTTATTGGCCATATTGTCTTGCTCCCCACCTCTCCGGATACCATCCCAATGCCACAAAAGAAGAAAAAGTGCGGCCTGACAAGGCTCTCGAGGCGTACCAGGCTGCCTATGCCAAATATCAAGAAGAACGAACGCATTTGTTTGATTGGATGGCCATCAACGACCGGATCAAACAACAAGCCAAGCAAAACCGACTACGCTTTTAAGCTCTACAATTAGGCACTCAAACAGGCCAACTTACGATGCCTCGAAAGCCAAAGTTTTCTGACTTCTACAAGCCCAGCGAGCAGCAGAAGCAAGGCAAACTCCTGTTCATCGGCGCTGGCGCACTCGCGTTTTGGTACGTGGCCTTTTGCTTCCTTTAAAATATTTTCTGCTTTATGAATACACGATGTACGCAAAACTTGCAAAGGTCTACTACAGCCTGCAGGGTACAAGAAAGGCCTTGGCGGTGTTAGAAAGTTCGCCGCGGCCGCCAAGGTCTCTGAAGATGTCGCGAAGCAATGGTTGGTCAAGCAGGCACTTTCGCAGGTCTCCCTCTTCGCGCCACACTACATTCCTCGGCCTAAATTCGATGCCCCTCACCCAACGCGTTTCAACAAGCAGACCTTTTTTGCCACACGAAAAAGTGCCGCATGGCTGCAAATTACGCTTCTCAATTACGGTAGCCGCTGCAAAAGAAGCAGAACCCCTGACCTCGAAAAAGTCTGCCGAGGTCGCAAAAGCATTTCAGAAGATTTACAAACGCCGGCCTTTGAAATAGCCACAACTCCTTCAGGGCGCTGTTACCAAAGAAATGGAAAAAAATAAAGTCACGGTTCGACGCGGGCGAATTGACATTCATCGAGACCAGGCAATCTGAAAGCGTTTTAAATGCACTCTCGCTGAGCACCTGTTCGGACACCAGTATGCTGTCGAAATGCGTCTGCCAGATGACAAAACAATCGACTGAATGGGTGGCGCGGCTGCCCACTTTTGTCTCTGCTATAAACAATGAAGTTACCAGATTGATTGGCAAAAAGCCTACGGAAGCTATCAAGACCAAGGCCTTTTCTTCCAAGCCCTCTACAAAACACACAAGACCAGTTGGGCTGAACGAAAAAAGCTCCCCTCCCTCGTTAATGTTCGGTATTTGTACCATCGAGGCGAACGAGATGGCGGCAGCAGACGCGCTACAGATCCTATTTGGCCTTTGAAGGTTTTCAACATTGAAAGAGCTGTTACAAAGCAGAATGAACCAGTTATTTACCATTTGCGCGATGAGCTCAAGCCGGCGGCTTTGTCGATGAGGAACTTCTTGTTGTACCCCTTAACACCGAGCTACCTCCAGCTACTGTTGCTAATTAAGATCTTTATGACCGTAGATCTTGTTCACGTGCATGCCATAGATCTCATGGCGCTTGCTGCGAAGAATGTTCATTCCATGCCAAAAGGCCTTCTTGTCGAAAAGCGCGTCTTTCTAATTTTGGTGCATTATTTTTGCCTTCACAACGCACTCTGGCTTTCATGATGGAGTACATTTTGGGGCGGAGGCACACGTACTTTGCAATGGCGGTTCCGACACATTGGTCCTTCATCTTACTCAAAACCTTTTTTTCGCGCTGCTGTAAAGGGGATGGTTTTGCGGATAGTCGTTTGTACATTTCTATTTTGAACATTTCTGTTTTCCCCAATGTCCTTGTAAAAATCCTCCCTCTGAACCTCTAGTAGCAGGCTCCCTGTGTCCATGCAAATTAGTCACACGACGGCCCGTACGTTTTTAAGTACGTTGTAATAAAAGTCATACATCAGGATCTTGCTATTCTCTAGAATAGTCATCCCTGTGTAAACAGGGTTGTTTAGCAACAGCATGCGTTTGTGCATGTGGATTCTTGGAAGATCTTTTGAAAATATCACATGCCTCGCGTATAACGGGCTGGCCACCAAACGCCGAATCTTGTCCGCCTCGTTGCTGCGGACAATTTTTATGTCCATTCAGTTTCGCAGGTTTTCCATCGTTTTGCCGAAAACCGAGTTGTTCATCAGCTTGTAAAATTCCTTTTCGAAGTCATTCTTGGCGCGCTTCCGGACTTCCATGTTCATCCGGATGTAAGACCCCATCCAGCAATCTTGTTCGAAGTCAAGCACCCGATGCGTTCCCTGCCTGAGATAGAACTGCAGGTGTCCGTAGTGAGCCAGGTAGTTCTTTTTGTTCTGCAGTGTGAGGACAAGCTTCTCGCCCTTATGGCCCTCTAAGCCAATTTCTTTCCTCAGCCTTCTCTGGCAGGCCGACTTCCACACTGCTTCCATGATCTCTTTTCTCTGGCACCATATGTGGATAGCTGTCGTGCTCCGCGTGAACCTCTTGTGGGTACTCCAGGTCCACCTTTAAGACCTCTTCCTCTTTGGACAGCACCCGCTTCAGATGAACGCTTTTTTTGGCAGCAGCCTGCTCATGGCCCAGCCGTAGAGGTCGTTGTCGGCGAGATATGCAATGGATTTGTGCAGCATGCTTGCATCATAATCGTGCAAATAGCGGGTTGTTTGCCTTCGCATAACGCTTGCTCACCATTGCGATTTGCCCCGCATTCCTGTCTCTATGAAAAGATACTTGTCGACGTCCATCAAGAGCTCTAGCTCTAGGTTTTGCTCTATTCTGCCCTTCCTCAGCAGTGCGTCCCAGCTCAAACCTGGGACAGTCTGTTTCAGTTTCTTTTGGAAACTGTTGGATAACTTTCTCAAACTCGTCTCTTTTAGCTAGTTTTTCTAAATATGTCTCAACTTGAAAAAATACTTTTTTTTCGCCTTGTAAGGTGAAATGTTGCAAACTTGTTAAAAAACTGTCTGTCTTGGGCAGAACGTCATGGTAGCCCACATATAGGGCAAGAACGTCATGCTAGCCCACAGACAAGGCACTAATGTGAAGGTAAGTGAGTACCAGTAAAGACAAGTGAGTACAAATGAACGAAAAAGAGTACACGTGAAGGAAAGTGTGCGTTATTGGAGGTAGGTGCGTTAATCAGTTGGTGTTTATATTCATATAGGATTGTAATGTTATTAGTGCCTTATATTTGGGCTACCATGACGTTCTTGCCCTGTCTCGTCTTCTTTTGGCAACTGTGCGACAATTTGATGAAAGTTGGTTTTCTTTTTGTTGCAAGTTTTGGCAAATGTGGCTTAACTCAATGTAAACAGTGTTTTTTTGCGTTTAAGGTGCAAATGTTACCAGACCTGTTGAATACAGTCTGTTTCGACTTCCTTCAGCAACTGTGCGACTCGTCTCTTTCGGCTAGGTTTTGCAAATGTGACTCTATTTGATGAAAACAGTCTGTAAGGAAAAATGTTACCAAACGTGAAGAAAACAGTCTGTTCTGGCTGCTTTTCGCAACTGCAACAAAACGTTTTGAAAACAAAAAGTGTTTTTGGTAGAATTGGTACATGTTACTTCACTTTATGAAGACAGTTTGTTTGTTTTGCCTTCAAGTCCGAAGTTGCTGTTATTGCAAATGTGGCTTAAATTTAGGAAAACAGCCTATTTTGCCTTGCAGTTTTAGTAAAAGTGACTGAAGTTTATGAAAACGGTGTTTTTTAATTGTGCGAATGTTAACAAAATCGTTTAAAAAGTCCGTTTTGACTTCTTGTAGCAAGTGTGGGGCAATTTCGTTAAACAAGTTTCTTTTAGCGCTTTCAGCTTGTAAGGGCAAATGTTGCGAAACTTGTAGAAAACAGTCTGTTTCGATTGCTTTTGGCAACTGTTAGCAAACGTCCTGAAAACATGCGCTTTTGGTAGTACTGGTTCATATCGCTTCACTTGATGCTAACATTTGGCGAACTCCCATTGAGACCTTGAAATATTTGGTCATGAAGCTTACATTTGACTCCACTTTTTGCATTACAATATACTGTTAAGATTCATCTCTTGATCACAGGGCATATTCCAGTGAATCAATAGCTTTTTTAAAGTCAATAAAGAGAAGTATACCTGGTATACCATTAGCTTCGGTGTATTCCATTAAATCGTTTAGTAACCACATGGTTTGACCAATGTATCTACCCTTAAAAAAAACAGTTTGATCCGAGATAATTAACTTGGTCAGTGACGGCTCAATTCTTTTGGCGACGACATTAGTGAGTATTTTATAATCCACATTTAGAAGGGTCATTGGCACCAATTAGAAAGATTTAACAGGGGCGATTCGTCGTTGGGCATAAAACTGATAACATCTCTTCTTTGAGAGGTAGATAATTGACCATGCCGAAATGCTTCATTGTATGAATTCAAAAGATGCTCGCCAATTAAATTAGAGAAGGTTTTCATAAAATTCTTTAGTGAAACCGTAAAGCATAACTTTGAAAATCCCATAAGAGCAGGTGGCCAGGATTTAAATCAGCTATCAAAAGCTCCTGATTTGGCTAGTCACCTTTCGGACCCGGCAGAAGCATATGTTTTACTTGACCCTTAATCGCGCGCTGATTATGATTGTGATTATGATTCTTCAGTTGATGCCCTAAAAGGACGCTTTTATTCGCAGGATTATAAATGGCAACTTAGGCAATCCTTACCCTCACTCAAATAGGGACCTCTGAATCACTTGATTTGTATACTGAATTTATTAACACCACTTGGCAGCGCCGAAAATTTAGCTCGTCCATACTTTTTGGTCGATCGAACTATTGCAGAGAATCGCAAAGAAACATCAAGGGATACAGAAAAAGAAATTCTGTATAAACTCCTTGATAAGCTAACGCCACTGTCAGTTTCTGCAGCTGGCCCTGGCAAAAAATGACAAACTGCCCCTCGGATTACAACTTGCTTGGGATTTGTTGGCGCAATAAATTATGCGTTGATAGAAATCTTGCCATGGGGCTCTCCAGTTCCTCCAGAATTTTTTAATGTTTTAGCTCCGCTCTAGAATGGGTAGCTCGTACTAAATTGCAGATACAAGGCATATTGCACCCTTTAGATGGCTTTCTTATCGTCAGCAAATCTATTAAATCTTGTGATAGTGAGTTAAAAGCTTTCCTTAAGAGGTGTGATGAAATAGGCGTGCCAATGGCGCCTAAGAAAACAGTAGGTCCTAGCTGTGTTTTATCATTCGCGGGCATCGAACTAGACACAGCAAAGATGGAAGCGCGGCTTTCCTTGTGACAAGCTTACTAAATGTCGTTCTCCTATTCACCATTTTCTTCATAGGAAAAAGGTGACTTTGAAAGACTTGCAATCTTTAATTGGTCTTCTTATTTTTACATGTTCTGTGATAGTATCTGGTGAAACTTTTTTACGCCGTCTAATTAATTTAACGGTGGGGATCAAACGCCCCCGTTATTTTCTACGCCTCAATCGTAAGACCCGATCAGATCTTCAATTATGGCTTATTGTCCTAGAATCCTACAATGGTAGATCCTTCTTTTTAGATTAGATTTGGCTTTCCTCTGCTAAACTTCATCTATACACTGATGCGGCAGGCTTGTTAGGGTATGGCGCAATGCTAGGCTCGCATTGGTTTTTCGGTAAATGGCCTAATAGCTGGTTCGGTAGAAATATAATTCTAGAACTGTTTCTTTTAGTTATAAGTATTTCCATATGGGCATCAAATCTAGCAAATAAGTGTATTCTGTTTCGCACCAACAATCAAGGCTTAGTGGAAGTGATCAATAAGAAAATAACTAAGGACAAAAGGCTCTTAGTTCTCTTGCGTGAGCTCGTTTTGCAGTGTTTAAAACATAATGTTCTCTTTCGGGCTGTTCACGTCCCTAGGATGCTCAATGTCAAAGCTGATGCTTTATCGCGCTTACAGGTCAGACCCCTCGGTAATGTAATTGGAAGACGCACATCGTGTGACGGAGCTAACTTGCGGTAACCCTTGAGAATTTGTCGAATGATTGCAATTTATGTAGGATCATTTACTCCTGCTAGCGTGCGACCATAGCCAATAGCTGCTAAATAACTGGTAACAGTCGAGCAAACGTAATTAAGTGAATAAAGATTTGACACAAATAGTGCTATAACAGCTGGTGGTAAAGGTAAAACTAATATTGTGTCACCCAAAGAAGACCGTGCAGAGTCTGTAAATAGTTTCCAGGATCGTTTGCAAACTTCCATGGAACCCTTATTTAAACTAGCAGCTAAAAGCCTTTAAAGTTACAGAGGCTAGCTCTCTGGAAGAAGAGGCACTGGAACACGAGTCGGTTCGTGATCCATGCCTTGACCAAGGGACTTGAATTTCGTGACCTGAGGGTCCAACATAGGTTTGGCGGGATGCGGGATGAGGCTTAAAATCGAGGCGGGATGTGGGATACGAGAAATTTTAAGGGGGGATGCGGGATGAAAATATGACAGCGAGACCGGGATTTGCTCTTTTCGTAGGCGGGATACGGGATAGGACGGGTATATGCGGGATCATGAGTTAGCTCAAATTACGAGTCACATGACCTCAGAGACATTAAAAATTATTAATTTGCGTCATAAATGGCCTTAAATGATCCCCAGAAACCGTGCGTTAAAAGGCGTAAAATAGACCTTTTCCTGTCACTAATGCTACACACAGTCGCACCTCATGGAGACGGAGTGGATGTGTCAGATCCTGAGAGTCAGCGCGTCTTGAAATGGTCCAGATGTAAGCAAAATGTTCAACGTTTCGCTTGTGATTTCACTCCAGGGAATAATGATGGACTTGCAACAAAATGTAGGCTTTTTTAGCCCTCTGGTATTTGCCGAATTCAATAACGTGGTATATGTTTGTGACATGCAAACAAGCTAAATCGAGATCGGAGAGCTGTTTCCGGCATTTTCCATTCACGAAAAGCAGCAGACGTATGACTACTGTAACCGTGAGATCGTTAGAGTGGGCAGGTGCTTACAGGTTCTAGAGGAGAATGTGGCATCTATCAGGGAACTGAACTGCCGTTTGCTACTTCCCTTAAATGGCTCTGAAGGAAGTGTGGCAGCGAAGATGGTCGGTGAAGCTACTCAAATGTGAATTGGAGAGTATGAAGCAAAATCTTGATCCGCTGGGATATGATGACACCAGCCTACCGAGCTGCATGACACTGGATATAGAAAATTTGCATTCAGTCGTTTATCACAAGAATCAATTCTCCACAGCTTTCCGATATGCGCGCGACTTTGGAAGCACAGCAAAAGAAGGGCTAAAACGCACAACATCGAGATCAGCTTACTGTTACACAAACCGTGGGTCATAGTACCCAGTTCCTGAGAGAACACTGGGCCTTTTTGAAATACCATCAATCCCACTACCTCCAGCGATCAAAGCCACGTAAGATGAAATTTTCAATGATGCGAGATTAGCCAAGAGCGCATTGGTCCTCTGTGCTACAAGGAACTTTGCGCCTGGAAACCACCATGGCAAGGGCTGTAGATTACAGATTACCTGTATCAAAAGGAAGTCCAGGTTGGAGGAAAAATAATCAGTCTTCAGTCAACTACTAATGCCAGAACCGAAGACACACCAAACCAGGACGAACAGCACAGTACTGTGGAAGACGAAGTGACAGAATTCGACTTGAGTAGCGATGAAGAAAGTGGTGCGGGTGAAGATTATGGAAGAAAAAAGCAATTTAAGGAATCTACAAATTACTCGAGATGTTGATTTTCTCATGGGCGCAACATCCCGATTTGGCAGTTTTACAGCCGATTCGTTTTGTAAAGTAAACCTGAACCAGGAGACCAACTGTTTCCTAGAAATGGGCAGTACGCGACGTTGCTGGCAGTTACTTTCAATTGCGCTGGAATTGATGGTGATGATGATGATTATGACGATGGTGATGATGATTATGACGACGACGATGATGATGAATTTTGATTACCAAAGAAAACATTTAATACAAGCGTGGGCGACTAGAAAGACAAACGACAAAGCTTGGATTCTCCAGCGCCTTCTAACGGCCCAACCTGCCCGCCACCTGAATTGACGTAAGTGTGTATCTTTTCAACCCAAGCAAAAAGTGTTTAGAAAAAGAGTGACCACTTAGTTCAGTCCTCCTTAGGTGGAGTTTTTGTTTGTCTCACTTATAAAGACACCAAGGGAAAACCGTTTTTTAAAAACTAAATATGCAGTAAGTCTTTGCCTTTCTCCGTAATGAGGGTACATTATCAATGCTGTAAAAGCTATAAATTGTCCATCACTTGAAACATGGCGGTGAACTAGAGCAATGTGGGCTTAACCAGGCGGGATCGGGATGAAAATGCTCATTGGGGCGCGATGGCGGGATACACGGAAAAATAGCGGCGGGATGCGGGATTGAAAAAGCCTATGTTGGACCCTCTACCGATATTGACGCGACTCATTGGCTCATCAAAGCACACAACTGAGTCAGCGTATCAATTAAATATGTCGGTCATGTGCTCTTTAGCCTTTTTTGCATTTTTACTTATTGGGAGAGATTACTATTAACAGTACTGATCATAGTACTCTTATGATGCTTCCAAAACTAGAACGATTAGTGAATAGCCAAGGGCAAGTCACTGCCCTGAAGCTCACGATTTTTAAGTACAAACATAAGTAGTATTGTCGGACGCTTTATATCCGCTAGCCTCGTTTTAATGCGAGGGTTCTCATTGGCTGAGAAGCAAAGCACGTAACTTGGGGGAAGAACGGTGACTGTTGGAGACGTGGAGTGACGTAATACTGGAAGTAACAAACAGGAAGCAAAGCACGTAACTTGGGGGAAGAACGGTGACTGTTGGAGACGTGGAGTGACGTAATACTGGAAGTAACAAACAGGAAGTGACGTCATAAATGTATGCGCAAATAAGGGGAATAAATCACCATAACAGCCACCTTACCACGTGACCATGGACACTTCTTGACGCTTACATGACGTGACGGAATGGCCCTCTGCCTAGGGTGGGAACCACTGACCAGTCGGTGAAAGGTGGATTGCGGGCTCAGAAGATCGAGAAAGGGAGACAATTCGTGACACTTACATGAGGTATCAGTATAACTTCCTACCACGGGAAAGTCGCGTGAATTTAAAAAATAATAAAGGGGTGGGGGTACCCATCTCTCCTATTTGTTTTTTACCCATTATGGGTGGAAGTACCCCTCCCCGTATCCATTGGTCCCAATATCCTTTGCAATTTTCTGGGTATAAGACCCTCGGCATGTCAAGCGGGGCTTTACTCTCAGCTTTTGGTGACTGATGGTAAGACATGGAGTGACGTCATACCGGAAGTGACAAACAGGAGGTGACGTCAAAAATAAATGCCCAAATAAGGGAAATAAATCACCATAGCAACCATCTTACCACGTGACCATGGACACTTCGTGACGCTTACATGACGTGTCGGAGTAGTCCTCTGGCTAAACTCGGAAACTGCTTACCAGAAATGGAAGGGTGGACCGCGGGCTCAGAAGATCGAAAAAGGGAGACACTTCTTGACGCTTACATGAGGTACCGCAATAGCCCTCCCACGGGAAAGTAACGTGAATGTAAAAATAACAAAGGGGTGGGGTATCCCTTACCCCCTATTTGTTTTTTACCCATCATCCTTTTGGATCTACTTGGTATGAAAAAAGTAAATCGGTGGGGTACCCCCTCCCCTATCCATTTTTCCCATCATCCTTTGCAATTTTGTTGGTATAAAACCCTCGGCATGTAAAGCGGGGCTTTACTCTGAGCTTTTGTACGTTTTCAAGATGACAGAAGAGAAGAGAAGAGAGCGCTTAGACGATCTGACCAGTTTTTTAAATGTCCATGACGACGGGACCTTGAATGAGGCGGCAATCGAGGAAAGAATGCAAGTGGAGAGAACGGAGGTAGGTGATGAAAGGTTAAGAAGAGATACTCTCATGGATTTAATGGAAATGAAACGGAAACAACGGGAGGTAAGAAAAAGGTACCGCGAGAAACAGCCTGAGATTTTTCTGCGGCAAAAAAGAAGGTACCACAGGAAAACCACCCTGAGGTCATACGTGAACAAAAGAGGAGATACAGGAAAAAGAATTGGGAAAAATTGACCGAGATTAAACTGAAAAAGCATCGCGAGTCACACCCTGAGGGATTCCACAAGCATGACAAAACAGCAATTGGACGTGCTGAAGAAGAATCGCCCCCTTAGGAAGTCCACAAGTACTAAAGGTCAATGGCAGGCGAACGCTCAGTGCTACAACAACATCAACTGTAATGAGACCCAGTGTGACAGCGAGTGTACAAATTTTGACTTCTTTGTCTTGCTCACAGATGAAAATGGGCAAACACTATAATTAAAAGGGTAAAAATTAAAATCTTACCTTGAAAGTTGTCCAGCTTTACTTCCAGGGCTGTTTTTCAACAGCTAACCGGCTGCAAATTTTACGGTTCTGCAACGGATTCCATCAATTTCGTAGTCTTCTTTCGTTCGCTTACCTTGTGAGCCAAAAGCCTGAAGAACTCCATTACGTTACGTAAAAAGAGGACTAAATTCATCGTCACAATCTGTTGTCTAAGGAAACGCCAGTGAAAAGTAAAAGAACGAAGACAAATCCAGGAAATCACACCTGAAAAATACTACGCCCTCCATCTTGTTTCAAGTGTATTACCGCTGACCGCAACCACACATTTCCTTCCTGATCGTAGCGGAAATGACACCGGAAATTTAAACCAGAAATCACTAACTTGCAAGTGACCAGTGATTCTATTGCCTTACAAACTACTTCATTAAAATAATTTACAATCAAAGTACAGTTTTGAATGTTTTGCGTCTCACGAGAATTACGATAAGAAATAATCTCTACAGGTACAGCTAGGTACTAAAGGTCAACTCATACATACACCTTTATTTCTTTATGCCAGGGTGATCTAACTATGTTATCAAAAGGAACCCTGGCAAACTAAACTATTACAATTACTACTCAAAGTTGGAAATTCCTAGACATACAGCAGAATATACTCGTAAGCGACCTTGATATCCCTGACATTTTTTAATCTGTCTTAAGCAAACGTGAGATAAGCCTGGGATTGTAGGCACCTCCCATCGCTCCCGTCCACTAAGGCGTTTGCGCCTATTGAATGACTCCCTTTTTCATTGAATGACCGACTGTGCAATTGACGGATTGATTGACTTACTGATTAACTGTTTCATTGGTTGCTTTTAATTTAAATTGATTGTTTGAATGACTGACAGATTGACTCGCTAAATGACTGCATGAATCAATGATCGATCGATTGATTGATTGAATGAAGGAATGCGATCGATCGACCAATTGGAAACAAGTAGCTTCGCATTGACCACCCACCACCGTAAGAAAATAAAAGGACGGGATCCTGTTGTAAAGGATCTAATGAGCAAAAATAAAGAACCAAATACGATAAAACAACAAGGCTGATTGCACGGTAGGGAAACTACGTATATTTTGACGCAGTATGAACTTATGCGTCCCCATCTTTGCCTGCGTCTTAGTATTTTGTTATATATGTTGTTTCTGTGCGTGTGTTTGCGTTTGATAGAGATTTAATTTAATTATCACTCCTGAGTCGAAAGTTTGTTAGGGCGGCGGTGTTCTAGGGGTTGAGGAGGTTTGTTTAAGGGGGGGGGGGAGGGGGTAACAAAAGGGTATCGTCTGAAACTTCGGGACACTTGGTCAGCGGTTTATTGTCTTGGCAACCAAACCGTTGACCAAAGCATCCTTGAAAAGCTGCGTGTTCATGTTTTCCTTCGTTCCTGGGAATGTTGGTATAACCTATACAGACTGTGTAGTGTGATCATAATATTGCGTTTGTTTGGTGGTCTTCAAGGGTACTAAAATGTAAAATAATCATGGATTACAGCACTTTTCGGTCAGTCTGTCTTTTTTTTTCATTTGACGCAAATTGAACACGCCAAGCTTCCACAAGCTGTACATTTAGTTTTGTTGCTCAGTATTCTAGTTTGGTTTCTGGGACATGTTTCCGAGACTTGCGATAGGTGCAAGTTCGCCACACTTGTCCCTATATGTGTGCCTTAAGTGAGAGTTTAACTCCTCTTTATAAGCTACTAGCGATTTTTGGTTCATTTCTCGGCAATTTGATAGCGATTTTGATGAGATGGGAGAAAAGTTCTTTTTGTAGACACAAAAAAAAGCTGCTTGTGGAGGTGACAGTTCGTTTTTTTCACATCGGATGGGTTCCGTTCTCACCTCGATGCAGAATTTCAAAATTGTAATAAAATCGCCTTTAATTGCTGTTAAATTACAGCAAAAGGGGTCAATACAAAACGGGTGATATGAAACCGCGTAAGGCATGAAAAGGTGGCAGTATACCGGTAATAACAACGGTGACGTCAAATGTAAGAATTATTACAAAAGGACCGAATTTTCGGGCAGTGTAAGTACTTCCTGGTGTCTCTCATAAATACTAAGAACTACATTTGTCTTAGGATTTGAGCGAGGCTTGGACACCCTTATGGGTGATACAAGTCGCTTGTTCCACAAAAAAGCCACCGTTTAGTTTCAGAGATCCTTCGGTACTAGAAGATCGAATTCAAGGAAAGTGGTTGTTCGAGTAGTAAGTAGCTCTTTGAACGCGACACGAGATTGGTTGAGAAAACAATAAACCAGCGATAAAGAAACCTGACAAAAGCATTGACGCCTAGCCCTGACTACAGAGCTGCGAGATAACAGGATCCAATGAAATAAGAAGGTCTAAGCAGATGTATGCTACCCGAATAAAGGAACCGGAGGGCTAGCTATAAAGCCGAAGCCGAAACACAATAAGACAATATCTTAAAAATCCAACCTTTCAAAATCCAAACGGTTGACTTGTCTCGCACAAAATGGTAAACGCTATTAACTTTTAACTTGTGCAATCGCAGGCTTATCTTACGTTTGCCTAAGGCAGGATAAAAAATGCCAGTGATATCAACATATTCTGCTGTATTTCTAGGGATTTCCAACTTTGAGTTGACCCTGTCTGTACCTGTAGAGATTATTTGTCATAGTAGCACGATCAAAACTATACTCTGCTTGTGAATTATTTTATTGATTAAAGTGGTTTGCAAGACAATCGAATTACTGGTCACTTGCTAGTTAGTGATTTCCGGTTACGATCAGGAAGGAAATGTGTTGTTGCAGTCAGCGGTAATACACTTTAAACAAGATGGACGGCGTAGTATTTTTCAGGTGTCATTTGTTGGATTTGTCTTCGTTCTTTTACTTGCCACTGGCGTTTCCTTAGCCAGCAGATTGTTAGAATGAATTTAGTCACTCTTTTCACGCCACTTAATGGAGTTCTTCAGGCTTTTGGCTCACGAGGTCGCCGCCTGTAAGCGAACGAAAGAAGACTACGAAATTGATGGAATCCGTTGGAGAACTGCAAAATTTGCAGCCGGTTAGATGTTGAAAAACAGCCCTAGAAGTAAAGCTGGACAACTTTCAAGGTATGATTTTAATTTTTTACCCCTTCAGTTATAGTGTTTGGCCATTCTTTATCCGTGAACAAGACAAAGAAGTCAAAATTTGTATACTCGTTTTCACACTGGGTCTCATTACAGTTGTTGCCGAATAATAGATTTCTCCAAAATTGTTGCAACTGTATCACTTCACATGTTAGAGATCCACGAAGTATTATTAAGGACACTATCCTAGAACTCTTCAGGAAAATACCTAAGATTATCAGAATAAGTCAGAATTTTGTGAAACGTTTGTTTTTGTCTTACCACTTGACCCGCTTCTTGTTGACAACGTTAACGTTGGCCAGTTTGAGACTCTCTCGTTTAATCAAGTATCGATAATTTGAACTTTTTCCACCATACTTCTAAAGTAACATGACGTATGTATTACTGGTTAAAAGTTAGATTTTTTGGATAAATATACAGTCGGCAGCAGACTTCCCAAAATTGGCTAATTTCGACTCGACGAAAGGGCGATTTTGAGGGCTCCGGGTGTTAGAGATGTGTTACACAGCATGACGGCCTGTCACGCGACATTACGGACCGAAAGGAACTGTGGACTATTCTGACCACGCTGTGAAAATTAACACCGAAGTGCGAGTAGTTTTACTGTACGTTGAGTTCGATTAAACCTTTGGAAATGTGATTTAGAGCCTGAATTTCTCCTGGAAATCCTGGAATACAGTCCTGAATGTGCACTAATCCTCGGAAATAGGCGTCCCGATTAAGCCTTCTCTTATATGGTCCTTCGAGCCGGATATACCTCGCCGAGTGCACACATCTGTTTGGTTTACGTCTGCAAAGTCTGGATTCGTCATATTGTTGTTTTGTGCTGATAAGGCGATGCCTCCGAAAAAGAACCTTGGACGAAGAAAAGCAACCCGTGAAGGACACCGAAACACTGTGAAACAAATTGCCTACACCGTCAACGAGCAATTAGATGCCCCGATTTGTGACGATTTGAATCAAGGCCAGCGAGCACGGCACGTGTCGAAGCTTCGACAGCAGAAAGAGTCACTTCGCAGCAAACTGGAAGCGCTGAAATCGCTGGACGAAGAAATCCTCGCCCTTGTTGAAGAAGAAGAAATTGAAAACGAGATTCGGGAGGCAGATCTTGTAAGCGAGTTAATACAGCTCAGCATAACAAGAATTGAGGATTTTCTGCAATCGAAGCCACCCGCGAAGTTCTCAGACGCGCCAACACAACACGAACCACTGGTAAGCCCTTAGATTTCTGTGTCCACTGAAAGTGTTTCTGTTGATCCTAAGCCTCCAAATGATCCTGTTAATAACTCTGAGTCTTCCAGTCCCCTTGTTAATGCGTCTGCCCAACCTTCAGTATCAGTGGAAGAAGCATCTCCTCGAGTTAAGTTACCTTAACTAGATCTAAAGAAATTTGATGGAGAAATTAGCAACTGGCCCACATTCTGGGATGCATTTGAATCATCCGTTCACAAGAACACGAAATTAGCTTCCATCGACAAATTTAATTACCTGAACTCGCTTCTTATGAAGCCAGCTAGTGATGCTATTTCTGGTTTGTCCCTTACCTCTGCGAATTATGAAGAGGCTATTGCAATCCTGAAGAAGAGGTTCGGTAATAAGCAACAAATCATCAATAGACATATGGACATTCTTCTCAGTGTTAGCCCAGTAAATTCTAGCCAGAATACCCACAAACTGAGGCAGCTTTATGATACCTTGGAGTCGCATGTAAGAAGTCTTAAGTCATTGGGGGTCCCTTCAAGTTCTTATGGAAGCCTGCTGTCCTCTATTATCATGAATAAGCTACCCCAAGATTTGCGGCTAATTGTAAGCAGGGAGATAAAGGATGAAGAATGGCACCTTGATCGTATCATACATGTATTAGAGAATGAGTTGGAAGCCAGGGAGCGCGCACCCCCTCGTGACGGGCCTCAGTTGTCGGGTGGGGAACAGGCGGTTTCAAAATCTCGGATGCGACCAACCACATCTGCATTATTCACGAGACATTCGGGGCCCACGTGTACATATTGCAAGCAGAGTCATGCGTCTAACTCCTGTAAAATAGTAACCAAGATGTTTTGTGTGCCTAAGGAAAGATAATCTTTGCAGAAATTGTCCTTCAAACATCAAGTGTTTCAAGTGTAGGGGTCGACACCATATTAGCATTTGCACATCTGATAGCAGTAATGGAGGCAGCCCCCACACAGGTGCCAATTTCTCAAGAACAGTACCCACCCAAGAACACCCCCAGAACCGGTCCGGGAACCCTCGTCGATGTGACGGCAGTAATGAAAGTGGCACCAACACTGGTGTCAATTCCTCAAGGACAACGCCCACACAAGAACAGATCCAGAACCGGCCAAAGAACTCAAGAGAGAACCTCACAGCCCTATATGTCAGTGCCTCCACCCCAGTCCTTCTTCAAACAGCCCAAGCACTGACATACAAGCCTGGTCACTCAGCAGTCAAAAGGAAAGCCCGACTCATCCTGGATAGTGGGAGTCAACGAACCTATGTGAGCACAAGGTTAAGAGAGCATCTAAGGTTGCCAACTGAGAGCAGTGAAAGGATTTCTATTAGGACATTTGGTTCAACGAAAGAGAACAGTCAATATGTGGATGTCGTCCGTCTCTGTGTCACTATTGATAAGGAGAAGACGTAGAACTGTTAGCCTTTGTTGTCCCTGTCATATGTGATCCTCTGCAGAGTCAGTCTATTACACAAGCTAGCCTCTCCTATGCTCATTTAAGGGGACTCAAACTTGCCGATTACTGCACTGGAGAAGATAACGTTGAAGAGGATATTTTTGTTGGATCAGATCAGTATTGGAGCCTAGTGTCTGGCAGGGTGGTACGGGGGGAGAATGGCCCCACCGCGATTGATACCAAACTTGGATGGGTTTTGTCAGGTCCAATCCCCGTGGGAACTCAGGCTGACAGGCAGCAAAGCAACCTTGTCACGACACATGTTCTTAAGAGTGCAGTAAACCCGGCTGATGTTACAAACGAAACCCTTGATGGAACTCTTAAGTCATTCTGGGAGCTAGAGTCACTTGGCATTAAACCAAGGAGCATGTATGAAGAATTCCAAGAGCAGATATCCTTTAAGGACGAGAGGTATGAAGTCCATCTACCATGGAAAACACCACATCCACTTCTTCCAGACAGCTATGACTTGAGCATGAAACGCCTAGACAACCTTCTCAAACGTCTGCACCAAGATCCCAAAGTCCTCAGAGAATGCAATGTAATACAGGAACAGTTACAAAGGGGCACAGTTGAAATTGTACAGAATCCTGGTGAGGGAGAAGTTGGCAAGGTCCATTACATACCCCATCATGCAGTAATAAGAAGGGATAAGTCAACAACCAAACTTAGAGTTGTATATGATGCCTCAGCAAGATCTAATGGTGTAGCCTTGAATGATTGCTTGTACACAGGACCACCCCTTACAGAGAACATATTTGATGTACTTTTGAGATTTCGTGCTAATCAGTTGGCCTTTCTGATGGTAGGCATGACAGAGGAAGATAGAGATGCGTTAAGATTCCTATGGGTGGACGACATAGAGAAGTCTTCCCCAGAAATTGTGGTTCTAAGGTTTACACGTGTGGTTTTTGGAGTCTCGTCTAGTCCTTTTCTGTTAAATGCCACAATCAAGCATCACATTGAAAGGTACAAGGACGCAGATCCTGAATTTGTAGAAAGATTTCTCCGTTCGATTTATGCGGATGACCTAAGTTCTGGAGCCCCTGAAATTAATGCAGCTTATGAACTTTATCTGAAGTCATTTAGCAATTTGCAGAGACTGCTAAGAGTTACCGCCCTCATCCTCAAGTTTGTAAGGATCATGAAGTTATTGCTGAAGAGGGATGCGCAATCACGAGACGAGTCAACTACCCAACTCATTGCAGTCGCAGAAACACTCTGGATTAAGGACGTACAGAAGTCCTTAAGCAAGAATCCTAAGTTTGAAACTTGGAGAAAACAGTTTGGCATCTTCACCGATCACCAAGGCATCATGAGATGCACTGGACGCTTGGCTGAGGCAGAGTTATCAACTTCAAGCAAGTACCCTATTTTGTTGGATAAAGGCCACCACATCACATCCCTGATCGTCCAAGACAGCCATAAACGAGTCATGCATGGTGGTGTGAAGTCAACCCTGACTGAACTGAGAGCAAGATTTTGGATCGTGCAAGGCAGGCAGTTTGTGAGAAAGCTACTGTACAAGTGTGTCATATGCCGGAAACTTGAAGGAAGGCCATATCGAGCGCCACCAACACCGCCTCTCCCAGAGTTCAGAGTGAAAGAGAATCCACCATTCGCATACACTGGAGTCGATTTTGCTGGCCCTCTCTACGTCAAAACTCACACTGGTCCTCAACAGAAAGTTTGGATTTGCCTTTACACATGTTGTGTTACCAGAGCTATCCATTTGGATCTCGTACCAGGCCTCACAGCCTCAACATTCTTGAGAAGCCTGAGAAGATTTACCGCCCGCCGCGGCAATCCGTCGATGATGGTATCTGATAATGGAAAAACCTTTAAGGACGTTCGCGCGAAAAACTTCTACAATACAGATTTTTTTCATACTTTCGCTACAGTCAGGTAATAAGTTACCTATGTCAGAAATGCAAAAAAATTGGGGGGTCACCGACTTCGTTTTCGAAATAAAGCGCGTCAAAAACTACCCCAATTTTGACAAATCGGCCCTCGTAACTCGACATGGCCTCAGTGCTTGGTTGTTGAAAAATATTAAAAATGATTCGCTGTAGACCCACTTTCTTAGTCAAATTTTACTTAATTGGGTCTGTTAAGTAAATAATTTGAACCGGTGTCATCCTTTTAGTTAAATTCAACCTCTAAGATCGACTTTAACGAACACCGTGCAGCTTCAATAATAGTAGAATTTGATGATGCGAGGGCAGAAAAGTTGAAAAAAATTAAACTTCTACAATACAGATTTTCCTTAATTTTTCACAAAACGTAGATAATCGACAAAGAAAGTGATCTATCGAAAGAAAATATGGGGTCACCGAACATTTAAGAGAGTTAAACCCGTGCATAGATATTAAAGTGCCCACTAGCGCTATATATCTCCACATTTCTTCAACAGCGCGCGCGCTCAATGCGTGACGTGGCATGACATCACGAAGTGAATTGCGTGCGCAGTAAGGATGCGCAGAAACAATTGGCGCGAACGTCCCTAAGTCAGCCGCACGAGAAATCACAAGAGTGTCGAACGACCCTGGAGTGAAGCAGTACCTCGCCAAGGCACGGATGAAGTGGACTTTTAACCTAGAAAGGGCACCTTGGTGGGGTGGCATATTTGAGAGACTCATAAGATCTGTAAAGAGGTGTCTTAAGAAGACTTTTGGTGGTGCAACCCTTACTTACGAAGAGCTACTAACAGTAATTGTTGAAGTGGAGATGATATTGAACTGTAGACCTCTGTCTTACGTGTCGAGCGAGGACCCCGAGGAACCCCTTACTCCATCACACCTCTTATGTGGCCGACGCCTAATGAGCCTGCCAGATAGTAACACCAGTGACACTCCAGATTATGACATTGATATCCAGCCACATGATCTAAGCAGAAGAATGCAGCACCTGAGCAACGTCCTGAACCACTTTTGGAAGAGATGGAGAAATGAGTACCTGGTAGAGCTGCGAAATGCCCATCGTTACTTTGGTCACGACAACGCTAGCAGAGCCGCATCCATTGGAGATGTAGTCGTTGTGCACGAAGAAGATCAGCCTAGGGGAAAGTGGCGTGTGGGCAAGATTTTAGATATCATCGCTGGATCTGATGGTTGCATCAGGGGAGCTGTTGTCCAAGTCCGAAGCAAGGGAGGAAAATCCACGACGCTCAGGCGTCCAGTGCAGCGGCTTTACCCCTTAGAGATCCAGTCCCAAGTTCCTGTGCAACGAACAGCTGAAGCTTGCTCAAGACCGAACCCCAGTCCTGTTGCCAGTGAAGCACGAATTGAGCTACCCCCGTCGAGACGGAGCCACCCAAAACGAGCAGCTGAAGAAGGAAGACGTGGTTGGAGGATCTGAACTAAGGAACTCTCTCTGGGAAATCTCGTTGTGTTTAGTTTTCTCACTGTTATGTAGGGATTGTGTTGACCAGATAGAATCTAGGTAGCCGAGAAAAAAATCTGGTCAACAGGGGGGGGGGGGGGGGGGGGGTTAGAGATGTGTTACACAGCGTGACAGCCTGTCACGCGACATTACCGAAAGGAACTGTGGACTATTCTGACCACGTTGTGAAAATTAACACCGAAGTGCGAGTAGTTTTACTGTACGTCGAGTTTGATTAAACCTTTAGAAATGTGATTTAGAGCCTGAATTTCTCCTGGAAACCCTGGAATACAGTCCTGAATGTGCACTAATCCTCGGAAATAGGCGTCCTGATTAAGCCTTCCCTTATACCGGGTACCAACAACATTTGCCTCAAAATCTCGGGTTTACTGAAGATTAACAACAAACGAAATGTATTTTCATTAGTCCTATATCAACCTTGTCTCGCACAGAAAGTTTGAATAAATCGAAAATTTGATCAAAATTGAGTGGTCGATTCTTACGTGGACAGCCACGTAAATAATTTATTTCAGTCAAGAATTCTTGTGTAGAAGCCCAAAGCTGGCAAAGTGTTGTGTGAAAAGTTGATTTGTGCTATCGCTTGCGACGAAAGACGGCTTTCAGATCCATGCCTTTTGATTGTTTTATCATTTTTTATAGTTAGGTAATATATCAAACACGACAAAGAGTGTTTCATCAGGATATCCAAACACCGAGAAGTGGGTTGAAAAAAAAAGGGGCCTAGCCGAGTTTTTTAACCGACTTTTTAAGGTGTTTGGATATCTGATGAACACTCTTTCGAGTTTTGATATGGCTTCTCAAACCATACATAATTCTTGGAGAAATTCAAAGAAAAAGTTGGCAAATTTTATGCTAATTAAGATCCGGTTTCCTTCGTTTTCTCTTGATGAATTATTAATGCCTTTGAGAAGATCGGTTCATAAATTCTGCCTTGTTAAAATCCCATTTACTAAAACCGTATTGCCTGAACTACCATTAAAAATAATTTTATAGAGCTATTGCGGAATTGTATCGTTAAGTATTACAATGATAAAATCAAAAACGTGACCATACCATTTGCCTGTTTGTGGTCTGTTTTACGCCCTAATCTTTCCCTGCAGAATTTCCGCCCAAATATCAGTGGATTCCAGCTCGAATATGTGCGGAAAACAAAACTATTTGCGATTTATGTTGCCAAAAGTAATTTTTCCTTTCTTTTCCTGACCTAACTAAGCTAACGATATTGCAAAATTTAAATCCGCCATTTTGTTTGTTTTGACCAAGTGTTTACTTAGATTAGTGAGTTAATTGACCTCGCGGGGTGGCTTAAATTTATCTCATCGTTTATCCCTTGGTAAGTGTTAATCGTGCTTTCACAAACAGAATCTAACCGAAGGCTTAATCCTCGCCTAGCGAGATTTTACCCCCGATTAGCGCTTCTCCTCCGGCTTGGTTTCCAGGATCAAATTCCTGCGATTTTGTCCCCCCGAATGAAAGAATAGATTGCCTCGCTTTTCTCCAAATTAAAGCGCTTCTGGCGGAAATACACCACAACAGTTTTCTAGTTTTGCCGATACCTATTTATGAGCAAAAAATGAAAGAAATCGATTTTTCAACTTCTGCTGCCGCATGGTAGGTACATTGTGTGTTTCGTGCGTTCTTTGAGCCTCTAATATTACAACAATGTAAATCGAACTGTGGTGAGGTAACTATTTTTCTTAGATATAAAGTGCTGCTGTAATATATACTGGCTTATTAATAAATTGCTATTAAGAAAAGTGAATGCGAATTTTATTTTTGCATTTTACTCGACTTTCGAAGAATGAACTGTTACTAAAAGTAAACAAGTTTGCAAATTTCTAACGGCAATTTAATGCTTTACATGTTTATTTTCCCAATAAACTGCACAGATACACCATATATACTAACGTTTTTGCCAAGTTGATTTAACCGTTAATAAACTGAATATCGATAAATGGAAACACAGCTCTGCGACTGAGCGAGTGAAAATTTTCTGCGGTTCTGCAATTGTCTACAATCATATGGAAACCTTAACCTTAACTTCAGCAGTTTTCCCTGCCCATGGAAAGAGAACGTTTTTGCACAGGGCCATCATGGCAAACCTATAAATGAGTTAACGACTAACATGCTTTTCAAATAATTATGAATAAAATTGTTAAAATCCTTCTTACTATTTCAGTTTGAAAAAAATCGGGAGAATGATATATTCTTATTTGGAAGACACCTTACAACCACTGTGATTTGGAACAAAGTCATCTATGGGTGTAACAGGTAACTTGATGTCATCAATATGAACAACACCTGATTAAAGAGAAGAAAATTTAAAGAAAAATTAGTCTTCGGAACAGACAGTAGAGTAGGCAAGGGAACTAGATAGATAGATGAAGATAGATGGATGGATGGAATGGATGGATGGAATCTTTTATTTATACACGAAATCTTATCAAATTTAAACATACAGGTTTAAATTTGGTTTCCATAAAATCCGTGAATTAACTAATTAATACAATACTTTAAAATATGTACTTAAACTTAACAATTTACAAGGCGATCTTTAACTAATTACTTTACAAGTGCCGGTAGTAAGCCTCTTTTAAACTTTTCCAAAGACCTTTCTTCTTTGAGGTAGCGAGGGAGAGCATTCCAGACCTTGACGCCACTGAAAGCAAAACTATTCTTATAGTAATTTGTTCTGCATTTGGGCAGTTCTAGGTCGTAACTAGAAGATCTCAGACCGTAATTGTTTAAGGCGTTATTAGAAGTGAACATTTCGGTAAGGTATGGAGGTGCCAGGCCGTTAACAATTTTAAACATCATAATGGCCTTGTGAAATTGTCTCATGGAATTTAACTGAGTCCAGCCTAATTCCTCAAAAACTTCTCCAGAAGGCTTACTATAAGCAGCACCAGTAACAATACGAGCCGCCCTATTTTGAAGCCTTTGAAGACTATTACTTAATGTGTCACCTATTGAGTCCCAGACAAGACAACAATAACTGAAATAAGGCTCAATAATTGACCTATATAAAGTATCGATATTCTCACTATTTAGAAAAGGTTTAACCTTTTTCAGTATTCGTAAGTTGGAGGACACTTTTTGCTTTACACTTTGCAAGTGACCTTCCCATGTCAGGTTCTTATCAATATTGACACCTAGGCATTTAGTGGACTCTACTTGCCTAACATCCGTATTAGACAAGGAAAGTTCTATGTTACCGTCAAGAGCGGCAATTCTTTGTCTAGACCCTATTAACATAAAATCTGTCTTTAACAAATTAAGAGTAAGTTTGTTGACATTAAGCCAGGCGGCAATTTCATTTAGATCATTACTCATTTTTTTTTGCAAAACAGGCAGACTGCAACTTGCGAAAGTTAAGTTTGTGTCGTCGGCGAACAATCTCGCTGTTCCGTACCCTAAGCATTTTGGCATATCATTAACGTAAATCAAAAACAACAAAGGTCCTAAAATGGACCCTTGAGGTACCCCACAGGAGATTGTCTTAGTAGAAGAGACGACGCCGTTAACACAACACACTTGCTGTCTGTCTGCAAGATAAGACTGAAACCAATGTAGAGTAATACCTTCAAAATCGTAAAATTCTAATTTCTAAATTCTAATTTCGTAAAATTCTAATTTCTTAAGAAGAATCTTGTGGTCAACGGTATCGAAGGCCTTTTTTAGGTCTAGAAATAAGACTCCATTAACCATGCCCCTATCTATATTGAAACACCAATCATTCGTCATGTCAAGTAGGCCAGACACGGTTGAGTGGAGCGACCTGAACCCCGATTGGCGAGAATAAAGCAATTTATTATTACTAAGGTGACGGTAAATTTGTTCGAAGAGAATTCTTTCAAAAACACGAGCAATGCTTGGTAAAACCGATATAGGTCTATAGTTGTTGGCATCGCATTTCTCGCCGGATTTAAAGAGCGGACAGACCTTTGCAACCTTCCAATCGCTAGGAAATTCACCCGAGGCGATGGAAAAGTTAAAAAGATCAGTTAAGCTCTTGTAAATAACAGGTGCGGCTAATTTCAAAATTTTATTTGAAATTTTGTCAAGGCCAGTAGCTTTCGCAATTTTGACTGAACTTAATAACTTTAAGACCTTGGAGGGGCTGATATTTTTAAACTGAAAACTCGCAGAATGTTTTGTAAGGTAATCTTCAGGCTTTTTGTTGATTTGATCAGATGGAATTTCAGAAGCAAGTCTCGGACCCATGGTCGTGAAGTGGCAATTTAAGAAGTCTGCAATCTCCTCAGGTCTTGTTAGAGTTGCCGAATCTGTCCTTAGCTCACTAACCATTATACTGTCAGACTGCTTTCCCATTAAATCATTCAGAATTTTCCAGGTTGCCCTCTGATCACCTGAAGCCTCTTCGATTTGCTTTTTATAAAAACATTTTTTCGCATGCCTAATCTCCTTATTTGCCAAATTCCTTTGTTGTCTGTAGGCTGCCCAGTCCTCCTTTTTGAAGCCTTTTTCTTCAGCCAATCACGCTTAAACATAACTTGTTTAACGTTAGATAGATAGATAGATAGATAGATAGATAGATAGATAGATAGATAGATAGATAGATAGATGGATGGATGGATGGATGGATGGATGGATGGATGGATGGATGGATGGATGGAATCTTTTATTTATACACGAAATCTTATCAAATTTAAACATACAGGTTTAAATTTGGTTTCCATAAAATCCGTGAATTAACTAATTAATACAATACTTTAAAATATGTACTTAAACTCAGATAGATAGATAGATAGATAGATAGATAGATAGATAGATAGATAGATAGATAGATAGATAGATAGATAGATAGATAGATAGATAGATAGATAGGTTTATTAGAAACAATTAAATGGCAGCCAGCAGGCTGAATTGCATAATTATTTACAATATGTATTAAAAAAGATAAAAATTTATGATAGCAAGTTGTTATGGACTAACACCCCATCCAGGGGGGATGAGTAGTGATGCTCTTAGTCACTTCATCACATCTTCATCAAATACGTGTGAGAATTGGAAAAAAGTAGTCGAGCCAGTCATGGGCTCGTCTCTCTTTGGGTCACAATGTGACAAGTCCGTCTTTATCACGCGGTGAAATCTTTATATTTTCCTTGGAGCAAAGTTCAATGTAGTAGCTGACATTGAGTCGAATTATTTGCTTAATTAAGTTACGCATGCGTTGGATGTAAGACACGTATGGCTACCACAAAGTTAACAGCGGTTTGTCTATGACATAAAAGTATGACGTGTACATGATGGTAGTAACGTGCTTAGAGTAAGGAGTAATGATTTCGTTTTGTTTACCTTTCGCTACTTATTCCTGACGTCACGACTATATGCGCCACGAACGGAAACAGACTGGAAACGGAAGTTTAGGGTCATTATTTATAAGCTCAAACGAAAACCGAAGTCCAGGGTGAGTAACCTACGGATAAACGATCAAAAGAAAACTGGAAGTTTACGGAGACTGATGGCCGAGACAAAACTGGATGACTAAGGCAAGTGACCCCAAAAATCCAACCAAATTTACAAAAAATAGGCACGCAATGCGTGCAGAAAGCGATCATATTTTCTAAGGCGCAGTGCGCATATTTTCCTGAGGCGCAGTGCACCTCGTTGAGGTTAGACGTGTCTTCGAGAGCTCTATCAACTCGTTATGTTCATGTAAACTTTTACGATAAGAAAACCGTCATAGATTAACAAATTATGGGGAAAAATGACAAAGATGCCTCCGCGCGGTTCACAAACCGACGAGGAAGAACACCACGTGGAGCTCGGGGAAAGCTGTTGCGATGCTTCAGCGCGTTTCGAAGAAATCAACATTAAACTAGACAAAGTTTTTACGGCGTCTGGCGAAACTGAAGTATTAAAATAACAAATATGTGACCTTAAAGAAAAAGTTGAAAGTTTAAAAGCATTCTTAGAGTTTGCCGAGAAAGAAATCGACTCCCTGAAAGCAGAGATGGCAAAAATGACTCAAGTGGTTGCAGACAACACTGAACATATTGATTCCCTCGATGCGGACCTCGAAGCTTACAAATGGCGAAATATTAAACTGGAAGCGTATACTCGGAGGGAAAATACGAAAATCGTCAATATCCAAGAGGAATCTGAGGAAGACACCGAAAAATTGGAAAGAAATATGTTCATTACCAAGATGCAAATATCTGCCGAGGATGTCAATACTATACGCTTTGAGCGAGTTCATAGAATCCAAACGAAACCCTGAAGCCAAAGATCGCAGGACCGTCCGAGACCGATATTTGTTAGATTTAGTCGACATTATCAAGACAAAGAATTTGTACGACAATCTATTAAGAACTTGAAAGATACGAAGATTGGAGTCTCAGACAACATTCCTAAGGAAATATATGAAATTCACAGAAAGCTGTACCCGGTCTTAAAAACTGTTAAACAAGATCACAAAGGGCATATTTTGACATAGATAAATCTCGTTGAAAGTTAGCGCGTGTAATCTGAGTTTGCTTTAGTTGTGTAAATTAAGGATCCTAGTCACCCACAGTACTTTGCGCGCATCGAGTGCGATATCCGCCATTTTCTATGCCATCTTAAATCATGATTTTTTCACAGTGAATTGAAACCCGGCTACATGCTGGCCAATACGGCCAGTTCGGGTCTTCGTTTACCTTCATGGCCTTCAAAAACTATTTGCCGTTACATTTGGCCGGTTATTAGTGTGTTCTTTGCTATTTTTTCTCGTGAAATTTGTGAGACAACGCCAGGACTCTAAGTGGTTCATATACTGCTATTAATAAAAGAGTTCCTTCTATCTGAAACGAATGAAACAGTAAATGGGGTTTGGGGCGATGATCACAGCGGCGTGATCGAGTAAGTTTTAGAAACATTTTTGCCTTCGACGGTGGTGGTGGTGAAGGGACAGTCAAGAATACCCTATTAATTAAGATTATACACTTCTGTTATCCTAGTTTCGCTTCTAAACCATATTCTGCGAGCGCTCGCGAATATACTTTGCTTTCAAATTGGAAAGCACGGAGGTGGCTTTCTTACGAACACAAACATTCTTTGAATTCCTGGTCATTAAAAAACCACCAAAATACGTTAGAAAATAATCGTAAGCCCTTTTGCTGGCACAAAATTAAATAAAAAAGTGAAGAAATTTTGGCTTGAGGTTGCAATTTATATTTTTACCGGTTGAACTGTTGACGGTCTGTCACGTTCGACGGGTATATTTGATCGCAAATTTCAGATACTCTTTTTTTATAAGAACGCGTACAATTTGGCTGAGCCTGAGGATGTTCTAATTTTAGCCCATACACTTTCTTAAATTTTGGGGCAAATCTCAGCCTCAACGTTCTTATAAAAATGGTTCTTATAAAATAAAGAGTGTAATAAACAATACCAAAAGAGTGCCTGCGTTTGCGCTGAATGTTTACGTGTACCCTTACTGCGCACGTACTTTACTCGTATGTCATGCCACATCATGCATCGAGCGCACATGCTGAGGAATAAATGTAGACAGATACAGCGGTGGTGGGCATTGGTTGTTTTTCAAAAGTTCAGAGAATTAAATTCGACGTCTAAAACGGACTGTGAAATAATGTCGACCAAATGCATATCCTCTGTTGAATAAAGCTTTAGGACGTTTGCGTCCCAAATTCTCCCAGGTTCAGCTTTTTTAAAGCTTTTGTTGCAGTTATTGACCAACTCGTGCCAGAAAGGCAAAAAATTGGGGGTGACCCAGTTTTCTTTCGATAGTTTACTTTCTTTACTGACTCTCTCGATTTTGACAAAAGACAAAAAAATTCTGAACGTTAGAAATTTTAATTATTTCGCTTTTTCTACCCACAAGCAATCGAATTGTACGTGAGGGAATGACATCAGCTGCAAAAATTTAGGTAATAGGCCTACTTTATCTAGAGATCTCCTTTTTTCTTGCTGATAGCAATGAAGGCGATACTGCCTTACATGACCAAAACTTCTAGAAACACTACCATCTTCAATACGAAAAGAGCATCGTGACCCCCAATTTTTTGCCTTTCTGGCACGAGTTGGTCGATAACTGCAACAAAAGCTTTAAAAAAGCTGAACCTGGGAGAATTTGGGACGCAAACGTCCTAAAGCTTTATTTAACAGAGGATATGCATTTGGTCGACATTATTTCACAGTCCGTTTTAGACGTCGAATTTAATTCTCTGAACTTTTGAAAAACAACCATATCGAATGTCACTGGAGCGTGTAAAAGCACAGAAAAACGGTTAACAGACAGAGAATTTGAAAGTTAAGTCAGCAAATTCGCTTTTCCCTCTGTAAGGCGTTCCCCTCGCTTAGTTTTCGTTAAAGTTTCAATGCTTAGACCGATGTTAGTTCATTTGCGATAATCCGATTACTTTTCTTCTCTTTTGTGACTTTGTTTCATTGTTAAAACAGCGTAAACAAACTTTACGCTGAACATCAGCGATTTTAATAATAAAATTTCTTCGCTAGTACAATGAACGCTGGAAGCTGAACTCAGACTATTAGCATAATGTCATATTCTAAAACACAAAAATAAAATACTATACAAGTTTATTCAAGATGTAGAGAAAAACAAAATAAATAAATAAGTATTACTTTGAGTTCAACGCGGTTTGTAGTTCGGTTTGTTACTAAGTTTTCGAGAATTCGCACCAAAAAATGAGTGAGCGGAAAGGGATTGCTTGGGTACCAAGGTACTTTAAACCAATCAGCTCTGTTCTTATATCGAGATAATTATCTGTCACACATTGTAACACACTGTACTACATTTAATTCGACGCGTCGCTAGTGCGACGTTTAAACTGAAGACGCTCTATCGAAATTTTATCCGTCCTGCCCAGACGGATAAAACGTCTGAGATGAATTTATTTCGTTTTAAGCGTTGCACTATCGTCGAATTTAATTGCCTAAGGGACCTTGAATTAAATTCTTCTGAATTAAATTCGACGATACTGCAACGTATAAACTGGTGACTTTCCCAGTTTCTGCAGATACTAGATGAGACTGTTTGTTCACCGCATGCCACACCACAATGTTACTGAATTTTAATTTTATTATGGCGTTATTTGTGGTTTTAAATGGATTCTACGGTGGCCCACAAGTGTCACATCAAAACAAAATGCTCACATCGAATTCAAATCACTCACAGCAAATTAAAAATCACTCACAGCAAATTAGAAATCCACCACAGCAAATTACAAATCGTTCACATCAAATACAAATCGCTCACAGCAAATACAAATACGGTCAGTGTAAAACGAGGCCTGCGGACTGCGGACTGCGGACTGCAGACTGCAAACCAGGGGTAAAATGCAGACTGAGGGTAAAGTGCAGACTGCAGACTAAGCGTAAAATGCAGGCTAGGGGTTAAATGTAGAATGGAGACTGCAGACTAGGGGTAAAATGCAGAATGAAGACTGCAGACTGCAGACCAGGGAGAAAATGAGAGAAAAGACAGCCAGAAAAATGTCTGCGCTCGCAGAAGTTCGTAGCAATCTATTAAAATCTATTTAATATGGTCAAAATGTTTGCAATTTTTTTCATGTTGTAATAGGAAAGTTTGTTTACTAATTGAGGAGTAAGTTCAGTTTTTCCGGCAAGGACTGTCCGGGAATACGTTGTTCATGAAAGAGTTTTGCTTCAACTTCAAGCCGTAGATTGTTCAGAATTTGATCGGACTACACAAAACAACCTGTGTGTAATAAGCGAATAAGCTCGGACAGGAGTAAATGTAGAGCTAATTATTTCATTAACCGGAAAATGTAGTGTTCCAAAGGATCGCTTTTTACGAATGAACTTTATTTGCGAACTAGCTGAGGTCGCCGGCTACATGTAGTTCCCGGTCGGTCACCCATTTAAGTACAACTTCGCTCGTCGTAAGGACAGAAGAACTTATGGCACCTTGATCATGGACTGGCATCTAAGGATTCAATTAGTTAAAATGTTTACCTTTTGCCTTCCATTTTCGCCTTTTTCCTGACTTTTTAAAATGCATATTGTACTGAAAAAATTTTGTGTGGGAGATAACAGAGTGAAACGTCTACCATAGTGATAACATTCTTCCATTTATCGAAATTAAGCTCTGTTCGGCGGGGCAATTTTCCCTTTCGTAAACGGTCGTTGCCATTTTTTAAGACACTTAGAAAATTTTGGAACTATTATTGAAAGTTTTAAACTAAAAAGAAAGATATTCACAACCCAGATTCGAATCCGGTCCTTTCGTACGCTAATCTCTCTTCCTTACCACTACACTACCACGCCAATCCGCCACAATTCCGTAAAATTAAAGTATATATTATAATTAACTGTCTTTCATAACTGATACATCTATAATACGTGACCCTAGCCCTTTCCCGAACTTTCAACGTAAATTCAACTTGGGCTTAATCTTTGTTCTTTCTAAAACTATTCAAAAATGTATTTGTTGCCTTATTGTACATTAATCCAGAGCATATATTACTTCTACCATGACTAAAGGCTTGGTTACCAATGATGGCATCGACCGTCAAAAATGGCAACGACCGTTTACGAAAGGGAAATAGGCTTCGGCGGGATTAGTACTTGGATGGGTAAGTTTGACTTTTACCTCAGCTAGTTCGCAAACAAAGTTCATTCGTAGAAAAGCGATCTTTTGCAACACTACAGGTTCCGATTTAGCCCTACATTTGTTCCCGTCCGAGTTTATTCGCTTATTACACAGAGATTGTTTTGCGTAGTGGATCAATCTACGGCTTGATGTTGAGGCAAAACTCTTTTATGAGCAACGTGTTCCGGAGAATCATTGGTGGAAAACTACTGTGTTCTACTTCTCAATTAGTAAACAAACTTTCCTATCAGAACACAAAAAAAATCGCTAACATTTTGAACTGACTTTAATGGATTTCTGCGAACTTCTACGAGCGCAGACTTATTTCCGGCTGTCTTTTCTCTCGTTTTCCCCTTGGTCTGCAGCCTGCAGTCTTCACTTTGCATTGTACCTTTAGTCTGCAGTCTGCATTTTACCCTCAGTCTGCATTCTGCAGTCCGCAGTCTTCGTTTTATACGAACAAAAAAAAAAAAAATACGCTGACCGTATTTGTATTTGCTGCGAGCGATTTGTAATTTGCTGCGGTAGACTGGTAATTTGCTGTGAGCGACTTGAAATTGCTGCGAGTGATTTTTAATTTGCTGTGAGTGATTTGAATTTGCTGTAAGTGATTTGAATTTAATGTGAGCATTTTGTTTTGATGTGACAGTTGTGGGCCACCGTAGAATTCAGTTGACGTTCGCACTGAAAAATTAGAAGGTCCCAGGAAAACAAACAAAAACTTTTTAGACCTAAGTTTGCATCACTAGAGATTTTGAGGCACAACCACATACGTTTATACAAAGCTGTTTTTGGCCTGTTTTGGCGTGTCAGCGAACAGCTGAGAATATAAATTCATTATCTGCCCTTCTCTCCTTCAGGAACATCGTAAGACTAAAAATACCGTCTCTTGATTAAATAAGACCTAGTGTGTAAATTAATAGCTGTAGAGAGTCTTGCAAAAAGTACAAAAGTTCAAGCTTGTGCAAAGCCAAATTCGATCAGATGGTTTTCAACTGTTATTTTCTTTCAAAATGGATATTTGGAAAAGCTTTCTGTTTCGTACCTTAAACTTGATGTGGACAAAAACATTAGTGACTCGATTTTTGACCGTGTCCGCGATTTTTCTTTGATCTTTACTGACATTCAAAGTTAATTGGTTGGTTTCTAAAAGTGTCATTATAGGAAACAACTAGACTTCTGGCCAAAATGCTCTTGCTTCAGCTGAATTTAGCGACATACAGGTTGTTTTGAAGTTTACTTCTAGCAACGTTAAGATAGTATTCACAAGAAATTTTGTTCTGTGGATTAAATTATTGCATAACGTTTCTGTGGAATAAATTTTATCAGATCTGCTTTTTGTGGTTGACAAAAAAACTTGTGGTTTATCAAAGACGGGCCCTTATAAGCACCTAGATTTTTTCTATTGAGTATGAAAGATAATTTTTGCATGTTTTGTTTTGGAAATTGCAAATATATGTAGCGTAAAAAAAAACAGGAACCGTCAAAAAGCGTCACCTTTACGTAAAATGCAGCATTTTTACAAATATACATTTGTAAAAATACGGTCCCCATATAAAAGGTTCGCTAACCTTAAAGTGCTACTACGACGAAAATTTCTTGTTTTGTTTTCAACTTTTTTAAACGTCAAACTGTTCAATAGATGCCATATCTGAATCGCGATAAATTAGATCGATATATGGTTACACGACCCAGGAATATATGTCCGAAAACCGCGTTAAACCCGTCCGCCATTACTCAGTTCGCAAAAGAGAAGCCCGCGAATTTCATGGAAGCGGTCTTATCTCTAACCACGTGAATTTTGCTCGTGACGTAGTAGTCTCAACCATCGCCACAAACAAAGGCCGGAGGAGAGTATAATGAAGAGTCGAAAATAGAGAGCGAAACATTGCATTATATGGATGTGTTTTCCATCGAATTTGTCGTCCAGTTTCTTTGAGAGCGATTTAGAACAAGGTTTTTTTTTTGGCGAAGTCGAACTCGCAGAAGTCGCGCCATACGATGACAGTTTCGAGCCTCTCGCTACCGAAGAGGAAGCCGTCTCAAACAACAAGAATGGATCAAGAAGCCCAACAAATATCTCAATTATCGCAAATCACAAACACTGAAATCCTTCCGATAATACAATACATGTCTGTTGTGTTGGGGTCCGTCCGCTGTTTCTTACTGTTTCTTACTCTTGCTTTTTTTTGCCGATACGGGTTGAGTTTGTTGTTGTTATGTTCACAGATTTGTTGCAGAAAGATTTTAGACCTAAAAATAATAAATCCTACAAAAATAAGCTCTCCCTTCTAAAAGAAAAGCCCACTTAACGCTACATGAAAGTTTTTTTAATAAATATAGAGAGCCCTGAGCCTAACATACATTCAGAATTTTATAGATGAGACAAAAGGTCGAGGAAAATAAATTCACGTAAACGTAGTGAAGTCACGAATCGCCCGCGTAACTGTACGAACACGGTAATCTTACTACCTAGTAACAAGCAAATGCGAATTAATAGAAATAAACTCTGATTTACCATCAGAAGTCTAGGTATAAACTGTGGAATACGCCGTCACATCGAAACCGTTACTGAGAGAAGTGGCTACCCCGAACGCGGTGAAAGGCTCAAGGAATTATAGCTAATTATGTAAGTCTTTGGCAGCTCGCTACGCCGTACGCCAAGAGAAATTAATTGAAGTATAAAAGAGATATTAGGAGCTGGCTACGCGGTACGCGGAGAGAGATAAATTGAAATGTATGAGGGATGTTAGGAGCTGGCTACACAATAAAAAGAACAACAGTAAGAACAATATGTTACGGTCGATTAAGCTCGGTTGTTTATATTTTCACGTTATATGTGGCCGAATAATTCAAAGACATTTAGAGTAATATTCCCGTTTATAGAATGAGGAATACACGGTGATGTTCTGTTATGGTCCACTAGTTTGTAGGAACTTCAAATAATATTCTTTTAGCGGACGTTTAAGTGGGGAACGTTCATAGTACGCGGAATACACTGTAATGTTTTCCTATTTTCTGCTATACCGCGTACATGTACCACGTACCAAGTTGAATAAAAATAATTTCTGCGTATCGCAGAACCGGCTTGGCGGCGACACAGAAAATAGTACATGTGAAGGGGCATATATTTTGCAGTTAAGCCGAAATCTGTTGGGAGTTATACATGTATATGCACAAGACAACCGAGCGGAGTATCTCTTAGGTGTGTGAGGAAATGTGTATCTCACCGCACATGTGATATTAGCGCAAACGGCAAATAAATACTCGCTCACCATTCGACGATCCCGCTCAGATATGATTGCTGATGTTTTTCTTCCTGATGGCTGGAACTGATCCTGGCTTTAAATATTTCCTTGTACCTTTGTCATAAGATTCTTCAGTAAAACATTCAGCGTAAAATGCACAGAGGAAACAGTGTCCAACAGGATTGAAGTCCTTCCGGTGCAAACGAACCTTTTTCGCTTAAAATAAACGTACCCACTCGTCGGTGAACTGTGAATGGAAATTTCCAATTCATCGATGCTTTTTTTGCCATAATCTTCAACAACAGAGCGCCGGCCACGCATACCGCAGCTCAAAATCGAAGAAGTGAATCTTGCGAACCCTCACACCTCTCCGAATGCATAAGAAAGTAGCCACGTTTGTTTGGTTGCGTTGAGACTTCTACGTCACTTCCTCTCTGGGCCAACTCGGCCCAACTCGTCTCGGTCATTTTTGAATTGAGTAATGGCGGCAAGCTGAATTCGAAAATTACAGTTAAAATAATCGGACTTCCCGTACGCATTTCGACTTAAAACTTTGCACGGTGAGTAATATGTACTTATATTTTCGGAATATGGAGAGAAGAAAAAAATTATATTTTTGATCATGGTAGCACTTTAACGTAAAAGAGAAGTATACTTACAGATATATATTTGTAAAAATACGGTCCCCATATATACATTGCACAGATTCGGCCTTTTTACGTAAAAAAGCAGCTTTTCTACAAACAAATCCGGTCCCGAAATATATATTTCCAAACATAGCATATCAATTCTGTTTAACTTCCATCCTGATTTAGCCATCTACAACGACAGTTTGTGGACTTTAGCCTACAAGTCGTGATGCATATTACAGCATATTTTTCAGTTCGCAGACTCTTCACTTGAAACCGCTTAATGACATTAAGGACATAACTCAAAATAATTGTTGTTTTAAAAAAAGGAGAATTCACTTGTGTCTTTGGGTTTATCGAATCCGTCCTTTCGACATCGTCCGTGTTGTAACCTTTTTTGTCCAGAGTTTATTGCCTTTGAACATCACATGAAATGACTCGTTTTGTAAGAAAAGGTTTAAAAATCTCCTTTAAGTTTGTTTTTTAACAAGTTTCCAAATACCGTCAAACAATAACGCATTTTGTAGGCGGAACGGGGATTAACAATCGCGCGCGCTGACTAAACGTAAGCGCGCTCACCTTACCTTTTGTATTACAAAGTTATCTTGAACCATTTTAACTGTTTTTACGTAATTCAAGGAAACACCTTGATACTTCGCAGAAGCATCAAAAACGATCCGCATCTTCGTGGTCATCCTGTCCGGTTTCACAATGGGAAAATGAGGTAGGAGCCACTTGGTAGAGGGTTGTTCCTCGGTCACAGGGACTTTTCGGATGCATAACTTTGAAATGTATTGTTTTATACAGTCGCTATAGGCTCTGGCAATGTCTGTTTTCTTGAAAAGCAGCTGTTCAGTATTCTGAAGTCGTCTGAATGCCATTTCATAATTGTTTTGCAACAAGGGTGAGTTTTCTTTCCACGAAATGCCAACTTGATAACGTCCGTCCACACATGTCAAGGACTTTTTTACCTTTCCCATTGCAACTCTGTCCTCAATTCCCAAGAGGGGTTCACTCTTGTACAAGTCCAGCCCCCGGGGTCCAGCCAAGAGGTGTACGTCTTGCGATGGGCTCTCCCAGTAGGCCTTGCACATCTTCGTGAGAAAAGTCTAGGCAATGAACGCCAATCAGAATGTCAACGATCGGTCGAGCTGTGCTTTGTTTTGGAAACTAAATATCCTGAAGGCGTTTCCACTTTCCTTCCCCCAGTCGATTATGCGCAGGTTACTGGTGACTCGATCTGTCGTGAATGCGCTGATCCTTCAAAAATTACCATCCAAACTTTCAATCTCAAATTCAACAGGCATTGTTTCAAATGTTTCGGTTCTTCCATTGAGTAAGTTCACTGTCACTCTTTGGCAATTTCCCTGCAGGCCTAACTCTGCTGCAACGTCAGAGTTAAGGTACGTCTTTGTACTTGCGTCGTCCAAGAGGGTGTTCACCTCCACTTGGCGGTTTCCACTTTTCAAATTTACAGGAACGGTTCGTAGGTAGCCTGCGTGCAAACGTCTCCTATTTCCCGTGAAGCAAAGGAAATGGGAGACGTCTGCACGCAGGCTCTTCGACAAAATTAGGTGCTTCTGATGCTTTAAAAGCCACCACTGTATGAGATCTCTCAGCAGTGCTTTTGCGGCTCCCCTCCGTGACAAGTTGATGCACCAAAGCTGGCGATGGCCTGGTCGAATTGTCGGAACTAACAGCCGAAGGAGTTGATGTGCACTTTTTCTGATCTTTCTCTGTGGTTAAATCTACTGTTAAGGGTTGGCGGCCCAAATTTTTGTCTTGAACTCCGACCGGGGACCTTTGAAGGTAGTGTAATAATTTGTGGTTGTTTCCAAGACAACCAATTACAGCACAGAGTCTGCTTCGGCGGCAGAAATTTCCTTGGTGACCTCCACTCAAACATCGAAAGCATATCTTCAGTTGCTTGGCAAGTTCCCAGTGGCGATTGACGGTTGTTGTGCAATTGCAATTGCAGCCTTTACATCAATTTATAATTAACGCATGCGCTATGAGCCAACCTCGTAATTTCATTTGATTTATTTTTTCCTGTTTTAAAGCTAGGATATACTTCAAAAGAAGTTTTGGTAGTGGCCCACGTGAGGCTGAAGCCCGTGCCAATTAAGTTTACGAACCTCTGGATCTGAAGGTCAGCACCTAAACGATTGAGCCATACATGCATTCTGTGAGAGAAGGGTACAAATTTAAGTAGTGAAGTGTTTGAATATAACGTAACAAAATCCACACTTAGAAGAAGAATAAAAGTAAAACAAAGGAAACAAAAACTTAGATTGGATTATTGACCCCGGGTTTTAAGAAACAGATTTTCGAGAAAAAGATTAAACTGAAAACTGATACTAACATAATGGCTTCGAATTATGTCGTGAGCTTAAAGTGCGAGCACAAGTGCACGGTTCACAAGTCAAGTCGCTATTTCCGGAGCATACAACTATGATTTCGATGATTTATTTCACATTTTCCTGCTGTTTGTTTTGATTCACTAATTTTAATTATTATAATGACATTTTATGGTCAAACTAAGGTCAGACATTAATATTTCTAAAACTGAAAAACCAGTGAGTGATTGAACAAAAGGTTTGATGAGTATTCGGCTAACTGTCCTTTTGGTTTGCTACTTCCAAACACTATAAATACAATACATTAATACATATCAGACGCTCGGATCAACTGTTTTCTTCGCTTTTAATGTCCTTATGCACTAGCTATTTGGGCTCCCCCATGCTTGATAAGCGTGTATTATTACGTGCAAAAGCTTTCTCAATTTCACTCAGAAAGGCACCTCCGCATGTGTTAAAACATAAGCATGGGCTTCACCATTAGACCATCCAACAAAGAAAAAAGATTGTGAAGCCACTTTCACCTCTATAGGTGGATTGCAGCTAGGAGGTACAAGAAAGAGGTACGAAAAAAGTTATGAGTTCAGCCAGTGACGGAAATGGCCCTGATATCTGTTTCAACAATGTTTTGCTAGATAAAAATGAACACAATCTTTTCTTCTCAGGAACAGATGAAAATTCCACAGCTGCTTTAATCTGCAAAGCAATGGCTATTTCTATCCTCAGTGGCATAAAAAGGAACTTTCAAGTGCATAGTTAACAAATACCTACTTACCATCATGCATACTGCTAAGAAAATGTGACCTTAGGGTTGCTGGAGCTTCATATGTCCCTCTCTTCTTCAACCGAGTGTCACCTAGAAAGCTCTCCCTTTCTTCAACATCTTGTAAACGTGACTCGCTACAAGACCTGTACTGCACTCGTTTGTCGTCTTCTAAAAGGTTCTTACTGTGGTTGGTACAGTGACTGTTTGTTAACTCATTTTCATCCAACATATTTATCTCTGTGCCGTGTGTAAAACATTTCCTTCTGTCTTTTCCTGCTGCTGTCAAGGATGTTGCATCTCTATTAACAAACACACCCCTCACAATGTTTTGCTCTCTGTCTGACAGTGTTTCACTTGGTTGTTTAACATCAGATCTGTTTGTAGCTTTGGATACTGAATTTGAATGTCCACTTATGTTAGTACATTTCGCTTGTTTGAAGTCCCATTCATCTGAATTTTGGAAATGAACAGCATGATGATCTCTAGTAAGGTCTCCCACCTGTAATAAATAAAACAAATTAAAAAGGATTGGAGAAGTCATCCCAGTACAACGTTGAAAGAAAAAAAGCAAATGGATTGGCTCTTCAGACAGGCAGAGGTAAATCTGTAATTACAACAGGAACATTTCCAGAATACTTTGTACCTGACAATTTTTCAATGCAAACCTTTCCAGCTTTTAGCTGAGAAGAATTCCACCCCATGGGGCAGTAAAACCTGCCCCCAAATACCCATCTCGCTAAACTGAAAGCAGTCAACAAATTAGCAACTACAGTTGGTTTACAATATGCCAAGTCTTCAAATTTAGTGGGTTTGTAATACTCTCGCAGTTCGGTTTCTTTCAATCTCTCAATCGTATTATCAACGATTATTCAAAATTCATAGTTTCCCCCAAAAATTTGTGAACAGGAAGATTTATCTTATGCACTTTTGCTGTTAACAAAAGCCGTTTTTATACTGGCTTGAGTTGCTTAATATTTCTCCCAGAGCAGTCTTCTTTGCATTTATGATGTCTGCATTTTTTTTGAACTCTTAATGTAGTGGGAGATTTTGGGACTTCAAATATGAACGTTTGCATGCTTGTAATCGGTCTAAACCGGTTGTTAGAGAGAACACACGTGTAGGCTTGATGGCACCCATGGATTAAAGTTGTTGTTACTTTATTCTCGTCTCAAGCAACGATTCTACCAAACTACAAAAGTGGTGGAGAATCCAGACCTTTGAAATCAATATGCCGGCTACTATTTAAGAACCGTCGTTGTTGGCCCCAGCGAAGTCGTCAAGGGATTCAACAACAATCTGCTCAAAGCTCATCTTCACACGCTAGCGTCGCCGATACTACAACGGCTTCTCTCAACCAGAATTCAACTACCTTATGCTTACCAACGCTTCAACATTCCATCAAGACACGACAATTCAAAATGACGTATTTGATTTTCTAGACCGGTTCGAAGAACAAACGTCTTATCTTCCCACCAGTATTCACCTGTCCCTTCTCGAATAACAATGCATTGACAAATGGCCGCGTTCGTCTTTCTGTCGCACCACGGAAGGCTTCCCTGCCAAACCACCAGAACAGCAATTAGCGTCCTTCATCTCACATTTACGAGATGAATTCCAGGAAACCACCGACTCGAAATGTGGATATTTGGCAGCCGAATTAAGCGCGATGAAACAGCATTCATCGGAACCTGCGGATGAATTTGCATTCAAATACAAGAGTACTCTCCATCAACTCGAGAAACTCGGCGAAAGCCTGAACAAATCTTGTCCCACATACGTCACTTCCCAGTTTATTTCCAACTTACAGCCACACATTGCACAGCATTTGGTTCTCCAAGTAGACCACGTGAAACAACGGGAAAAAGCCATCGAAGCTGCTCGACGTATTGAACATTCGTTTATCGCCTCCACAAAGAATGCAACCTCTTCATCTTTACCACAGGATTTGCCGTTGTCCTCTACTGCATCCAATGGAGTTCCATAGCGAACTGCTCTGTTTAACTCTTCTGATCAATTTCGTGGCAAAATTCAGCAAAAGTCGTGTTTTGGTTGCGGCGTTCCCAACACAAGGCTCGTGATTGTCCCGGCGGCCATCAGCTCAAAACAGAAGCTCTCCAAAGTTGTGCAGAAATTTGAATAGGCTTCTCTCTGCTAATTGTGAGCAAGCAAACAACAAGTGTTAAGCTGGGAGCCTTTACAAATGTTCCCAATGTCACAAGTGGGGTTGTAAAACTCTCTGTCACAAAAAATCACCAATGCAGTCCCCGGTTCCAGACCTCCCACCTTCAAACGAACCAGCTGACGGTGAGAAATCACTGTAACGCCAGAAAATGTTGTGTTTGGTTTGCAAGCTGTTACAAACCCTGCTGGCACGCTCAAAGAACGTCACATCCTTTGGACACCTGTGATCGTTTCTGGGGAGAAAATTCCTCTACCTCTTGACAGTCGTTCTGTCTCTCTTGACAGTCGTTCTCATGCTGACCTTGTTGCTTCAAAACGTCCACAAGTCACTTGAAAAGCCTGTCGCAGTCTCGGTCGCTGATCCAAACGCTCAGTTGAAAGTTGCCGGCACCATGGAAATCCCCATACAGTGGAAGAGTGGCAAAGAAAACACTTTTCAGATGCTGGTAGTTCCTGGTCTTTCCTGGCGAAAACCACTTACACCCCATACAAGCCCTGGTGGATCATGCTGAACCTAGCATCCACTTCCGACATTCAAACACGGCCTTCAAAATCACCCGTTCCCTTCAGAATCCACTAATGTACAGCATCCAAGCAGTAATACTCACGCTGGTGTAACCTGTCTACTCACTGGGGCTCCATCCCCTGGTTTTCCTCTTAGCAACTCCAAACTGAATCGTGGGCTTAACTTTGTCTCCGTTTGTCTTACCCTTGGTACATCATCAATGGCTCCCCACCTTCAGATTTATGGCTTGATGGTCAAGAAATCCAACCTGGTGTTCACGTTTTAAGTGGTCCCTTTCATATGACTGCTGCCACAGATCAATTTGTTGCTGCCAAGTCACGTCTAGACTTGCTACAAGTCACTCGTTTTTTCTCGGGGACAAAAGAGATGTTTAGCTGGTGAGTGCAAAACGCGCTCCGTATATGTGCATGTATAGCGAGGTGATCGATGTTCAGATGATTGCAAAACTCGCGCGCGGAATATTTGCGTGTGTTGCGTGTGATGCGATGATAGAAAACGAGCGACTTGTGTCACTTGCAGGAAATCAATTCTGGCTGATGTTGTTTTGCCGCGAAAATTTGCACTGAATGGGTTTCTTTTCTGACGCATGAGATGACAGATGACAATAAACTATGAAGCATGAAAAGCGTACGGATTACGGATCTCTTGGTTAGCTCTGTAAAAGTGGGACGTCCCTTCGCTCAGTAGACAATCTTTGCAAAACGTTTGGGCACAATACAAATTATGTTGCCTTCATGGTTAATACGTGACGTTATTTGTAGCTGGAAGTTGTTTTTGTAAGCAGCACAGAGAGGACTGTAAAAAATCGGCGCTTTGTACAGAGTATTCCATGACGACAAGAATTTTATGTTTAACTTCTTCCTTAACTTAAATATTCCGTCAAGATATTTGAAACAAAATGTAAGCTTAATACTTCTGGAAACGTTCTTAAGTTTTTTCCCATTTCAATGAGTTATGTAGTAACTATTTTTTTTTTCGGAATTCTCGCATAATTTGAGTAAAATTCAGTAGACTTGTACGATGTCATTGAAGAACGACTAAATAAAAAACACTTTTGTAGTGAAGTTCACTTAGTAAATTGTTTGAAGTTTGGAATGAAAGGAGGAGTTTTTTTTAGTTAATTAGGACAGCCTTTTGCTCTCAAGTTTTAAGCTTACTTGGTAAGATGTTTGTAAAAGTAAGCGTGTTCACAAAAAATAAAAGTGAGACTTCAAAACCTTATCAGGTGAAACAGACATTAAATAGTTTTAACTGTTCGCTTTTTATGGCGTTATATAGCCAAAGTAGCCCTTAAGAAAAAACTCTCGCAGGTTTAGGGGGGCAAAATATGAAAAATGAAAAATAAAGCTTATTGGCCTTTCAGTTCGGTAGGTGTGCCGAGAGTTATTATTATTGTAATTTCGTATTAGCACGTGCAAATGTCTTGCGTGGCATGTGTGTTCACATTAAGAAGTTCATTATTTATGGGTGGCAGTTCCAGTTCGGAACTGTACTTGCAACATGATGTACAGTAGTTTTATTAAAGTGTAAAACGTTACATGGTGTCAGGTGTGGGAGTTTACTGCGTTTTAATGGAACTGTCCAGTAGCTTGGCTAAATCCTTGCCCCGTCTCTCTGACATGGCCCATCCACTTCGTCAGCTCAACGCAAAAACGCCGAGTGGATCTGGTCTGAAGCCCAAGAGAAACATGGACTGATATTAATACTGCCATCACACAAGTTCCCGTTCTCCGCTTTTACAGCCTTCAAGATGAGGCTACCCTTCAATGCGATGCTTCTGAGACAAGGTTAGGAGCCACTTTGCTTCAGCTTGAGCAGCCAGCGAGTTTTGCATCCATGGCCCTTACCAAAACAGAGACCAGGGGTCAATTCAATAAAAAAAATTACAATTGTAGTTTTTACACGTGTAAATTGCACGCGTAAAGTCCAACTTGTAAATTCAAGAATTCAATAAAAGACTTTTCTACTCTGAAATTCACACGTGTAGTCCGGGTCATGATACGAATGTAATGCACGTATCAATGTTTAGACGGAGAGGAGGCGCGGGGTACGGGTAAAGGTGCGGCATTTGAATTTTTTGGCAATTTTTTGGTCAAATTCCCGACCCTTGGGACTGGAAAATAGTTCAAATTTGATAAAATGTCCACACCTGGGGATAACAAAACCGTGTAATGACATGTATAAAAAGTAATGAAGTAATTTGAAATAAACGTATTTAACTCTTGTTTTAATATCGAAGGTAGATTGAAAAAGATTGAACTTGAATAAAGTCAAGAAAAAAAAAACAATACCCGAGAGTTCTAGATTGCTTCCCAGTGGCAGAAAAGGTGTTGAGAGGATATTGCATTCATTATTAATTGAGCTTCAATTATCTGTGCTGGTACTAAGTGAACTGAGCTGTATTAATTAAATATTGGAAGCACACCGAATTAATTAAACAGGAACATTTTTAATGTACCTTTCCAGAAAGACTACATAGTGAGATACTACGACATTGTCATGTGTATTTGAATGAGCAAAGGCTACACGGACCTCTGTGTACTCTGACGAACATCACCTCATACCATAACTGAAAGTTGAAAAACAGTCCTTCTCAATGAGTACTTTACAGAGCAATAACAACAACAACAATGTGTAGTGCTATGATATAGAAATTTTTACGCGAGATCTCGTAGCTTTCTCTGTGAAGACAGTTCAAGGGCCAAACATCAACAGCATTTCAAAAAAGTCAAATCGCAATCCAATTTCATCCGCCAGATAACATACGAAAATATTCCAAAATTGAATCCATCTGACAGTGGAAGGGTTATCTGACAAACCCAGAAGATTATTTTGATTACCCCTTGTGAATAAAACTGGTTTTAAGGTCACTAATGTAAGCTAAATTATCGTGAAACCGCTCCTTAATATAAGTAGTCACTTAAACGAATAAAAAAGGCTGAAAATCCAGCTTTGGTTTCACCAAAATTGAATTACAATATTCTTTAAACAACCTTTACATTATACTGAATAGGAGATGGAACACTGTAGTGTATTGCGTTATAAAAATATAATAACTAAATGCCATCGTTACACACTTTCCGATCTTTGACCTGGATTATCCAAGATGGCGTCTCTTCTAGCACGAGTTTAAGACCCAGTACTCTGCACGGTCAAATTCAAATGTCCGCAGCGTGGGGTAAAATTTGTGGTCAAATTCCCCAGAAAGGGGACAGGAGAAGTGTTGAAATGCCACACCTTTGCCCGTACCCCCCCCCCCCTCCGTCTAAACATTGATATGTGCATAAGCTACAATTGTAGCACAACTAGAATACGCTTGTAGACTACAGGTGTAACTTCCAATCGCACGAGGTTGATTTGAACTCCGCGCTCAAAATTTCCAGCTCTCATGTTGTCTAAACAGCAGAAACTAATGTTAGTGCAGCTCGTAAGAGACAAAAAGGCAATAATTATGTCACCATTCTCAGCAACTGTGACCAAAAAAGCAAAACAAGACGCTTGGGAGACCATTCGGAATCAAATGAATGGCGTTGGAGCCGATGTCGACAGCGTTTCAAAGCTTAGAGATGTCATTTGGGCCAATATTCGACGAGGTACCTTAAAAAATAAGTGAATCGAAAAAGACGGGTGCAGGTGGAGGTGGACAGCTCACTGAGCTAGATGAGACAGTGAGACAGTGCTGGATATTCCGAGAGAGTGCCGAGAGAGTGCCAATGTAGAGCCCGTTAATGTCCAAGACACAGATATTGTGTTTGGGGAGGAAATAATCATCAGCACTACCCTTAACACTGAAGGTAACATTTTTTTCTTTATTTTGCTTCAAGGCACAAACAATTACAAGCACGATTACAAGGTAGTCATATTTGTTATTTATTTTTGAATTTAATAGCCACTAATCTCTAACCTAAAAAACAAATGAACAATTGCACTCAGCAAGATTTAGCACATGCAATGAAAATACAGCAGCATACCGGTGAGCCATCATGAGATTACTAATGATTTCATTAAATAGTTAACTATTTCTTCATGCCACAATATATCACCCATCCTTAAAATTGAATGCCCGATTTTAATTTTTTCCAACTATTTTATTAACGTAGACGGCCCAGCTGGTAGTGATACCGAGGAAGTTCAGGAGGTACACGAGTATTTGGAAACCAACAATGATTTGGATGACGATAATGGACCTCTTGTGCAAACGCC